>CM027118.1:49867578-50022886 GCA_015476505.1 Urochloa ruziziensis
CCCTCCGCATCAATCCTACACGCAATTGAGAGCTTTGAACCACTACATGAAAAGCAGCCCCAAAAGTGCAGTCATCCCCTAAGAAGAAATTTAAACATCCACCGGACTCCAGAAAGATGCAGAGATTGAAGACAATACACAAAATTGACAAACACAAGTGATAGAGAAAGTTACTGCCTCACCGGCGAAGGCACTGTATCCCCATGCAGCCTCAGACAAACAAAATGGCACCATGTCTACTGAAAAAGATGGCATATCCAACCAGATAAAAAGAATCAGGACACATGAATGGATGGTGCCAAGTAATAAAGGCAGCCTTACATACATGCAATGGAAACACAGACCGGCCTGTCATGACTTCGGAAAAGAAAAGGCAAAGGAAACAAAGCACACAAACTAGAATATTTATATTTAGCTAAATTCAGAACTGCTAACAAGGTGGTCGCTCATTATGTTATTTGAATTCAAGCAGAATAGATGGACAATTTGAATAGCACATAAGCTACCTGAAGAAAGGGTTGCAGGCATAGCTGCATTACAATTGAAATTTTATTATCCATTTAATATTGTTGCTCCAACAATTAAAAATCAAACTGGAAGTCTGGAACACAATGGAGGTGGCTAGTAGCTGGGGGCGTTGGCGAGCAGTGCTTGCGCCTGAGTGTCGTATCTGAACGCTTGGCTCCTGGAATGATCGGCAGCCCAGATGAAGATGCCGTAGAGCTTCCCCTGCGACTGCAGCGTCTGGCAGGCGTTCAGCGACGTGTTGATCGGCACCGGATGTCGTCGTCGGCGCCGTGGTGAAGCTGGCCAGGATGTTGCCTCCGGGGTAGTTTGCAATCTGGTCGTCGAAGTGGCTCACATACTGCGCCTCCGTCGTGCTGGCGCTGTACGCGTAGAACTGGAAGTTGATGTAGTCTATGGCGCTCCCGTAGCTCTTCCACAGTGCCTGGTAGTGGCGCTGCACGTCGGCGTTGTCGAACGGCGCGATGGACGCGAACTTGATCACCCCGTTGCTCTTGAGCGTCGTCACCAGGCGGCCGACGCACTCGGCGAAGGTCGCCGGGTCGACCTGGAACTGCTCGTAGTCGATGTCGATGCCGTCGAGGTTGTTGTCCTGGACGATGGTGGTGAGGGAGGACACGGCGTTCTGGACCCACGAGTCGACGGAGGTGATGTTGAAGAACACCGGCCTGTCGTTCACGGTGGCGCCGCCGAGGCTCACGGCGACCCTCACGTTGGGGTTGCTCCGCTTGATGGAGGCCACGGCGGAGGGGGTCAGGACGGTGTTCTGCCAGAAGATGTTGAACTGGCCGTTGGTCGGGGAAGGAGGCTCCGTGGCGGTGGTGTAGTCGATGACGAAGGCGAGGATGAAGTCGAACCGGACTTTGGGGTTGATCGGCACGTCGGTGAACTTGACGCCATTGAAGATGGCGCCGATGTAGTCTCTGAAGAGGTTGGAGTTTGCCGCGGTGGTCATTGGAGTATGGAGGGCTAGAAGAGAGGAGAGAAAAACTACAGCAATGAGCTTTGAGGAGGCCATTTTTAGCATGATGTCTTGAGGAGAATTGGTTTGCGGCTGGTGGGTTGGAAGTGCATCAGCAAAAGCATGTATTTATAAGATGTGTTGTGGCCAGCAATCAAATGTCAATGAAAGGTTAGTGTACTTACTTTTTCAAACGGAAACTAAATGGCGTTGAACGTTGAATGGACTATTCTTCTCTCAGTCTGAAAGGTAGAGTAGCCGAGTAGGAGGTGAGGTCAACTTCTCTATTGGAGGGAACTGAATGTGCTCCTCAATAGTTGACCCTTGATTTGCGCATACACATGCAGTCAATGCATGATACGGAAGGACGTAGTAATGCTAGCCGAAAAGATGGATAAAGAGAAACGTACACAGAGGAAGCTTCTATGGAGTAATTCTTAGGTGGGCGCTGCTGTTTTTGATCCTCCAATTTGGCTTGCAAAGAAGTCAGCTTGTTGTAGCTGCTAACGAAGAAGTCTCTATGACTTGATGTTTAAAGATCTGGCAACAGCTCAGAAAAATGACTAAATCTTGATGGGCCACATCCAGAAGATACAGTCAGCGCGGCTGTACATAACCCACGTTTCAGTTGACATATACATCCGTCACTATCTTTGCTTGTAATTTGGCATAGGTACCAAGGAAAAAGTTTGATTTAGTCATTTTCGTGGGCGTAGCCATGTGGGGCTAAGCATTCGCTTTCTCTGCTATTATTAGTTTTACAGTAACAGGAGAAAACGAAAGGACAGCTGCTATATATGTTGGACTGTTTCAAAGGATCACACATGGACCAAGATATAAGACTAAGAGTTAGGCCTGCTATTTGGATGGATATTCTGGCTTCAGGCTACCAACTTTGACTGAACATGGAAATCAATACACTGAAAAGGACATGACAACATTATTGACACAAACAATGTGTTTCCATAGAGATTTGAGAAGATATGCCTTAGTGGAAATCTGATGTAGCAGCTGCTGATTGGCAGAAGTAACACTTACCTGAAGAGGGCCCTCAGAACGGCTGCATCCACTACAAAAAGAGAAGATTCATTATATGTAAGCTGGATTAGACTATGCCAACTTGTGAGGGGGCAAAGGCGTTGTTGTTTTTGTTGTAGCTATCGCAAATTAATTACTTTGACCACAAATGCTAGAAGTTGCTCATGCGTCGGCAGAGGAGCAGAGTACATGGCTGAAAATATGGCTGGTTCCATGTTGTGTGGCGTCACAAGCTCTCTGACACCGACAGGGTCAAATATATTGCCAATAATCTCTGGTTGTCATCTCTATCTGCACCCCTCCGTTTTAAAATACGGCACCAATATTTTGGTGAATTTTAAGGAATATAAGATCAAAGTTTTAAATTCAATGAAATTCCATTCAGAAATTCATTATTATTGGCGATAACCAGATATAGCGGCACCCACCGACAAAAAAATAGTATCGATAACCAAAACCCTGAAAAGAAGAAGTCACTCAACTAAATGAAAATAGAGACACCCTGAATCATAAAAGAAATCAAGTTTGAATTGAAAACAAGATAGCCAGTTCAGACCTGGCAATACAAGAAACAGATCAACTAAAGAAAAGACCGAGAAGGGACATAAGTCACCAATAATGGTCTATTAGTGATTCTGAACAAATGAACAGCCTAGCGAGTAGCAACTAGGATTTTTCACAGAGGGAAAGAAAACAAAGTGAAGCACAGTCCATCTATCCAAATTCAGAGCAGCGATGCATCAGTAGACACAAATTCTGCAGAATGGAACATCCGCTATCTTAACAAAGATCAAAGGAAGTGCTGCATTACAATTGAGATGTTATTCTCCATCCTTGCTCCAATATGCTACGGCATTTTATTCCATACTTTTGCAGTTGAAATCTTGAAGAAATCCTTTAGCTGCAAAACAGTGAAGCTAGCTACTGGCTGTTGGCCAGCAGTGCTTGTGCTTGTGTTTCGTACTTGAACCCTTGGCTTCTGGAATAATCTGCAACCCAGATGAAGATACCAGTAGAGCTTTCCCTGTGACTGCAGGGTCTGGCAGGCGCTAAAGGCTGTATCAATTGTCGACGAGGGCTTCGTCGGCTCCGTGCTGAAGCTGCATCAGGATGTTACCTCCGTCGTAGTTGGTGATCTGGTCGTTGAAGTGGTTAACATACTGATCTGCAGTTGTGCTTGGATCGTATGCATAGAACTGGAAGTTGATGTAGTCTATGACGCTCCCATGACTCTGCCACAGTGCCTGGTAATGGCTCTGCACGTCGGAGTCGTCGAACGGGGCGATGGAAGCAAACTTGATCACCCCGTTGTTCTTGAGCGTCGTCACCAAGCGGCCGATGCACTCGGCGAAGGTGGCCGGGTCGGCCTGGAACTGCTCGTAGTCGATGTCGATGCCATCCAGGTGGTACTCCTGGATGATGCTGGTGAGGGAAGAAACAGCGTTCTGGACCCAGGAGTCGACGGAGGTGATGCTGAAGATCACCGGGCTGCTGCTTACGGTGGCGCCGCCAAGGCTTACAGCCACCCTCACATTCGGGTTGCTCTGCTTGATGGAGGCAACAGCAGAGGGAGTGAGGACCGAGTTCTGCCAGAAGATGTTGAACTGGCCATTTGTCGGGGAAGGAGGCTGTGTGGTGGTGGTGTAGTCAATGACAAAGGCGAGGATGAAATCGAACTGAACATTGGGGTTGATGGGCACATCGCTGAACTGAACACCGTTGAAGATGGCGCCGATGTACTCCCTGAAGAGGTTGGAGTTTGCTGCTGTGGTCATTGGGGAATGGAGGGCCACACGAGCAAGTGTGAGAAGAACTGCTGCAAGGAGCTTTGAGTAGCCCATTGGTATCTTTTTGTAGTGGAGAACCAGTTCCCACTGCTTGGTGGGAGCGGCATCTGCAAAAGGATGTATTTATAGTTTTCTTGCGGCTAATTTCAGGGGAAAAAAACTTTTTTCAAACTTAAAGTAAATGATGCTGATGATTGAATGGACTTTGCTCTCATCTGAATGTCAGCTTCTAGATCGTCGGTGGGAAGCTGAAACTGAATATTCTTGCAGTCAATGGAGATAAATTACTACTCTGTATTCAGCTCAAAGTTTTCAAAAATGCAGCAACGGAATAAAAATTTACTACAACTCGCAAACAAATCTTGCATGTGCACTTCCAGAAGATCCAATAGCAGGTACAAAAACCGACATAAAACTACTTGAAAGCCAAATACGTCACGGTCTTAGTTTGGATCTTAGTAAAGGTACCATGAAAACAAGGCCTCCCTTGTCTGCTCTAGCTGAACAGTTTGCGGGTGTGGGGCTTAACTTTAAATCCTTCATTGTCTCTTCTGTTGTTAGTTACAGTGAAGAGAGAAAAGGACATGACAGCTACTAAGTAGGGCTGTTTAATTTCAATGGATCACCCATGAAAATAGATACAAGATTAGGGAAATAGATTCGATAATTAGGCCCGTTTTAAGGTAGAGGCTGCAAGAAAGCCATTTGATTGAGGTTGTGGATGCATGCCTAAACCATCCAAGTTTGAGTATTCTTGGATGTGAATTTGGTTTCTCATTTATTCTTCATGATATTAATCTACCTGATTATTCCTAGGTTGGTCTACTTTTTATAGAGATTCTAATTTCAGGCTACCAACTTTGACTCAGAAAGTAGAGAAACGATGCGTTGAAAGCGGCATGACAACATCATTCAAATATATTATGCGTTTGAGCATTTCTATGAAGACATGAGAAGTATATGCACATTACATTGAAAGCAGATACAGCAGCAACTAATTGGAAGAAACATCAGTTACCTGAAGGGAGGCCTTAGCATGGTCGCCTCACAAATCAAAATATAAGGAGCAGATTCCATTATGAAAGTTGATTCAGTACTTAGATAAAAGCAAGAAGCAAGCCAAAGCTTGGATGGATGGATTCAACTAGCAGAAGCGGCACTCCAACTCCATCTCTCTTTGATCAAAGGAATCCATCAACACCTTGCTGACAGAGCGTCGGCGCCGTGGTGCAGGACTGCAGGGTATGGAGACGGCGGCGATGCGGTCGTGTCGGGCGGGTGGGCCTTCACACATGGGCCATAAATATACGGCCCACCGCCCTTGTACCCTATAATCCAACTCCCAAGCGCCGCAACCGCCCTACAGATTTCCAGCTCAGATTCCTTCCGATTAGGTTTCGGCAGCGATCGAGAGAGGGGAGAGCGCACACCTGCGGAGTCGATCAATGGATCCCGCCGCGGACGAGGAGCAGGCGGCGCGGCGGGCGAAGTTGTTCGAGAATATAGAATATACGCAAGATGGTGGCGACGGTGGAGGCCGGCGAGGACGTGCGCGGGGGGGGGGGGGGGGGGGGGGGAGGGGGGCGAGGAAGGTTGTGCGGCTGTCGCGGGAGGAGTGCGAGAAGGTCATGGCGATTGCACTGTGGCCTCCCGTGATCCCCGCGGCCCTCTTCCCGGACCGGTGCGACGCCATCAGGGACCCCGAGGGCCGCGAGAAGATGCGGAGCCTCATGGCAAATTTGTAGATATACAGAACATATTAAATTGCATAATATACAAATAAAGCCTAGCTCACTACATAACAAATAACCCCTAAATTTTGAAATTGGGTGCGTGAAAATTATTAATTTCACCATATTAGCATACATAGCCATTAACTTTAAGTTTAAAAATATGGATCTGGAATTCCATTATGTAAAGCTCACGGGGATATTGTTATTGGAAGTATGCTATTATTTATGAAGATGTAATACCGGCATTAGGAGGAGAGAAAGCCTATATAAATGCCTTGTATTGAATGGAATAATGATCTTCATAAAATATTCTTGGAAGCTTGAAGCACAAATAAAAACACGCACTAAATCATACTCACATGAAGCTGAGTATAATGCCAAAATATTTAAATGTGAGAAAGCCCATGAAGGGCACCACCTGATGTGGAAACACACTTGAAGTGAAACTTTTTGAAGGATTTTATCCCAGTGAGAATGTGCACATAATGAATACTCACAACCGAGAAACTGGAAATTAGGAGAAACGGCCTGAAGTTATTAACTAGAAGTTAAGTTTACGTGTAGCAAACATAATGCTATGTATGGTATATCCCGGGTATTTAATAATATACTCACCATAGCAAATGACCGGATCATTAATTTAAAATCAACGGGGACGCCTGTTGTTTTTGGATCAAATGAACTTGTCAAATAAATTTAATAAAATCTCCATAGAACTCCGGAATGAAGACCATGAAGGTCAAATACCTCACAAACTATGAAGTAATCATCATGAAGATGAATGTCTAACACTATAAGCGCGCACAATATTTTGTGTTAGGATAGCAAATTCTAATTGACTATACCATAGTCTTATCCTGAAGATATGGAGACAAAGAATGAATGTCGACAACATTACCTCTATCATTAATGATTCTCTAATGAGAATATGGATCCATTAGCAAAGTTCATGGCAGAGTTGCATGAAGCACTCATATCGGGTCAAAAAAGAATGCAATTAAGGTCAAACCATGAAGAAAAGTATTTGAACCTAGAAGTTCAAATTAGATAAGTCATTATGAAATAATGATATGGTGAAATGCAATGGTTTATTGGTCTTTTAAAGACTAACAAACTCACATTATATTTGAGTGAATAGTCTGCTATTTATCTGGCAAATGGAAAGAAAGAATAAATTAAATATTATGCAGTTAATTGGTGGATTCGAAACATCCATAGGTGATCCTTGAAGGACTCATCATTCCTCGAAGGAATTGAAATTAAATCTCATACCAAGTATTAAATGTCTAAGGTAAATAATATTTCTAAATGAATATTAAAATCTCTAGAAGAGCTAAATCCTGGAAGGAAATAAAGTCATAGAATGACTTATTGTGAATAACACTTTTCAAATATATAGTTCATAGAAGAACTTAAATTTATAGAAGAGAAATAATATTCTCGAAGAATTAGAAATTTCTTGAAGTACTTATTAGTCATTTCCTGAATGAACACCAATAATCTCGAAGATATGAATTAACTTTATACAGACCCAAATAAATTAAGAATGAAGTGAGGATCATATGGTTCTGAATGTACCATTTAAACACTTGTGCATAGCTATCTAGTATTGAAGTGAGGACCCAAATAAATTTCTTGTGGACAGTGATCGAGGAGACAGACCGCCCACGTACCTGTGGACTACAGATCAGTCGTCGTCAATGGATCACTCCGCCTCCACGAGTCCCAATGCCGAGGATAAGCAGGCCTGCAGGCGAGGGCGGACGAGATGGCATTCAAGATGGTGGCGAGGGTGGAGGCCAGCGAAGACGTGAGGAGGGGGAGGAAGACGAGGAAGGTTGTGCGGCTGTCGCAGGAGGAGTGCGACAAGGTCATGGCGATCGCGCCGTGGCCTCCCGTGATCCCCACGGCCCTCTTCCCGGACCGGTGCGACGCCATCAGGGACCCCGAGGGCCGCGAGAAGATGCGGAGCCTCATGGCCTTCTCCGTCGAGAAGCTCAAGCTCGTCCACGCCGCCCAGGGGTTCGCCTAGGCGCTCGTCGACGTCGACGAGCACGGCGTCGAGTCGTTCGCGCCCGCGGCATGCTGCGATGAGGTGGAGAAGCAGTAGTCGTGTGGCTATTCATGCGCGTGTGTACATGCAGCTAGCTTCTCGTATCAAATCTTAATTAGATGTTTATATACATCTTAGTGCCTAGATCGTACCTGAGATCGTGATTTAAACGTCCCTCTGGTATTAGTGTTACTGCAGAAAACGTATGCATAATGTACTTACCACAAACTTATCCACAAAATTTATTTCAAAACAGAACTAGTTGGGCATCTACTACAGGCTTAAAAAGCAATTGTCCTACTTCACTATCTATGGCTATTTTAGCTATCGCTGTCCTACCTAATAATCACCATATGTGCATGGCTGTGAAGGGCCTAACCACATTATATTTACAATGATATTAGTTAACTTGGCTATTATATTTTACATTTGATTGTAGTTCTGTAACTTGCACAATACACATTTGGCATATATTACTAAAACAATCTCATTTATCCAACTTAGGTGTTATTATATTTTTCTACAAACTTAGTTAAGTTAAATAAATTTGATTGAGAACAAAGACAAAATGAACTATAATTCAGAACAGAGGAATTAGTATTTTTGAAACATTTTTTAACATCTCGGCTCTAAGTCAATGGTTACAAAAGAAAATCAAACTTGGAATTTACGTAGTATGTGGCAGACGTGATGCTTCATGTAGATCATGTGTGCTAGTCGTTGTACGTACTAGTTCAGCTATAAACTTGACTTCTAGGGGGTATTTCCAATTAGAAGAGGATATCTACCCTGAGATACTGGCTGGGAACGGGAATGTATTCATGGGTGTTTGCCTTTTTTGGGGGCAGTCGATCGGGAGCAACTGCACGCCGCAGATGCGGGACCCCGCTGGTCGCCGCACACCTCCCACCCCGCAAGCCGCAAACGCCGTACAGGCTGTACAACTCATATGTCACCGTCATGGGTCCCACCAGAAGGGATTTTGAAGAAAAAATATATTTCACAAAAGGATGATCGAAATCAAATTCCGATTGCATCACTATATTTCTTACGATGAGAGCTTTGAAACAAGACCACACTTGACTATGTTTGAGATTAAGAAAATTTTAACATTTTTTAAGAGAAAAAACAATTCATTTGATTTTAACAACCAAAACAAATCATCTAATCTTATGGAACAAAAATTTCATATAAAAGGAACATAAGTTATTAAAGGTGGAACAAATCATGGAACAAAACGTGAAACAAAATATTATACATGGGAACAACAAATGTACACTTATGGAACAAAAATATATACATGTAGCACAAATGTATTATGAAAGATTATTGGCACAAAAACATATACAGAAGGAACAGAATATTGTACGTCTGGAACACAATATATAACTTTGGGAACAAACGATGACTCATGATACAAATTATACTAGAATTAAAGGAAGAAAAAATCAGTCACACAATGAAAGAGAATACGTAAAAAATAAGATAATATTATACACTTGAATATTATCATATGAAAGTAAGTTGTGGAACAAATAATCTGTGGAACAAAATATCATATGAAAGGAACAAAAATATCATACGAAAGGAATATAAATTTTAACACGTGAAACAATATATACGAGAGTAACAAAATATTATACACTTGGACCAAATATATATACATGAGGAACAAAATATTATACACTTGAAACAAATTGTATTATTCGAATTATCTTCAATCAAAAAAAAGAAAACAATCAGTCACATAGGAGAGAATAAATTAAAAACTAAACATGAGAAATAAAAGTAAAAGAATAAATAAACATGAAAAAAATAAAATCAAAAGAAAAAATAAAATAGAGAAAAAACTAACATTAGAAAAAACATATATATGCACCTTCGGAAAACCGAAAAAAATTAAGACAAAAAATTATAAGAAAGAAAAAATAAATAACAAATGAGAAAAGAATTATAAGAAAAAAAATCTCACGAGATGCATGCAATCATGCGCATCACAGAAAAAGAGGTGTGTATGTGCATGGATGGGTCCACTGGTAGAGAGAGGGAGGAAAAGGACCAATAAAAGCTGTACGCGGGATGGTAAACTTGAGTGTGCGGTGGTGGTTCTGACACCGCATGTGCGATATATATCAAATCCGCAGTCGATCGGCTGGTAGATGCAGCTGCAGGCTGCAGCGCTGAAAGAAGAATAATCTAACTCGGAAGACAGAGGAGGAAGAACTCTTACGTATTCTTTCTTTTCCGTTTTCGCATGCCGTCGACGTACAGCAACTCCGAAGGGACCTTGGTAGATGCCCCACACTTGCTGGGGCCCAAAGGCAGAGGCACATCCTCTGCGGTCCCACGTGCCAGTGAGACAACCAGAGTCTGAAGCGTTCTCCTCTTCCTCACCAAGTCACCACTCACCAGTCACCACGAACAGCTGAACGTTTTGGAAGCTTCCCGCTCCCAGATCTCCACCAAAACCCTAACCCCTCGAAGCTTCTAGAACCTCCTCCCCTCCCCGCATGGACGGCCTCGCGGCGCCGTCGCCGTCCCACTCCGGCGCCACATCCGGCGGTGGAGTTCACCGCAAGCGGAAGCTCCCGCCGTCGTCGCTCTCCGACGCCACCGCCGACGAGGACGACGACACCACCGCACCGTCGTCCCCCTCCACGGCCCCTTCCTCTCCCTCCCGACCGTCATCCCCATCTTCCTCCCACTCCGACGACGACGATGACGATTCGCTCCACACGTTCACTGCCGCGCGCCTCGACGGCGCGCCGGGTGGGGGATCCGCCTCCGGTCGGCCCCCGAAGCCGGATTCCTCGTCCGTGTCTGCCGCAGCCGCAGCTGCTTCCGCGGCGGCGGGGACGGGGCCCAAGACTGAGCCCGGCTCTGCGGCCACCGGCGACGGCAAGGAGGACCCCAAGGGGCTGTTCACTGATAACCTCCAGACCAGTGGCGCCTACAGCGCCCGCGAGGAAGGCCTCAAACGTGAGGTCAAGTCTTCTTTTTACTTGATTTTGTTTAATTTTGGGTGCCCTCTAATAGCATTGGTTGGAATGTGCCTGATGTAGTTGAATTCGTTCTGCAGGAAGACTCAGGAAGGCTGAAATTTCTGTGTTATTCTAATGATGGTGTTGATGAACACATGATATGGTGCGCAGGACTTCTCAGAACTCTGTTTGGCTTTGCCAGTATGCTACTAGATTTCATTGATTGCTGTGTGTTCCCCAGGTTGGTAGGTTTGAAGAATATCTTTGCACGACAACTACCTAATATGCCCAAAGAATATATTGTTCGCCTTGTCATGGATAGGTAATGCCCTGTGTATTGTGAATATGGTTTAGAATTTACACACATAATCATTGTGGCTTTTTTCTGGGGAAATGGGAATAAGATAAAAATTTCTTCAGTGGTATTAACTTCTTGTGTTCTGTTTTGCAGAACTCACAAGTCAATGATGGTTATCAGGAACAATATTGTCGTGGGAGGCATTACTTATCGCCCTTATGCAAGGTAATGCTGCCACTTTACTTTAATGATAGCATTTGTTATGTTGATATTGCATAACTATTGCTCTTAATGGTCAATGTTTCATATTCTGTATGTGCTATTTCTCTTTCTATTTGAAGATCCAGTAGTTCCTTACAACTAACACCAATTCACTTTATGAGCCAATATTGGTTATGCATATTGTAAAATTGCACCCATTCATTGAATGCACGGTTTTTATACAGCTGCCAATAGAACGTAGAATAGGGATATTTGTATGTGTGTATGCTCTTGCTTATCCTGCAATTTACAGTTGCGGCATAAGATAGTGTCCTGACTGTACATGGAAAACTGATATGCTAATTTTTCTTCTGGAAATCATAGCCAGAGGTTTGGAGAAATAGCATTTTGTGCTATTACAGCTGATGAGCAAGTCAAAGGCTATGGCACGAGATTAATGAATCATTTGAAGCAACATGCACGAGATGCTGATGGCCTCACACATTTCTTAACCTATGCAGATAACAATGCTGTTGGCTATTTTGTAAAGCAGGTACGGCTGTCTGACCTTTTACGTGTATATTTTTCTTCCAATTTTATGTTTGCGCCTTTTATTAACTGAAAAGGTTCCGAAATGATATGTATGCCATACACTTTAACTTCACAAAATAGATATAATTCAAAATACTAAAACACATCTTGATGCTTTAGAAGGTTATTGAGTATTAGTGGGTTGAATTGAAGGTTCTGTGTAATCAACATTGTGCCCAATTTTTTATAATCATTACGTCAAGTTTGAACTTTAGCATCCTCCCATCACAAAAAAGAACAACCCTTTAGCATCCTTAATTTATCTGCAAGCGATTTCTTTGTCATATATAGATTAATTTTTTTAGGTATAATGTCTACGCCATTGTTTTGTACTTAGTGAAAAATTGATGGAAAAATTGGTTTGCTCAATCTGTAGGGTTTCACAAAGGAGATCTCATTGGACAAAGAAAGATGGCAAGGGTAAGCCTGTTATGCACCATGTCTTTTTTTCAGTCAATTTGTTCCATGTGATCAAAGTTTGTTTTAGGGGTTTCCCTAGCCAATGTTAAGCTTAACAGTTTGCCGGTTATAGGTACATTAAAGACTATGATGGAGGAATATTGATGGAGTGTAAAATTGATCCAAAGCTGCCATACGTTGATCTGGCAACAATGATTCGGCGTCAAAGGCAGGTGAAGTAACGGGCTAAAGTCTGCTGCAAACATGAACAAGATGCAGCCAGTTCAGGATAAACCCACCATTTTTTTTGACAGTTCACTGTATTATTTATCTACAGGCCATAGATGAGAAGATCAGAGAGCTTTCTAATTGCCATATTGTTTACTCAGGAATTGATTTTCAGAAGGTTAGCCTTTTCTCTTGTGGGCTCTACTATTTTGAGGTGTTTTTCATCTAAATAGCCTCTTTATGTTCATGCTTTAGAGGGACTTGGCAGGGAAAACTACTAGGGTGCTAGGTAAACAGAGATTTGCTAGTTGTTTCCCTTCTTTGGAAAGGGGAGTGACTTGTAGGAATGATTTGGTTCATCAGCTCCATGTGTGTGTGTGTGTGTGTGTGTGTGTGTGTGTGTGTGTTTATTTTTTTTTGAAAATCACAGATACCCCTTGTTATGAATGAGGCTTGCCCGCACTATGCTTCTTATTAGGTAGTGTCAACTTTCTGGAAAGATATATTTTTATTCTCTTTGGGTTTATGCTAGATAGCACGATGTCCACAGAGAAAATTAGTAAGATATTATTTATGTTTTAGATGCTTTGCCTTACTCTGCTAGGTAGACTTTTGGTTAGTCAGATCGGTCAAACATGTTCAAGAATTATAATTTCTTTCTTTGTAGAAAGAAGCTGGTATTCCAAGAAGACTGATGAAACCAGAAGACATCCCTGGTCTGAGTAAGTTGTTGTTCTATGCAAACTTGTTTTACACTGTTCACCCACTACGGTCAGGTTTTTATAAACATGCTGCATGTTGAATTATCTGCAGTTGGCTTGTTTTGAAAACTTCAAACAAATAACAGCCTTAGCAGTTCATACCATTGACTGTTAAACATACAATATCTTCTTTCTAAGGAAAGCTTCCCATTGTTAGCGATTATTTCTGCCATTCATGTTGATTTAATAACGGTGCAAATCTGATCTGAGCCATTAATGTGATGCAGGGGAAGCTGGGTGGACACCTGATCAGTGGGGCCATTCTAAATCACGTGCAGCGTTCTCCCCGGATTATAATACTTACAGACAACAGCTTACTAACCTTATGCGGATATTGTTGAAGGCAAGTCTTTTTATCTGCACGAATCTTAGCAGATGGTTCAATTTACTTTGTATTTCGTATCGTACTAATTGATCGCATTGAGTAAGCTGTAGACATTTACCAACCGATGATATAGCAAATCAGCAAAACACTTATTTCTGCTGGAATAAACTGAGAAAGAGATTTCAGATAATATATATTTTTTAATGACAATATGGACTTCTTGTGTTGCAGAGTATGAATGAACATCCTGATGCTTGGCCATTCAAAGAGCCTGTGGACTCACGTGATGTTCCAGACTATTATGACATTATCAAAGATCCTATTGGTGAGTTTGAACTATAAGGCTTATAGTTCCTTTCTTATCCTGCCTTACCAAGCAAAGTCACATGCTATTTAAGTGAATCAGTGTTTGAAAGACATGCCTGTCTGCAGATTTGAGGACAATGTTGAGAAGAGTGGAGTCAGAGCAGTATTATGTGACCTTAGAGATGTTTGTCGCCGACATGAAGAGGATGTTCAACAATGCAAGAACCTATAACTCTCCTGATACTATCTACTACAAATGTGCCACACGGTGAGTTCTTAGTATGTCCTTTGTTCTCGCAGTCAGGGTTGTCAATATTATTCCAGAGATTTTCTAGTTGACCGTTTTATCATGTTCACATTATGCAACCTAATATAATCAACCATGCCCTCTACATTACTTGTTTTTGGATCCCAGCATATAATTAAATTGATTTTGTTCCTTTTGGTCATGCAGACTTGAGAATTTCTTCTCAGGCAAAATTGCATCGCAGCTTGCACAAGCCTCAACCAAGAGCTAGACTGGTGCTGGTTCACCAGACACTGTGTCAGCGTGTTGTAAAATTGTTATGTATCCATTATAGTGGTTGCCTCACTTATTGAACCGTACAGTGATGAACCTTTAGCATAGCATGTTCTCAGAATTGTAACCAGTAGGATCAACCTTGATTTTACATGTTGGGGTTTAACCTGAAGGTCTACTGATTGTATTCATATAATAATAGAGTGATGAGATCAGTTCTTGAAGAAACCCATGTCAAACGTAATTACGTCATCATCGATTCATCACTTAGAGTGAGAATTCTTTTACCTTCCATAGAGGTACCACAAATTATAACTTGGTCATAATTTTGTACCTCCTAAAGACTGCGAAAATAAACTGAGTAGAAAATGTCAAGTCATGAATTAAAGCATCATGACTGCATGAATAGTCAAAAGTATTTAAATGGAGCGGATGTTTAATTCATCACATCGTTTTGTCAAATCTAAAAAGGAAACTGGAGCCTCGGTACGAAGCTGCTTGTTTCACGAGAAAGGTCTGAGCAAGGTTTTTTTTTACCGCGGTTTTCTTGGTTTTTTTGGGCGGCTAACCGGTCCGGTAAACCGGTCGGTTAACCAGTAGGAGCGGTTTGGTAGGGTCGGTTTTGAGCGGTAACCGGCCCTATTTAGCTACCGGACCGGTTTGACGTACCGGTCAAACCGGACCGGTTCCCAACGGTAAAAAAAACCCTGGGTTTGAGGTCTTCCCAAAAGAGCACTGCTACAGAAACTATTTGAAAGTCCATCGAAAAACCTAGTTCTTCAACCAATTGGACCTATTTCAGATGTTTCTTGAACCATACTCCTATGTTGAGGAAGCTTTCGAAATCGGACCGTGGTCTGCAGAGAAAACACACCAATTCAGAAGGGAAATGGTGCCAAACATGTCTCAAGATACGGGGTGGTAGAACAAAAATCAGCTTGGTTTTCATTAGCTTACATGATGATTTCGTGTATGTCCTCTGGGAACATCATAATTTTGACCTCGCCACCCGTTTCTCTCAGGGCCCTTGCGTACTGAAATCGTCAGAAACTAAACAGGTGAACAAGAGGCGCCAGCGAATCTGAGAAATTGTTAAGCGTAGTAAAATATGGGTATCTGAAATTATTTCATGGTATAATTACTAGCTAAAATATTTTTACAGCACTTCATGAAACTTGACATCCATTAGTAGTTGTAGATTCTATAAATCCCCATAAATCTGTCACAAGTTCTTTCTTTGATGAGTAGAGTAGAATTGCTGAAGCAAATCTTAATTGATATTCATGTACCTGTAGGCCATTAGAAACTGGTACTCGGAGATCAGCTCCTCCAAGAAGCATAAGAAGGGGTGCTTTCACCTGCACAATTAGCAAAGTTCCATGAACCATACCAGCAAAAATGATACGATAGTTAAACAACCTGGTAGTTGAGACAGGAAAACATACTTTTGAGATATGGGCAACTGGCGATTTCTGATAGAAGAGGCGAAGAAGGTCGGGTGAAGGGGATTCAGAGGCATATTGCTTCGCTTCAGTTCCGCAGGCCACCATGTAACACCAGTCTGGGATGTCAGTGGTGCCAATCATCAGCGACAGGTTGCACACTGGATTCCGAGCAGCTCCCACAACAAATTTATCTGGAGCCTACAGCCAAATTGCAAATTAGGAACAAGATAACAAGAGCAGACTGTAATGACTCTGTAATCAATTAGGATGCTGACCTGACCAATCAAATGAGTTGTCAAGAATCCACCATGTGAAATCCCAACAACAGCTACTTTAGACCCATCTATTAGCTTTTCATTGATGACGTAATCTATGGCTGTAAGACAATCTTGGACATCCTGCTTAAGATGGCTTAGAAACTTGGAGAAAGAAACCCATGAAGAACAAATGCTGTGAATTTAACTGGGGTACCTGAGATCCAACTTTTCCAGCAAGCGATTGTAAAGCCTCCTCACCAAAACCTGGGGTACCTCTTTTTTTTTCAGATAACCGTCAGATGATGACATGTTGACATGCCTAGCTAAAGAGGCGCAGAGAAATTCCAAGAAACATACCGGTAATTTACAATTAGCAGGTTGAATCCAAGTGAAGCAAGAAATGCTGATGATTTCACGTAGCTTGACACAGACACTGAGTGTGGGCCACCATGAAGGATTACAACAGTTGGGCTGTACGAGCTATCCTTAGAGGACACAAAAATGGCCTCAAATGGAAGTTTGCCACCTGCAGAACAGGGAGGTGCTGCCTGGATAAAAATATCACAGCCTAGCATACAGCAACTCTAGTTTTCAGGTGTATACCATCAGAGAGGTCATCAGAGGGTTTAGCAACTGGAATTTTAAGTATACTGACACTGCCATGCGATAACAGGGATTTAACCTGCAGCAGGAAGCAATGTGAGAGGAGAATTATATAGAGGCAATTGAACTCTTAAAAAACCCCCCAAACCAAAAATATTTGCTAGTTTTAGCTTCAAATCAACTGAGAAGCTAACCTTATTGCTGGCTGTTGCAAACGGACTACCAACTTCATCCCAAGCCCATCTGAGTGCTTGACCCTCTAGTGTCACTTGGCGCCCATACCTGATGTGAGGAGGATCGATGGGACTACTTGACACTGCGGCAAACAAATGAGAGAAACACACTGTTTCAATGCTGGAATCAATTTTCTCCATGAGTTTAATACCATTTTATAACTGCAATTACCAGCAAGAACATTGTCACCATCTATTGCAAGGACACTCCAAGAGTAATGCGAGTCTTCTGGAGTAATCCTGGTTACTTTTCCACTGCATAATGGGACCAAACAGGGTACAAAGTGATCTTTTAAGTTCTTGAACAAGAATATGCCAGCAACATTTGATTTACCTTAAAACATCTATTGATAATATCACTTCGGTACTTCTCCAAGCAGATGTTAGTATCATGGTGCATCCATCAGAAAGCCAAGGATTGGACAGAATGGATGAACAGTAAAGACCCGGAAAACAACCATCTTCAGGACACGTTACAATAGGCACCTGGAACAGTTCAAGAGCTGAATAGGCTGCAGAACATGGCAGGAAAAAAAAACAAATCATGATAAACAGGTGTGCATACCACTTCAGTAATATTAAGTTGTTTATCCATTTCCCAATCAGAAGGCCAGTTGATCTTGTGCAGAGAATCCGTTGCATTATGTGCTCCAGTATTTACAGCCTGCTTTGCAGATAGGAACGCTAGGATTTTTCCGTCCTGGCTGCTCACAATAACTCTTGTACTGTCAGAGGAAGGTTAGGGGCTTCAATATCAAAATATGCATGAATAGTCATACAAGCATACCTGAACCGTGGAAAGAAAGCACTACTAATGCTTGCGGTTAAGTTGTGTGCTGCTGCAGCGGATTCTGATTTACCATCACTGGTAAAGGAACATAACATGTTACAAGTTACAACCAACACTACCTGATGATGATACCAACTACAGAACTACTGGAAATTGCAGATTCAATGGTATTCTCTTTCTATTTTATCATAGCAGTGATAACTGATTAGAATACTCTGTAAATGTACAATGTATAAACTACAGATTTATGATTCTAAGGTGGATACTTACCTAACTGGTTTGTTGCCAGGCTCTTGTCCTTCAAAAGGACAAGCAATTGCATAAAGAGCACATGGCCTGTTAGAACAGTACTTGATACCTAGTTTTCTAGCAGTGTTCTGAAACCCGTTATGCTCTAACCATCCAACGAAAACTAAATACTTTTGACTACCACTTGAAGATGGTGGAGCCCAAACAACTTGGCCAACACTCAATGATGTTGCAATGCCTTTAGCCGCTCGCACTTCTCCACTGCATACACCAAAGCACAACAGCAGGTCTTACGCTTAATAAGTCATATTGTCGGATCTAGGAACCAGCATCGATAAAATGCTGTGCTCATTAATAGGCAGGGGACAGACCTGGCAATTTGGAGAACAAACAATGAGGGTCTCCCTTTTTTGGAGTATCTTTCACCCCAGTCCTCTTCCCAATCACCTTGTCCTTTCCAGGTATTACAGTCTTCCTCAGAAGAATCTTCATTTCTATATCCAGAACCATTGAAAGCTGGTCTTGGTTGGGGTGGAGCTTCAGCAATGTATGCTATCAAGGTTTCTTCTTGATTCCAGGAAATACCATGAAACCTGCAGCAACAAGGACAGTGCCGTTCTGTCATGTCACTGTAGTCACTGAAAGAAAGGGCAGATGTAAATATAATCGCTATGTTTAAATTTCAGTTTTTCCTCACACCATTCATCGGTATAGAGTGGGCCATGCATAGACTGGCCTACATGTATCTCCTTCTCCACATGTGATTGATCAACAATTTCAAGCTTAGTAGGGCAACCTTTCTCTCCGTTTCGCACTACAAGAAGCTTCGATCCCGAAGGGGATGGGACGATGATGGACACTCCAGTCATTTCAATGGGGAAAGGAGACCATTGGAAATCCAGAGAGTTGGTACCAGCTCTTGTAATATGAGAATACATAGTGTATTTTCTGGTGCTGTTCGCCAGTAGGTCTGGCTGGCTAATGGAGAACATTGCTGTGGATATGTCTTCTGCAATCATAAAAGAAGCACTTTTTATGCCAGCTTGATATGAATTTCGAGAGAAGTAAATATCATGGTCATTGGACAAACAAAGTATAATGAGAAGACTGCGACCATACCATTGTTGGTTTTGAGAACCCAAGCACTGTCAATGCTCGGGACGTTGGTGAATTCTTGCAGTAACTTTGACTGGGAAGCATACTCTTCAGATGTTGTCACATCCATTCTGTGTGGATTTTCTCTCTCAAGACTTCCACACTTTTATGACTGACTGGATGGACACAGTTTACGAGGCTAAGCTAAATCTGCAATTTCACAAAGATTATATTATGCAAGTTGCAGGAGAGCTCGGGTAAATTTTGCTGTCAATACATGAGGGTTCCTGCATTGTATGGACAATTCCATCAAACACACCTCAATTCATCTTTGGTTGCAACTTTGACTTCCTATGGCAGTCGCTTTTGAAACGTTTTGCGGTATTCAGCTTCTGATCTAATTTAATTTCAAAAACAAACACTAGCCCCACTTCCTCATGAATTAAATTAAAAAACTGGCATTTTTAGTGTACAAAAAGTTCAAGAAAAATCATGAAAACCTGAAACATCTAAGATGACAATTGTGGAGTACTGGTGGTAATGTCCGAGTGGGACTAACTAAATAGAGATTCCTGTATTGCACCTGAACTTCTCGATTTCGCCTACTGCATGAGTACAAAAGTTAGCTGAACTTGGAGATCGACAAATTCTACTCACTAGGCGAATTTGCAGGATATGAACTCATCTTCAACTAGATTAAACAGATGAGTGTGTCAAGCCAAGTACGATGTCTTGAGCGACAAAATTAAAGTAAGTCCGTAACATCAAAAACACTAAACATATACAAGAATTCATAGCAGCCTTTCGGGGAGAGAGAGAGAGAGAGAGAGAGAGAGAGCGAGCGAAGGGAGAGTGCTTACATAGAACTTTCTGCTTTTGCGGTGAAGTAGCAACACCATGGGAGTAGTCGAGTCCAGCAGTCCGTTTGGAAAGATCACACCATCTATCATGGCATTTGATCAGATGGCATCAAAATTTGTTAATTTTGTGCCAGCTTGTCACCAAGGTCTTAAGATACAAGGTAAAAAAATATAACCAAAAAGATATCCGCCTTAATGACCATGTGCCACACCAGAGGAAAGACGAGGGGAATAAAACAATAAAGCAGCGTCAGATCTGCATCCACCACTAAAGAATGCACTAGGTGACAAGATGCCCTCCCAACTTCTTCTTCTTGTCATGTTCTTCACATTATTGGTGCAACTTTAGCTGATAACGCACCGTGATAAACTTGAACACGTCATGTAGCTAGAATCTGAGGTCTCGATGCTTAACAAGGTAATACTGATGCGACTTTGACTGCGACCTTAGAAATTTATATATTGACAAGTAGATATGACAGGTGATTTGCACCATTTTTCCATCAGTCTTTAGTATGAATAGTAGTACAGTGAAATGGGTCAGGTGATCATTTTCTCGTTACAATACAAAAGCAACCGCCTTTTCACGTTAACACATCAGCATCATTTGTAAGACAGCTATTAGAAGTTTATCTAAATTAGCTACAGACACAATCTTCTTTGTCTTAAAGACTTATTCCATCATGGAGACATCAGACTGGGCCAGAGAACCATGCTGTCGGAGGCTTCGACCCAATTACAAGCGTTTTCTAGTGCCAATGAAAAAGTACATCACGAATGTACTAGTAAAGCACTAATGTTCATTTGCTCAGGTGCTTCTTGAACCAAACACCTATGTTGAGGAAGCTTTCGAAATCAGACTGAGGCCTGTACCATGGAGGGAGTGATTTGGTCAGACGTCAAATATTGTAAATTGTAAGACATTAGTGGTAATAACAGAATAAATTAAAACAAAAAGTAACAAACTTGTCGATTCCATGGATATCTTCTGGGAAGACAATAGTTTTGGATTCGATTCCCCTCTCCTTCAAAGCTCTTGCATACTGCAAATTTTGCAGCATAAGCACAAAGCAAAGCACGGGAAAAAAATATGAAGCCAATTAGAAGCTGCCTATACAGCTAAACAATACGAGTAAAAATTCCCTCATTTTCAAACAGTAATAGGAATCCTGTATCATAAACCAATTTTTTATACCTCTGTGTGTTCAAGTAAAAAACAGTAAAATAATCCAACTGATAAATATTTGACAAGCTGGAAATACGAAAGAGACCTCCTTTCACCCATACTTGTACAGTACTACAGTAGCACAAGGAGATACCTGCAGGCCATTAGAAACAGGAACCCTGAGATCTTGCGCTCCTAGGAGAAAGAGTGTAGGTGTTTTGACCTGCAGATTGATAAACTTGTTTAGCAAATGACTGCTCATAGCATCCAGAGCATCTTCCATTTGCATGTGCGAACTCTACTTCTCTCAAACATAGATATAAGAAACTGATCTTGTAAAATAATGCAGAATCCACACATATACCTTTGAAATATGTGATATTGGCGACTTCTTGTGGAATTGACAAAGATCATCCACGGAAGGAGATTCTGAGAAGTACTTTTTCCCTTCTTTTCCATAAATCTCGATAAAGCACCAATCAGGGATGTCAGTAGTACCCACCATCAATGATAAGTTACATACTGGGTTTCGAGCAGCTGCAGCAACAAATGTATCTGGAGCCTACGGTCAATCAAATTTGTACAGATCAATAACGTGTTATATCCCAGAAACTTGATTAATAAATTATGTCATGTGATGTACATGTCAATGCCCTCCAGCTCTTCATATCCTACACTATGAACAGCATAAAGAAAATTCTAAGCAATCCTTGGAGGCAGTACTAATATCTGTCATTTTGGCAAGGAAATCATATACAAAATCAAGACTCAACTCCTTAATATTTAGTAGCAAGATAGTCATGTATGGATATTGTCAGGCAACCATTATAATCATGAGTCAGTAAAAGCATATCAAACTATCGTGCCATCACAATTCAATGGGTCATGGACAGCAGTGTTTTCAAGCTTTAGTTTCTGAATACCAGCATACATCAGAGAAGTGGTGGAGCTTTGACATGATTCAAGAGGGAGCCAAGTTCTGAGACTAAGCCCCAAAACTAACTCAATTTAGTGTTTCTGTGACCATGTAAGAAGTGCAGTTTAGTGCTTACTTCAGAGAATTTCCAACAGCAGGCGGGTATTTCTCTGGGACATATGCCCGAACTTAGCATTTTACAGCTAGGTATCATTTCCATAAAGTAGTTTGTCCGGCTATCATATTAACTTGTTATTGTACATTCAATTACATAAGCCACTGGCAGTGGTAGAGTTGCAGTAATTTAGCTAAATGACCATTACTCATGATGCCCAGCCTTTTCACCATGGATTACAATCTACAGTTTTGCTTGCAAAATTATAAGTTAGCAATACATTTAAACTAGGCACCCTTACATTTAAGTCACTGATGTCAAAAGTCCAAAGGTTAATAATCATCTTGATCATGATCATATATATGAACTGTAAACACAGTAGTAACTGCATAACTGATGAATGCAAAAGAAAAGGGCGATCAAAGAACCTGGCCAATCAAATGAGTAGTCAAGAAACCTCCATGCGAACCTCCAACTACAGCAACTCTAGATGGATCTATTAGTCCTCTCTTTACAACAAGGTCCAAAGCCGTCAATACATCATTGACATCCTGCTTGTAAGTTTGCAAAGGAAGACATGGCTCATGATAAATTTTGGTATTTTGCAATAATAACCTTTAAACACGGAAAAAAAATCCCAATGACATTGCACCTGAGAACCAATATTTCCAGGAAGCGATTGCAGTGCTTCTTCCCCAAAGCCTAATGAACCCCTAAGCAACCAAAAAGCGCACATGCATGTTAGCGTAAGTAAGGGTGCATGTCCCATGGAAATATTAAGAAACAAACCCAGAAAATAGATAATGAACAAATTGTTCATCAGCCAGAGCAGACAAATATTCATCGTCTAGAATAGACATAGTACTAGCAAGATAAATTCACCTGTAGTTCACAAGAAGAAGATTATATCCCTGCGAAAAAAGAAAAGCCAAGGATTTGGAATAACTTGATGGATAAACAGAGTGTGGTCCGCCATGAAGAACAACAATTGTTGGATTACTTGCAGAATCCTTATGCGATACAAAAATAGCCTCAAAAGGCAGCTTAGCCCCTGAACAGTTAAAAAAATATGGAGAGAAAGAGAAACTATATTCAATAATAGTGGTACAGTTCTTATAAAGTATATTCCAAAAAGAGCCGGCATGGCCAAGTAGAGTAGGAGGGTGCAACATGATAAGCTATAAGAGATGTCTTTATATAAATTCATTTTGGACAAAAGATGCATTCTATCACAAAAGATTAGTTTACAGTGATTATACAAAACATCATAAGCTATAAGAGTTGTCTTTATATAAGCTTAGCCCCTTCTTTGTTTTCATACAAAAGATGCATTCTATTGCACATTATAGTACCCTCCACTGATTTTTTTTTACAGTGAATTTCTTTTACAATATACATTTTTGTCAAAAACAACAAAATTGTAACCATGTAAAAACATACTTTTAAACATTTTTAGTCTCGAACTACACAGGAGAGTTGTGTGTCATTTCATTAAGGTAGAAACATACTTTTAAACATTAATCCAACAGCACCACTTTTGTGTAACTAGACATGTACACTGTCGAGAAACTTAGGTCAAATGTTATAAATTTTAAATCTTCTTGCAAAAAAGAAAAAAGATCGGGTGCCAGCTTAGGGTGTCAATGTACTGATTTCGAGAAAATTAATAGAGCCTAGTGATGAATGCAGAAATAGTTCATAAAGGAAGAAAGTACAATTTCAGAAAGAAAAATCTAACTAGAAAACGGATGCTGCTAATAGCAATCAATCTGTGAGAGGAATAAGTACGCTTGAGTTGTTCTCATACCATCTGCAAGTTTGTCGGAAGGGTTGCTAATCGGGATTTTGAGAATGCTGAACCTATGCTCTGCTAATATGGAGTTGATCTGTCAAAAATACATCACAATTACTAAGTACTCACTCTACACAATAAAACATTATTTTCCTGAATAAACAATTAACATTCAGTGCTTCTTTAAGCAAAACCTCATCAGATAACTCTGGAAAAGGAGTTGAAACTTCCTGCCACTCCCAATGTTTTTCAGTCTGAGAAACCTTAATTCCATAGTATATTTGAGGGAGTGTAATGAGGCTGCTGGAAACTGGAAAAGATGAAAAAAAAACATACAAACATGGAAAGTTATCTCACAAAGTGACAGAACTGTGCAATTATTCAGTAATCATATATGTGTATGGGGTTACCTGCAAGAATGTTATTCTTGTCAAGTGCAAGAACATTCCAGGAATAATCTGAATCCTGGGGGCTAACTCTTAAAACTTCACAGCTGCCAAAGAATAATTTACAATTAAACAATAATTGATATTACTTATATCAGTCTATCAGAGGACAAACAGATGTTTGCAATCACCTCACAACATTTACAGAAAGTATTACTTCCCTACTGCCCCAAATAGAAGATAGAATCATAGTCTGTCCATCACTAAGCCATGGATCCCTGAGCAAGCCAAAGCAGTACAGCCCAGGGAAACAGTTATCTTTGGGGCACATCACAACAGGCACCTACATAATATTTAACATTTTCTCAGAAAATATAAATTACAATATAAAGCATACGATATGTCGATATCAGACAATGTATGCATCACTTATCAAGAAAGTGCACATAAGAAGAAACAAAGCATTATCTAGACCCTACTTTTGCTCTCTACTAGTTATCATATTTAAAGGAATGTTGAGTTCAGAAACTTAAATGAGCCCAGTATAAAGCTTCATCCAGCACAGCTTACTCAACAGTGATACGATATATTATGGTAAAATGTGTACCATGAAACTGATACAGAACTTTCAGGTGTTTTGGTTGGTGCATCATATTAATAAACAGCACGAGATAAATTCCAAACCATGGACCTGAGCAATACATCAAAGTTATAGTTAAAAAAGAAAGGATCATGTACCACATCAGCAACACCAAGGCTCCCATCCAGTTTCCCATCTGTAGGCCACTCAATCCTATGCATTGAATTTGTGGCATTGTGTGATCCACTATCTACAGCGCTCTTTGCTGAGACAAACACAAGATATTTTCCATCCGGACTGTAAAATAAAAACTTCCATTATTTCGCATTGCAATGTAGTGTTAATGAGAATGCATAAAAAACTATATACAATCAAGACACAGTTTCTTTTGGTATAAATTGTACAATAAACTTAGGTTATGCAGAAAGGCGCAAAGATTCTCTACTGCTTCCAGAGTCTTGAAAATGAGAGAAACAGTAAACCTCTTAAGTTTCAAATTAAACCAAATGGGGAGGTTCTGACAGTTTCAGTTAAGGATTTTCTTCTGGAACACAGAAAACTACACCAGGCGATATGAACAGTTGATGTTTGTGACAGAGGGGAACAAATAGGTTTAATCGTTCCAACCAGTAACCATGGCAGTGTGGACAAACCTAATACAAAATGATAGTCATAATTTAATGAATGTTAACAAAACAGTGTCGATGTCGCTCCCGATATATCTAATTGAGATGATTAGCCTAAGCTGAAGAGTGGAATTGAGCAAAACAAAACAAAAGAAGTATACCTGAACCGAGGGAAAAAGGCACTGCTCAGGTCTACTGTTAATTTGATCATAGTTGTAGTCTCACCCTTATTGCCCCTATGAGAGTAATAAAAATATGGCATTATAGAAAGCAAAACAAAATATACCTTATGAGACATCTTGTGTACCATATGCCCAGCATATATCACTTTATAATTTGGATTAATGAAGAAAAAAAACGCATGTTGCCATTGTCTACTTTTTATTGAAAAATATGTTTTGGTAATTATCTTCAGCTCAAGGGGACCAATATTCTTACTCGGTTGATGGTATCTCAGCTTCTTCTCTGAAAGGATCAGGAGCAGCATACAGAGCACAAGGTCTGTTGTAGCAATATTTAATACCAAGCTTCCTTGGAGTGTCTTGGAAACCATTATCAGATGACCATGCAACAAAAACCAAGCCATACGAAGATGATGGGGCCCAAATCACTTGGCCAACACTTAATGATCTAGGTATTCCCTTCACAGGTCGAACTTCACCACTGCAAGAGGCAACTATTTCTCACAAAAAAGACATGATATTTATACACTATCTCTTCAGGGTGACCGCAAACATACCTGGATATGTTGACGACAAACAGTGCAGGTATCCTTTTCTTCGAATAGGTTTCTCCCCAGGTTTCCTCCCAATCCCCTTGTCCCTTCCAGCTCTTGCAGTCCTTTTCGGATGAGCCCTCCTTCTTGAATCCATAATCATTGAACACTGGCTTTGGTTGAGGAGGCTCCTCAGCAACATAAGCTATGAAAGTCTCTTCCTGGTTCCATGATATCCCTTCAAACCTGCATCAATCAGCATTTTGCACGCGCCAAAGTTGCAACGGTAAACCAAAGAAATGCATACCTCCCACCCTCTCTTCCTGTGCCCAAAAAAATAAAAGAAAAGGATTGTGGAATTTACCATTCATCAGTATAGAGTGATCCATGAACAGATTTTGCAATATGTATCTCATTCTCTAATTGACATGGCCCCCAGATCTCTAGTTTTGTAGGGGAATCATCCTCAGAATTGCGTACTAGAAGAAGTTTTTCTCCAGAAGGCGATGGAATAACAGCTGACACTCCACTTATTTCAGTTGGGAAGGGAGACCACTGAAAATCAACAGACTTTGAGGCACTCTTTGAAATGTGAGAATTCAAAAGGAATTTTCTCCTTTTATTGGCCAAGAGATCTGATTGGCCGATTGAAACCACTGCTTTGGATGTGTTTTCTGCAAACCCCCAAACGAAACAATAAAACACTTCAATTTCGGAAAACAAAAAGGGTAGCAAAAGCAGTGCATACCATCCTTGGAATTGAAGATCCAAGCCTTGCCAAAACTGGGGGTCTTAACAAATTCTTGCAGCAGCTTCGACTGGGAGGCATACTCATCGACCATGGTAGCATCCATTCCTAAAGGCAATCCTTTGTCCGGTGCTGCTTCTGAGGCTTTTGTGGTAGACATAGCTATTGAGTGCAGTGAGACCTTGCCAACTCTGTGTAGTCAAAGAGATTATATCTGCATCAGCCTCATGACAAAACTGAGTAGGTAATCCAGATAAGGCAAGCAGGCCGGCATGTGCAAGATTCTTCAGTGATTACTGACTGCTCAAATATTGTATATTATCATGCATGACTGCTCCTGTCGAGTAGGAGTCAACAAAACCATGCATGACTAACACATCAACAATCATGCACGACGATTCCTTCTTCATGCTATATCCACTACTACAGGAAGCGCTAGCTGAAGCAAGTACAAAACTACATAGTAAAAGCATCCGCCAATTCAGTAAATACTCAAACTTCATACACATTTATCTAGTTTAAAAATCATTCTGATCTCACCCATCAGCAGAAATCAAACCAAGACCGCAACGATTTCGCGCTGCCGCTGCCATCGCAATTATTGTACAAGTGTAAAACCATGCATGCTACAACAGCCAATAATGTTTAAACAAAATGGCCGACATCACAGTCGCAAACTCGAGATTTGCTAACGGAACAAGAACGGCTCAACCATATATCAATCTGAGAACGCAACTAATCTAACCCAACACTTCTGAGAATATGCAGAGAGAGGGGGAAAAAAAGAGAAGCGGTTGTTTTCCGAGAGAACTGACCTGCCCCGCAGAAGTGGTCGGCGGGACGGAACACAAGCGCAAGATGGGGGGGCCGAGACGAGGAGCAAATTCGCAGCCGCAATGGAGGAGCGGCAGCGGAATTTGGCGCAGGTGATGAAGGCCGTGGTCAAAACCACCATTGGTTGGATGGGGGATCTTTTCGCATATCCTTTATTTAACTGTGGGCCCCCTGATTTTATTACGAATAGCATTTTAGCCATCCTGATTCCAGACGATAATGCCAGTCTCGTGCCACTGCCAACGGCCCAACTGGCACCGGGCCGGGGCGTTCAGGTCCTCCGCGCTTACCCACATCACCACATGGCCACGGCCAGTCGCCCTCTATGCTCCATTCAAAGTTTCAAACGGTGGAAATGGAGCATAGAGGGACGGTGAGAATTATTTGCATCGAAACGCGTAAAAAGCTTAAAACATCTACAAACGTCTATTTAAAACTCACTCTCTACATCATCATTTAGAGAGATTTGTATAAAAATCGTTTTCTATATTTTACTGTTTTTCAACAGCTTTTCTATATCTTGCATGCACTCTAGAGACTTATTCTATTTTCTATATTTATTAGCTAGCGAGAAATTCGAAATAGAGTGACTATGTTTGAATAACTAAATAGAGAGACGGTTGAAAGATACATTTTAATTAAAGTCTCTAAAACTAGCAATCAGTCTTTTGAAGTCGCTCTCTTCTCAGGTGCTAGTGTGGACCTTTTTTTCTTCTTCTCTCACGTCCACATGGTAGAAAATGCTAGTAGCTTTTAGCTAAACGTTGGAGAAGGCCCTAAGTCAGTTAAGCCAAAGACGATCACTTTTCAAGAGAGGATGTTCTGAACTGCTGATGAGAAAAGATGATAGTTGAAGGCACGGATGAGATGGGGTTGGGCTTATGATTTAGAGAATGTGCATCCGGATTTTCAAACTGTAGAAAAAAGAGAAAGTAAATGACTTGGCAGGTGCAACAACTTGAGCGTTGGGTGCTTCTGAGTCATACTTCTTGCAAACCGCTCAAACGTGTCACCAATGTTGTTTGAGTGGTGTAATTGTGGTCAAAAGCCAACTTCATAGCTGAACTGCACCACCACATCAGCTCCTACATGGACACATATTTGCAAAAACACCCCTGTCTCTAGCTTATTTCTTAATTTTTTAAATATTTACCTAACATCAATTGTCTTGCCTATTGCATTTTGTTTACACTAACTAACATGACTTTCTACTTAGAAGAGAGAAATGATTGTGCGCTAACTAAAGTGGCTTTCTCGAGTACTAGAAGATAATTCAAATTGTTGATGATGTGCTAATTGTTTTCCAGGCAGCAACCAATACAACTTAGTTTTGTCTGTCCTTTTATGGCCCATCTCCTCGATAAAATCATCAATCCATAGTAATGCTGAATTCATCATCATTAGGGCATGCATAACAAAATTATTGGGTGCAATATGGGCAACATATCACATACGGATCAAATTGATTGTAGATTGAACCAACGTTATCTACTATGCCAAAGTGCTTTCACGAGCATGGCCATGTCTCAACTATTGGAACATAATGAGCAGATAATGATGGCAAAGCAAATCGAAACACAACAGCACTGACCCTACAGAGAGAGGCAGCGATCATGCTGTTCGACGAACAGGTGCCATTTGTGGCCGCCGCCGCAAATGGAGTGCGCATCCGGGATCTCCTAGATTGTCATTGGTTTCATTTTTTAGTTTGGGCATGAAAGGTTATGGCTTTTGCGTCGAGTCCCTTCCCTACTGTCAGTAGCCGCTTGAAACAATATTTTGAGATTTGTGTGAGACAGAGTGGTGTTCTTGCAAATATGCGTCCACGTAGGAATTGACGTACGTGGCGGTGCGGCTTAGCCATGAAGTCGGCTTATAGACCACAATTGCACCACTTAAACAAAATCAATGACACGTTGAGCGGTTTGTAAAAAGTATGACTTAGATGCACCCATCGTGCAAGTTGTTGCACTTGCCATGCCATTTACTCAAAAAGAAATAACAGTCTTAGATTCTAATTTTTGACATGCCGCGAGCACGGAGGCAGAGAACCAGATGTGGGCTAGTCTTTTTATTTTGAGCTGAATGCTTGAATAGCATGTGTGTCTATATGTTGCGTAAATATATATAGTGGATAAGTGGTGGTTTCTTAAAGCCGCCAAAAACAAATAATCAAAGGGCCGTGGTGGCACGGAGGATCAGCGTTTAGATGCTTTTGTGCCGCCTCGCTAGATTTTGACGATGGCAACAATACCATGAGATCACGATAATCTGCAAACAGACCAAGACGGCTACGCATGAATTAATTGTTAGATGATGGAAATTAAAAAGGGGTAAAGGTCCACTCAAAAAGGCTTATTAGAGTCGGTAATCTGGATCACACAGCTTAGAGATGAGAATCCTTGTCATTTTAGCTCCACCAAAACATAGCACTGTTGTCTCGCCTTGTAGATTGTGAAGAAGCGGTCCATAATTCTTGAGGTCTTTTACAGTACACACTAATTCTTACGGTCTAGAGTGAGGAACTCCTTGTTTTGTTTCAACATGTGAATTGTGATAGTAAGAGATACTACCTCCGTTCTTATTTACATGTCGCTTCGGATAGGTGAGCTAGTGCTAATTAGCTTGTGTTTCCATCAATCGGCGTCAAGTAAATAAAAACGGAGGTAGTACAATATATGAGCTCAAGTTGAACAAACTGATTATGCCGATTAACATGGCATTTAGCATGCGTTTGGCATGGGGCCTGTCTCTAATTGTTTAAGATGAAATGGATCAATTTCCTGTTTGGTTGTGAGGGAAAGTTCCAACTTTACGTGGAGTATAAAAAGAAAACCATATTTTGCCTTTAGTTTTGAGACTTCAAATCTGAGTCGCTCTCATCCCTTCGATTTGGTGGGATACAATGGACCTGCATCTGCATTTATAGAGAACTAGGTGATTCTCCGCGCGTTGCTACGGGATTTGAGCGAGTTTTTTTATAACAAATAAGCATTATTTATGCTAATTAACTATATAGAGAGCGAGAAAGTATTGCTATAGAGAAATAATATTTAGTATCGAGCACAGAGCACCTCGGCCATGGCTTGGAGGCCCACCTCTCCCGCTTGAGGGTTCTCGGGCTCAGCACTCCCGCATTTTAGTTTCTAGACCCACAACTTTACTGGCCTTCAGTACCATGACCGCCTGATTGAGTAGCTCCCCGTCCTTTTCTAGCCTCGTCGCCTCCGGCCCACCTCAGCATGCAGCAAGACACATCAGCGCCACCCTGAAAGGACCAACACTAGGCCTAGAGGGGGTTGAATAGGCCGACCTAAAACTTTTTCTGAAAAATCTCACGAAAGCTGTCAGGACCGGATGATCCGGTATTGGAGCGGATCTTCCGATGTCCGAAAGATCCAGTGCAATACCGGATGATCCGGTTTGGATGAGAAAGTTGTGCGAAATTCAAACTTTACTTATCTTTTGATGATTCCCTTTGAATACAAAGATGACAATAGATGTATAGAACCCTGCAAATATGATCTACACAAGTACAACACTACTAACAAGTAGATCGGGTCAAATCAAGCTCAAAGACAATAGGAACAACAATAGCAAAAGGAGACACAAGATTTGTTCCCGAAGTTCACTCCACTAAGGAGCTGCGTCTCCGTTGAGAAGCTCACAAAGAGTCAGGCTGTCACTAGCCCTTTTCTCCCTCAATCAACCACAAAGGAGGATTGAGTCACTTACTATTGCTCTCACAAAGAGAGGGGACAATACAAACTTCCGGAGGCTCAACCACAAGAGGATGAAAGCTCACCGGCACCTGTAACCGTTTAGGAGCAAAGCTCCAAGAGTAACAAACACGAATCGACTAATCAAAGGATGCTTCAAGTCTTCTTGAGATGAACAAGTGCAAGCTCACAAGGGTGCTCAAGAACTCAACCTCAAATCTCACTCACACCCAAACCCTAGATGAATCTTGGCTAGAATCAATGCTTAGAGGCAAGGGAGAGACTGTATTGAATGCTTTTGGGGGCTGGTTGGTCGGAGAGAGCAAGAGAAATGAATGAGGGGGTATTTGTATCCAACCCCCAAAATATGACCGTCATGTGTATTTCGAAGGGGTACCGGATCATCTGGCTCAACACCGGATCATCCGGTCTGGTCATGACTTAGTTCAAAAACAGCCTCAAACTTCCCAGTTCTGGATCATCCGGTTCAGGAACAGGATCATCCGGATCCACTCAGTACCAAAATGCCTCAGGGACTGGATCATCCGGTCTAGGGCCGGATCATCTGATGTGAAGGTTTGTGATGTGTGTCTCTCATATGTGTTCATCAACTCAAGAGAAAAACTTTTGACACCTTGAATCAATCAAATGTGTCCCCCTTGATAGTACGGTGGTCCTAAACTTAATTTCGAACCAAAAAATAAATTTAAATGCTTTTCATAAGCTCAACCACCGCTCAATTTGAATTGGGGACCTTCTCTTTCTTTTTTTTTCAATTCTTTCATTTTATTCCTGCACACATTCTTAAACAAGCGCATCATATCCCAAAATTGTGATTGTCAAGAATCACCAAAATCAAATTAGGGCCTAGATGCACTTTCACACCCTACCATCCCCATGGCCCGCTTTGGCTGCATATCTTCAGAGCAAACCTTACCCCGCACCATGCACCATGTGAGCAGACTGCACCTTGGGTTGATGTCGTCTGAGTCTGGCTCTAGCAGCAATGATGCTCGATCCTCGTGGTGGGATGAGGCGGAGAGAGATAGACGTGGCCTATTTTGTAGGGGCAGCTCCTGTGCCGATGGTGCGCCCATATTAAAAACCAGGAGGCAGTTCGGTGGAGATCAGTTTCAGATGAAAGCTCACTGTCTCTTTGATTCCATCTGTTGCCTCTTGAGTAACTCGAAGGCAGTGACGGGTTTATGTGGGGCCTTTAGTGGAGTACTAGAGCAGCAGGCAACAGGTGGCAACGATCTTTTTTTTGGCGTACATTTTTTTCTAGGACATAACTATGTTTGCTGCAGACGGAAGCAAAAGCATGCGGATATTGATGTGGTTCATTGGGCATTAATTGGGTGGGAAGGGGAAGCGAAGGAGTGTAAGGATCAAGATGTCGCCTAGAGGGGGGTGAATAGGCGAGATGACAAATTTTAACTTCTAATCCAATTCTCAGCCTGCTGTCAGCTCCAGGCGGTTAAACCGCCCCTGCTAGGCGGTTAAACCGCCCAAGGCAGTGAACTGCCCAAATAATTGCTAGAAGCCCCTCTTACTTTTCTAGCACCAAATACACTTGGAGTACTTCTTGTACAGGTATATCTGATCAATATATTTAAGCTCCTGCACACAAATAAAGTATACCCAAGTAGATCGAAGCGGAAGCAAATATAAAGCTAGAAATGAGCAAGTAAAGTGAAGGGGAGACACAAGGATTTGTTTACCGAAGTTTGGACCCGCTGCAAGCACCAAGCAAGTTCAGTGGTTCCTAGTCTCCGTTTGAGGAACCCCGCAAGGTAACCTCGCCAAGGTGTATACACGCCACACCTTAGCCCTTCACTAAAGATGGTCCTTTTCCACGAAGGAGGCAAGACCAGCCCTTACGAACTTCCGGTCGCTCACCACACGAATGGGAGCTCACCGGCAACGCCTAGCCGTCTAGGAGCCAAGCTCCAAGAGTAACAAATGCACAAAGAAATTTTGACGCTAACCACGAGTGCTCAAGCTATGGTTTCGCTCTCTAATGCTCTCACAAGATCTCTGAGCTATCAAAGCTCTCAAGCTCACACCCAAAAGCTTCACTCAACCCCAACTCAAAGATTTCAACCAAATCAAGCAAACTCACAAAGAGTGGTTGGGGAAAGCTCCTCTGCTGTTAGAATGTGTCAAGAAGGCTTAGGAATCACACAGAACCAGCAGCCCTCAAAGGAGAGGGCTAAGGGGTATAAATACCCCATCCAACAAAAACTAGCCGTTGGAGATCTGTCATGGCCGGTTAAACCGCCCCCTGAGGCCGGTTAAACCGCCTGTTCAAAAATACTAGCCGTTGGAGCTGTCAGAGGTCAGGGGCGGTTAAACTGCCCTGGGTCAGTGAGCACCCACTTGCTCAAAATTATTCTCAACTCTCAAGGCTATCTTTCTTAGATTATGTTTTGAGCACTAATGTGGTGTTAAGTCAAATATTCAATGTGACATCCCTCTTGATAGTACGGCATATCTATACCCAAGAATAAATATAAAATCCAATCACTTGCTTGAGCTTGAATGCCTTCAATTGTGCCGCACATACTCAATTCTTCCTTTGAGGTCTGTCCACATTGCTTATGCTTGAGCAAAAACCAACTTGAGCTAGTGACTTGAAACTTTGACATAGAATAAAATCCACTTCTAGTTCAAGTCACCTTTCTTCTATGGATATTGATACTAGCTTATATGAAGTCCACATATGATCATGAATCATCCAGTTGATCCGTAGAAAGTTTCGTCACCCTTAGCAAAGAATCCATGACTCAAGCCGCAACTTGATCACACATTGCTTGGTCCTTAGAAACACTATCCCGAAATCCAACCTTTCTTCCATGCTTCGCATATAGCCACATATACACTTGTATCATTCTTGAAATTCATCCATTTGCTTTGACCATAGAACATTATCCAATATATCCATGTCTTCTAATGCAAGTCATACACCAAGTGTATAGAGTCTTGATGTCCCATACCACCATTTCTCTAGCATATATTTCTTAACTTGCATTTCTCAATTTTATCCAACCTTGATCATGATGTCTCATTTGAGTCAACAAGTCTTCACTTGGTTAAAAGACCAAGTCTCTTTTCATGTTTCACACTTACTTGTTGTACACCATATTATATCACTATGAGAGCCATCAATTCTTCCTTTGTGAGCCAAATATTTATGTATTCAACCAATGAATACACACGAATCATGAATATTGAAATTAAATCCTGCTCATAATCTTTACAAGACATGTTAGCCCTCTAATCGTTTTGTCACTCAATTCACCAAAACCCACTTAAGGGACTAGATGCACTTTCAATCTCCCCCTTTCTGGTGATTGATGACAACCCGATTAAAGCTTACAAAAGGATATAATAATAACGCTTTTAAATTCAGAGATTTAGACTGAGCTCCCCCTTAATATGTGCAAAGGTAGAGAATTTTTTATGAACTTGGCCTCACATGCCAATTTTTGCACATATTTCAAGTAAACCATGGAGCTCCCCCTAAATCTTAGAATCTGTGGGGTGCAACAAGTGTGTGAAGAAAAACCATAATAAAACTGTGATGTATATGACAATAATTGCACAAAAGTGAAAGAAGGAGAAACTTGTGCTGCTGCCAGGTGACAGGCGGTTTAACCGCCCCTTGGGGCTGGTTTAACCGCCCTGTTCTGGCAGTTGCACAAGAAGATAACAATCATCAATTGATCATGCATCACTCTAACACAAGGTCACTTAAGAACATAAATAGGTTCCACACATAGTAGCACACATTACAAGTTCTTCTCAAGTCCACAAATATAGGTTTTGACATTTTTACAGATCCAAGTCTAAGGCCGGTTTAACCGCCACCAAGGGCCGGTTAAACCGCCCTACCCAGACAACTAAGATAAAACCGAGAGGCAAGCTTTAATCCATGTTCTTCTCCCCCTTTGTCATCCATCATCAAGAAGGGGCCTGAAGAAGAACTTCTCTTGGTCAGATCACTGATTTTCTCTATCTCCATCACCACCCGTGGATTGGTTCCACCCTTGATCATATGCTTCATTTAACCAATGCAGGGGTGGATTTAAGTATAAGGAACTAGGCAGGGTGATTTCAGAAAAAGATATTGTGATACTAATTGAGCTTGGAGACATACCGGAGGAAGGATTAGGATTAAAGATATCAGCCGATAGACGATGTGCCCAATCCTCATGAGCTGTAGATGTGGAGGGAAGAGTGCCTGCAGCTCCGGAAAATGATGCACTAGGGTCACCAAGACCTGTCCCTGGCAAGGAACCACCCAGGTAACTTCCATAGCCGAGTCTAGAAGCATAATCTGACTGAGAGTCTGGCTGGGGTGCTAGGCCACTGAATACAGTCATTCCGGCAAATGAAGTCCCAAAACCACGAAAGTCTGGCCCATAGGAGTGTGGTGGAACAAATGGAGAAGCTGCCGGTGTGGCTCTAGCTGCTGCTCCCCTAGCCGCTGCTGCTAAATGTGCTGGAGCTGCTGCTACATCCTCTGGAGTAGGAGTGGCCTGACTAGAAGAGGATCCTCCCTCACCGGGGTAGAATGTGCCATAGAAGTTTGTACTCTGAAATCCTCTGATCATATCATCAACTGAGGGTATCTCTGGCTCAGCAACTGTGGGTGAAAGGGGTGATCTAGGTGGTTGAAGGTCTTGAGCCGTATGCATCATCTTGATAGAATCTCTTGCCTTCTTCTCTTTTATTCTAGTTTCCCTTTCAGCAACCATAATGTCCCTCTGATTCTGACAAACACCACCAAAAAGATTGAACAACTTTCTAAATGTGGATGAGCGTTTTCGAGGTCTAGAATGAGAGGGTCCTGCCTCATCAGCCCTGGGCCGGTTAAACCGGGGTGAGGACCCGGTTAAACCGCCCCCTGCCTGAGGAACAGCTTGATCTCCAAACAGCTGCTCCTCCCCCTGAATCTCTGTCGCTGGCTCAGTTTCTGCTGGGGAAGGTCCTGGGGATCTGTTTGGTGAAATCAACTTGACTCTAGAGGGTCGGTTGGGCTTCAGCAGATCATGTCTGACATCAACTTTGACTCGACCAATATCTGTAGCACCTTTAATGATATGCATGATGTAAGGTGCGTATCCACAGCCCCTAGATGGATGCTCCGAGTTGTGCTTGATTTCTTCCCAAATGTAGTCTCCGATGTTGAAGCGCTGAGCACCCGGATGCATGTGCCACATCAAGTCCCTCATGTGCCGAGTAATATCCGAGGGGTTCCCACCACGTGGGGAAATAGTGACTCTGAACAACCTGTTTAGGACCCTGTAGTATGTGTAAAGCTCCCCAATGTGTCCAAACTCCGATGGATCTGTGCGAGAAGGATACATGAAGCCTAGGTCCTTGGCTTCCATATAAGTGGGAGTGTGAACAATGTGATGCTGTGGATTGTTTTCTACCTCAAGATATCTACAAAAGTCATCAAAGGTGAGGTAGAAAGAGGTGCCCTCAGTCATCCAAAAGATAGCTCTATCTCCATCCTCATAACCAAAGTATACAGTGGCATAGAACTGAGCTATATGCTCTCTATTCCAGTTGCATCTGAAACCCATTAAGTTCTTCAGTCCTTGCCTTTCACATGCTTCAATGACTTGGTTAAACACCACATGATTGGCTCTAGCCATATGATCCCAGTCAATCCATTTTGCTTCTAGTGTGATATCAGGCATCCTCTCGAGCATGGGGTGTTATAGAAATCCTGCTGAAATTTAGTATGGAATCTATAGTCTGTGGCAGTGGTGCTGACGGTATCACTAGGATTCTTCCTTCTATTTTTCTTGGCTATGTCTGCCATTCCACTAGCACAATAATCAACAGCTACAACTTTGGCTGGGTAGATAGGTGCTCTAGGTCTCAGTATGATGCTCTCAGCTCTGGGTGCTCTCTGTCTAGGCTGTGAGCTCAAGTGGCTGCCACTGTGTGCCACGGGGCTTGCTGCCCCCCTCTCACCATCATCACTGCCCTCATCATCACCATCACTGTCACTTTCCTCAGCTGGTGCCTTGCCATGAGGATCATCTCTATAGTCCTCATCCTCCATACTATCATCACTTCCTGACCCATTTTCCTCCTCAGTTTCCTCTTCTTCCTCTACAATATCATCAATCTGCTGCTCCGCTGCTCTCTTGGCCTGCCCTTGGCCTTAAATTTCTGCCACTCCCAGTCCCTGAACTTGACCCGGCTTGATCATCCACTTTGCTCTTCTTTCTCAGCCGTCCAGTCATACTGTCTCTGTCCTGAGTCACAGAAGATGAACAACACATGTATAAGTTCTCAGGAGCAGAAGAAACTTATGAATAGATTGAGAAAGGAAAGATTTAGAGTTTTTGGGTCAACTCTGTCTGGGGCGGTTAAACCGGCCACAGGGGGCGGTTAAACCGCCTCTGGCAGAGCTAAGCCAGAGACTCTAAAAGTTTCATTCTTAATCATAGACATTTTGGATGATTCATAGATATTGTGCAGGAACAACAGATAATTGGCTAAGTCATGAAAGTTCCGATGCATGGGTCGGATCTTTCGATGGAAATTTAACAAGAGACAGAGCCGGCCGGAACTTGTGGGTCAGATCTTCCGGCCTAAGTTCCGACCACATTGCATGGACTCGAGTAGCAGATGAATCATGAAAACATCCTAGGAAAAGAAGACCTGGTTGCATTGCTAGGTGTCACTATCTAGGACTTGTCTGCCTGGGGCGGTTAAACCGCCCTGGCAGTCAAACCCTAGATGTTGAATCCAAGAAATGCGACCAAGGAAACTTGAAAGGAATACTAGGATGTTCTTCTAATGGTTATTTCTAGGACATTGACCAGAGGAAACTCAAATCTATGGGCTCAAAAGGTAGATCGATGAAGAACATCATTTGAGTACCTTTGGAGAGGGGAAACCGAGAGGGATCTTCAAATATAGCTTGGGGCTCGGTTAAACCGACCAAGAACGGTCCAGATCTGCAAAGGAACCTAGCTTTCCTTGGTGGAATCCTCAAATCGCCATTGGAGGCAAGGAGCTCAGGGAGAGGGACGGTTCTGGACGAGGAGAGGAGTGTCTGAGGTGTTTGGAACGAAGGGGTAACTTGTGGATAAGGTTTAGATACTGTATGCTCGGGGGAGGGTAAAAAGGTAACTGCCAGCCAGACCCGGTTAAACCGCCTGGTGGAGGCGGTTAAACCGCCCTGAGCTGGACAGTGGACAATATGCTCAGATGGATTGAATTTTGATAGATAGATGTGAGATAATAAACTGAATAATCCATAATTGCTTCAATTATCTCAGAAGAAAATGTTTTTCTAAAAATTTCTATCTTTTCTTGCTTCTTCCAAGAAAAGGTGAATGGGTAGATGAGGACCTTTTATGGACTTGAGAGGATCTTTCTACTAGTGACCAGCCATCAATCAAACAATTTGAACAATGGTCACAGTAGATCAATCTTGGTCAAAGACCAAAATACCAAATTTTTCGAAAAAGGCACATTTCCTATCATGCTAGTGAATATTTTTCAAAATTCTATCCTATGTCATCACAGATATTTGATAGTCCAAAAACATGACCAAATCAGCATATTTAATTCATGTCTTTTCCAAAAGCATGTGTTTGACAAAGGTCAATGATTGTGAAGACATCAACTAAATATCCGAAAGGTAAGACAAAAGAGATAGAGGACTAATCAAATACAAAGATACACACTAGCATATATGATAGCTTAAATGCTTAAATTTACAACATGAGTTTCTAGGAACATACCTTGGCCATTTTAGTCACCCATTATGTGCAATATGATTTTAAGATCAAGACTTGCTCTCTTAATAATTTTGCTAAACCAATATAGAGATAGAAAGCATTAATTTGCACATAGGCTAGTTTCATCTTTAGTGACCTTATTGATTTAGAGACATAGGGATCGCTTAAAAGATGAAACCTCATAATATAGACTAAATTCCCTTTTCAAGACCAATCAAAGGAATTTCAACTATATTATGGTGAGTAGCCATGTAAAAGAAAGAAACATAATCCAAACATAAAAGTTTCACAATTTTACCACTTGGATCAACATTCTCATGAATGAGACTACAAAATCACTAGAAGAAAAGATTAGTCCCATAGTGACACAAGTCTTAGGATGAGCTCCCCCTTAATTTGTGCATAAGAGTTTTGACTTTTCTTATTAATGCACTTTCAATTCTATTAGGAACTTAGAGGAGGCTCATTCTACTACTTGGTCACGACACACAAGGTTTTACACTATTTGAACAAGTGTCATATGTACTTACTGTCAAATGTGCAAGAAAACATGTCCATGACAACCCTCGAACCGGATCTTCTGGATTGTGACCGGATCATCCGAGTTTATCTAGTGACTTGAACTTTTTTGAGTTAGGCCGGTTAAACCGCCCTGGAGACCCGGTTTAACCGCCCTGTGCAGTTAAGGTGGAAAGTTCTATCTTCTTGCACCATTCATCTCAACACCCCTCTTGGTTCTTTCAGGCCTTGATCCCTGTCACATATTTTAAGGAGTGCTCTACCAGGGAGCTGTCAATAGCAACATGTGGGATAAAGATATTTTCAAGTGTTGAGATGGCTATGATCATCATCTACTTCTACTCAAGTATGAAACTTTAGAGAGAGACAAATGTTTGTATACTATTAATGACAACAAATGCATGCCAGTGCGTAGATGTTACCGAGATGTCATTGAGAAGGATATAGGTCTTAATTTTCCATTTGGCGACTTTTCAATTTTATAATATACATTCTTGAATAGCCAAATGTTCAATGCATCTCCATGGTCCTGCAAGCTTAGCAAACTATTTTTGGTACCCAAATTTTGTTGGGTCCGTTGATGTGAGACACAAGGTGCTTAGGGACCCAAATTGCTCTTACACTTGTTTGAGGTGAGCAAATCACCTTAACTGTGCAAGTATCAACTTTGTGATCCCCAATCTTAGTGAAATCATATTGAACTAGGTTTGACTTGAGAAGCTCACCATTTGGGCAATCCTTACTCATATGCCCTCTTTGCCGACACACATAGCATCTTCGGTTATTGGTCTTGCTTGGTGGCTCCTTTTCTTTTTCACCTTGTTTCTGATCTAACTTTTGCTTGCCCGTCGTTGATGTAACTAGTTTGCTTCTATTCTGAGGAACTTGAGCAATCTGGGGTAGGGCCGGTTTAACCGCCCTCTCCACCCGGTTTAACCGGGTGTCCCCAGTCATGACTTCACTTGATGAAACTTTGCAATCTTTGATCAAGTGACCCTTCCCTTTGCACTTGTAGCAGACTCTATGAGTTTCATTGTACTTTTGTCTGCTAACTAGCCTTGCTTGGCTCTTTTGCTTGAGGGAACCATTTGATGGGGATATGGTTGACTTTTCCATCTTTTCTTGAGTCTTGAAATTTTTGGCTTGATCTTGCTTGGAAACTGAGCTAGTGACATTTGAACCCAAGCTTCTTTACCATGTATTCACGGTTATCTTGAGAAGGTTGCACTTGGCTCGAGTTTCTTAAGTTGATCAAGTCACTATTTAGCCTTTTGACCCCTTACTTGAGTTGATCACTCTCTTTGGCATTGAGGTCATCACAAGATTCTACAAATGCATGCTCAATGCTAGATTGGCTTGTTTGACCACAACAAGAATTAGCACAAGACAAATCATTATTGACAAGTAAGCATGAGCATGTGGGTGTGAGGGGTTGATTAAATTTTACCGAGTTGATTATAACCTCATGAGTTATTTCTAGTGAGACATATGAAACTACAAGCATCTCATGAGAATATTTAAGTTCTTTATGAGTTCCTTGCAACTTCATATGCTCACTAGTAATTTTGTCAAGTTGAGCTTTGAGCATCTCATTGGCCTTTTCTAACTTTGATATGCAAGGTAAAGCATTTTTAGTAAGAGCATAGTCGTTGGCCATCAAGTTGTACTTACAAACCAAAGAAGCATAGGATGACTTGAGAATCTCTAACTCCTCCATCAAGGAGTTAGATCTCTCACAAGGTTGAGCCTTGGCTTTCTTGGCCTTCTTCTTCTTCTTCTTCTTCTTCTTCTTCTTCTTCTTCTTCTTTCTTGGCCATCAAGCATACAATGTCCTCATCACTGCAAGATGAGATTTTTATAGTGGAAGCTTTGCTTGGGTCCATGCTTGTATCTCGAGCATGATGCAATGTGGCATCTCTGTCAGGGGCGGTTAAACCGGGGTTGCAGGCCGGTTTAACCGCTACCTGCATAGTAAGCACATCCTGCTTGTTTTGCTCCTCTTTCTGCATGGTTGACTTCATCTGAAGCTCAGTTTGAATTTTTGAGGGTGATGAGCACACTTCTAAAGAATTCAACTCTTCTTGCTCCTCCTCATCATCGCTCTCAACATCATCAAAGATATCCTTGATGATGGACCAAATAAGATAGGCATCTCCTCGGATTTCTTTCTTTCTAGAGATGCTATCCCAAATATCTTCACAAACAGCACTTTGCAAGAAATTAGTAACACAAGCATTGAAGTTGCGAACATGCTATCTCCTTTTGAGTGATCTTTGAATGATCAATGTTATCAATATCAAACATAGGAGGTAGGATGCTAGCAACTAAAATATGTTCAACTACAGGATCAATATTTCTAAGAGTAGAATGAACATTTGCTGACCAAGAAACATAGTTTGAGCCATCAAGCTCGAGTGGCTCAAAATTTACCTTAATCGACATCTTTTCTTCACGGCGGTTAAGCTTGAATGTGAAGCCTTACTCTGATACCACTTGTAAGGATCAAGATGTCGCCTAGAGGGGGGGGGGTGAATAGGCGAGGTGACCAATTTTAACTTCTAATCCAATTCTCAGCCTGCTGTCAGCTCCAAGCGGTTAAACCGCCCCTGCTAGGCGGTTAAACCGCCCCAAGGCAGTGAACTGCCCAAATAATTGCTAGAACCCCCTCTTACTTTTCTAGCACCAAATACACTTGGAGTACTTCTTGTACAGGTATATCTGATCAATATATTTAAGCTCCTGCACACAAATAAAGTATACACAAGTAGATCGAAGCGGAAGCAAATATAAAGCTAGAAATGAGCAAGTAAAGTGAAGGGGAGACACAAGGATTTGTTTACTGAAGTTCGGACCCGCTGCAAGCACCAAGCAAGTTCAGCGGTTCCTAGTCTCCGTTTGAGGAACCCCGCAAGGTAACCTCGCCAAGGTGTATACACGCCACACCTTAGCCCTTCACTAAAGATGGTCCTTTTCCACGAAGGAGGCAAGACCAGCCCTTACAAACTTCCGGTCGCTCACCACACGAATGGGAGCTCACCGGCAACGCCTAGCCGTCTAGGAGCCAAGCTCCAAGAGTAACAAATGCACAAAGAAATTTTGACGCTAACCACGAGTGCTCAAGCTATGGTTTCGCTCTCTAATGCTCTCACAAGATCTCTGAGCTATCAAAGCTCTCAAGCTCACACCCAAAAGCTTCACTCAACCCCAACTCAAAGATTTCAACCAAATCAAGCAAACTCACAAAGAGTGGTTGGGGAAAGCTCCTCTGCTGTTAGAATGTGTCAAGAAGGCTTAGGAATCACACAGAACCAGCAGCCCTCAAAGGAGAGGGCTAAGGGGTATAAATACCCCATCCAACAAAAACTAGCCGTTGGAGATCTGTCATGGCCGGTTAAACCGCGCCCTGAGGCCGGTTAAACCACCTGTTCAAAAATACTAGCCGTTGGAGCTGTCAGAGGTCAGGGGCGGTTAAACTGCCCTGGGTCAGTGAGCACCCACTTGCTCAAAATTATTCTCAACTCTCAAGGCTATCTTTCTTAGATTATGTTTTGAGCACTAATGTGGTGTTAAGTCAAATATTCAATGTGACATCCCTCTTGATAGTACGACATATCTATACCCAAGAATAAATATAAAATCCAATCACTTGCTTGAGCTTGAATGCCTTCAATTGTGCCGCACATACTCAATTCTTCCTTTGAGGTCTGTCCACATTGCTTATGCTTGAGCAAAAACCAATTTGAGCTAGTGACTTGAAATTTTGACATAGAATAAAATCCACTTCTAGTTCAAGTCACCTTTCTTCTATGGATATTGATACTAGCTTATATGAAGTCCACATATGATCATGAATCATCCAGTTGATCCGTAGAAAGTTTCGTCACCCTTAGCAAAGAATCCATGACTCAAGCCGCAACTTGATCACACATTGCTTGGTCCTTAGAAACACTATCCCGAAATCCAACCTTTCTTCCATGCTTCGCATATAGCCACATATACACTTGTATCATTCATGAAATTCATCCATTTGCTTTGACCATAGAACATTATCCAATATATCCATGTCTTCTAATGCAAGTCATACACCAAGTGTATAGAGTCTTGATGTCCCATACCACCATTTCTCTAGCATATATTTCTTAACTTGCATTTCTCAATTTTGTCCAACCTTGATCATGATGTCTCATTTGAGTCAACAAGTCTTCACTTGGTTAAAAGACCAAGTCTCTTTTCATGTTTCACACTTACTTGTTGTACACCATATTATATCACTATGAGAGCCATCAATTCTTCCTTTGTGAGCCCAACATTTATGTATTCAACCAATGAATACACACGAATCATGAATATTCAAATTAAATCCTGCTCATAATCTTTACAAGACATGTTAGTCCTCTAATCGTTTTGTCACTCAATTCACCAAAACCCACTTAAGGGACTAGATGCACTTTCAAGGAGATATAGAAGCCATCAACGATTGTTCAGTTTGTATAAATGATAGACGGCTGCGTAGTGCCTTGAGAGACACGCGTGGTGACTTGTGATGGTGGGACCTCTAGATGACGTGGCTTCACGAAATCGTAGGAAAATAAGTTAGTGGGCATCTCTTATATATGTTATATAGATATACTACATTGCATGATGAACCCCATCCATGTAGTCTTTTTAAAGCGAAACATATGCTTAATGTTCTCAATCCAAACATATGCTTGATGTTCTTGTCATTTTGAAAATCACACATGTCCTGTTGAAAGATTACCAACAAATGATAATTACAATAAAATACTCCCTTACAAGAATTTGTAGCAGGTTTTTTCCATCACGAAGTATATATATTTTAAAGATTCTTTCCTAGCTTCCACGTTCCTCCGAGTTTGGGGCAAAGTGAACATGAGACTTTTTTTTGTCCCAAAACGAGAAGAGAAGAAAATTGCTTCTTATGCGAGAGGCAAAGCTGATGTGAGAACGATGGAGGAAGGAGGGTAAGGAGAGAAAATAAGAGACAAGAACTTGTAATTTGCATAATCCAATGCAAGAACTATAGACACACTTATGCCGACCCCAACTACAACTCGCTGAAAGTGGCGTCCGTATAAATCTATAACGACCAACACATTTATACTGACCGACGGGGTTGTGGTATAGTGACACTTTGGTGTCTATATACTCCAAATCCTATCATGTTACGTATTTATCCACCTTGGACTATATGAGATGGCAGAATGAATCATCCACGTCTCCACGACTTACGTAGTGCAAATTAGTCCAAAAACCTGTATAATATACTTAATTCAACAGAAGAAACTTGATACTTGATTCAATAGAAAAAACCTGTATAAGGATAGAAGAAATTTTCCCATTTGTTTTATTTCTTTCAACCGATCTGCAGCTAAAATCTCTCTATAGATTATAGTCAATCTTGCCGTGTCAAGGCCAGACTCCAAAAATTGTGTTAGTGATAATTTAATTTAATTATTTTTAATTAAAAATGAGCGGGAAGTCTAGGACCGACCACCCGCACCAAACCCTCTCCGCGAGGGAGCGACGAAGTATTTTTGGAATGGCTCGTACATTACGTGTCATATTGGATTTTTTTATGTTGTCAATAAAATTAAATAGGAGTAGCCCTAGCATGAAATCCAATATTTTAGTACGAAATAAATTGCATCCAAAATACAAAGAACAGTCACCTGGTTGCAAATTAGTCCAAGAACCATAAACTTCTTAATAATCCAATACAAAACTTTATCACTTTGGTACGTATATTCCAAGTTTCGCCATATCACGCATACGTCCATGGTAGGTTCGAAAAAGTTTCATTTTAGGCATAAGTTTGGTTGCGAGGATGGAGTGGGAAGGGACGGGACGGAACGATCCTCAGTTTGGAGGTGTTTGGTTTGAAAGGGATGGAGACGAAGACAAGTCCAACCCAATAGAGAGATATTCTCCACAGATGCGGGATGACGCCGTCCGCCCAAAACGAGCGGACGGGGGCATCCCCTTTGCACGGTGTCGAGCGCCGTCTCCTGCAGCTGCAGACCCCGTCCGTGGCCAGGCATGCGAGCAAGGGCGAAGATGCAGATCCACAGTTCTTGGAAGGAGATAGCCGACGCCGTTCTTGGGGAGGAAATAGCCGGCGGCGCGTGCCCGGACGGCCATGGGCGGGCGCGAGCTCCCCCGCCGGACGGGAGCGGGCGCGGTGAGATCACCCACCAGACAGGAGCAACCGACGCGCGATCCCCCACCGGGTCGTCACGGGCGGGCGCGAGATCCCTCGTCGGCCGACCGCGGGAGGCCACGAGCTCCCTCGTCGGGCCGCCATGGGCGGGCGCGAGATCCCCGCCGGCTGGCCGCAGGCGGCGCCAGCTTTCACGTCGGGCAGACATGGGCGGGCGCGAGGCCCCTACAGATTGGCAAGCTTGGGAGAGAAGGGACATACATCAGAGAAGATAAGATTGATGAAAAAATGAGGATGACAGGTGGGCTTCACGGATGACACTTGGGTCTCACTAGTAACTACATCTAACGGTGTTAACAAAGTCATCCATAAAGTCATCCATCCCTTATTTTCAATCTCTTTAAACAAATACTAGATGAGACCGTCCCGTCCCACTTCAACCAAACGCTGAACGAGACTGTCCTATCCCATAAAACTGGAACGGGATCCTATCTTGTCTTCAGAACAAACGCATGCTCAATGGGCAACATTGGGATGATTTTTTTGGAAAAAAAAAATCCAAATTACTCCTATTACGTATAAGCAAAATTCGATCATAACACATATTAAAAAAATATGCCATGAAATTTTCATCATTATTTTCACATGGTAGGATATTTGATAATAAATTAATCATTGAGACACAAAATTATAAAAAAATAACGACAAAAAATTTATTATATTTTTTTTGATATACCTTGTGATGTCAAATACCATCCTATAAATTTTAAACTCAAGATTCCACTTATGGATGGAGAAACGAAAAAGACAAATCATATTAGGGGTAATTTGAACCAAATATCGTAGTTTAGGGGTAAAATAAACCAAAACATACTTTGTGAGGTTATCCAGACTTTGCTTATACTTAGAAAGTAATTTAGACTTCTTTTTTCATTTTTTGGCAAACTAGCATGGAGGCACGTGCCACAGGCACGTGTTTTAAAAAATATAGTGTGAGAAAAAGTCCTGACTATCGATGTATAGCGTGAGAATGAGTCCTAACTGCCGACGTATAGCGTGAGAAAGAGTCCTTGCTGCCGACGTATAGCGTGAGAAAGAGTCCTGGCCGCTAATATACAGGACCCGTGGCCCACTTGTCAGGCTAACGAGTCCATAATATTTAACGACCATGGATGCACTTGTCGGATTTGACGAAACAAAATTCTTTCGCTTTTTTTTAAGTATAGATAGATTTGGACCGGTCGGTGGGGGCTAAAAACGTATTTTTGCCCAGCTTTTCGCGCGGGAAGCCCCCTAGCGGCGCGCTAAGTCTGCTCTCTCCCCCGCAGTGCTGCGTTCCCGGCGGCGGGGAACTGGGGGTTAGGGTTTCGCCGCTCCGTGTCCGCCTGCCCCAACTTCCTCCTCATCGCCGTCGCCATGCGGCGTCCGGCCCGGCGCTCTGAGAGCCCAGCGGACGGTCGATCCAGGCCCCTGGGGCTCTCCGCCGGCTATCGGGCTCGGTGCGGCGGTTCCGTTGCGGCACCGGTTTTTTCTAATGCGGTTGTTTGGCGCGTCCGCGCAGCTAGGCGGTAGGCCGTGGTGCTGTTGGCGCGGCGATGTCATCATATCGCAGATTCGGTGAGTGAGATCCTGCTGGTCAGCGCTTGCGTGTCTGTGATGCTGGGGGAAATGCTGCATTTGCTTGCTTCCGGAGATTGAGAGCTCTGGTGCGTGTCCAAGTTTGGTTTGTTCAGAAGTGTTGTTTATGTTGAGGGAACTCTGGTGCGTGTCCAAGTTTGGTTCGTTCAGGTGGGGGCAAGGGGGGACTGGGGGAGGCATTTGGTTATTGGCAGAGTCGAGCTGTAAATCTTGCTCATTGCTTGACAAGTGGCATGAAACCACTGTTATCACACATTTGGTATACTTGTCTACAGTGAAGTTATTTTGAGCCATGGTTTAGTTAATCTACTGATCAGGCGGCTCTGTGGGTTGCTAGTGCTAGGGATGTTAGTTCCAGGTTTAGTACATTGTTGCAGGGGAATTTCTCTGTGTTTGGGTTTGTGAATTGCAAAACAGGAGGAAGTGCAATGGTGACAACTTATTTACTGAAGCATGGTTTAGGGAGTACAATAGTACATATTACAGTAGGGCACTATTGAATGTAATTGTGGGGATTATTCCTTATACTGACCTTTGGAAGTGTCCAATGCGTTTGTATTTTTTGCAGATATTGCACTAGCAAAATATGGATGCAATCCTCACTTTTGTTTACTCTATCAGTGCAGCATTATAAATGTTGATCAAAATTCTGGAATGCCCCTGAATCCTCATATTTGTTTATAGAAGAAGTGCTGCTTTATCAAAAGCACTTAAAAATTCTAGGTCATTTGTCACTTGGCTATGGAGATTAGTTAAATGAATCATTGAATCATTGTTAGTTGCGATGTTGGGGTCCATGAAAGATTGGGTAAATTTAAATAAACTGGGCCTAGTTTAGCAAGGTCCATATTCTCATGTAATGGTCTTAGTCATCTTAGTGGTGCCATTTGGCTGCGGTGTAGCAGAGCCAAGCTGTAAATAATGCCAACTGCTATTATGCTTCAAAGAAATGGCATTCCCTTTAATGGTCTTAGTCATCTTAGTGGTGCCATTCAGTTACTGTGTAGCGGAGCCTAGCTGTAGATAATGCAATTTGTTATTATGCTTCAAAGAAATGGCTTGATAGCCATTATCACCAAGCTTTTTGATATGAGTTTACTACGGTCCATATTTTCCTGTAATGGTCTTAGTCATCTTATTGGTGCCATTCCGTTGCGGTGTAGCAGAGCCAATTCTTAAAAAATGCCAATTGTTATTATGCTTCGATGAAATGGCATTCTCCTTTAGTAGTCTTAGTCATCTTAGTGGTGCCATTCGGTTATGGTGTAGCAGAGCCTAGCTATAGATAATGCAAATTGTTATTATGCTTCAAAGGAATGGCTTGATAGCCGCTGTCACCAAGCTTTTTGATATGGTTGTGAGTTTGTCAGCAATAAATAGATTTTGAGCGATAGCCAATGTTCCTGTCTTCCTGATCTAGCAGCTCCATGGGCTGCTAGTGCCGAGCAGGTTATTCGCCGTTTAGTATTTTGGTGTGGGGAATGCTGTCTGTGAGTTCAGGTTTGTGCTAGACAAGAATGGCAAAGATAGGTATGTGACAGGCTGGAATCACCATACTACTTTAGGATCAAAGCCAGACAAACAGTAAATGGTGACATCTCAATAACTTAAGCTATTGATTGTAACTGTGGGAAGCACTTGGGCACTATTGAGCGAAATGTGCGGAGTATCCTGTATTCTTTATAAGCGCACTGTGTTTGTGGGATATTTCCTACTCGACTACTCAAGTAATAGATGAAGTACTGAAATTTGCTTTGTACAAACATGCCATTACGAATAAACTGATAAGGATTCTAGATTCTGTGATGATCCTCAAATTTGTTTATATGTTGCTCTGTCCAGGTGCACATTAAAATTGTCGTTCATTTGCCATCACATTTGGGGATTAGGTAAATGAATCAGTGTTAGTTGTTATGTTGGGGTCCATGATAGATTGGACAAAATTAAATAGATTGGACCTATACATATTCTCCTGTGGTAGTAGTAGTCATCTTAGTTAGAAACCTGGGGTTGTGCAACTCATGGATCGGAGCTTATGCAGTATCGCGTTGTCCTGGGGAAAAGGGAGGCTTATGATGTACTAGCATATTGGTTTCAATTCGTTTCATCTTTTGCTAACCAGATTCTAGGTGCTGTGCTATTCTTTTTTTAACAGCGCTTCACCATTTGCTTAGTCCAGAATGAGAGTTATTATGTATATTATGGGTCCAAGCAGTATAATTGGGCGGACCCAGTTCGCTTTGGGGAACAGTTAGTGCGGCCCAATGGTTCCCAAATAGCTAGTCTAGGAAGAATTCTATTTGCTATCAAGGAGAGAGGTCAAATAGCTAGCGACTCCCAAATAGCTAGTCTAGCACGATCTCCCAAAAACATCTCTCACAGCTCACATAACCCTCCATTAAAGTGCTTATTTTTTAATATTATTTCTAAGTCCCATCTAGCTAGCTATTTGCAATTTGCCATTGAGGACGCCCTTATGCCTTGTTGCCTACGTGCCACCTAGGCGATAAGGTGTACACAGCTCGTCTTGAGTAGCCTTGTTGCCTTTGAAACACTGGGTAAAAGATTCCTTAGTTTGATCACAGTATGCCTATGGAGGCAGTGTATTTATGGTCCATAAATTTCATATTTGTGTTTCCCTGAACTGAATTTTTTTAGACTGCATAACAGCATAAGTTTGTGCACTTGCTGAGAACCATTTTGTTGATCCACGTTCAAATTCATATCTTTAGTTGATGTTATTTTATTGTGTTAGATTGTTAGTGTATGATGGCATGGTCATGACTCATGAACCTCATAATAGCATACAAATGTTCAGAAGTTTCCAGCAATTGACATCCATAGGTGTTAGCCCAGTGTACAAAGGACGTGTCAAGAAAGCTATGATATGTTGTAGCTTATGTCATGGTATCAATTCATTACTCTTTTTATTCATTTAAGCTATTTTGTTTGAGTTGTTATAGTCCTATATGTTAACAGCTGAAAATATCCTTCAAATTTCAAATTGTCAGTCCCAGTTACCCTCATATATAATCAGTTAACACCTACCAGCTCAACAACTTCACCTGCTTCGCACTGACTTGCGTGTGTTCTTACTGGAATTTTCCATCATCATATTTCTTGTTGGTGTCTCTATTACTGACGAATTGTGTCTATCTCCATCTATTTGTATGCTTTCTTAAACAATGGCATTTGACTGTTAAGCTCTGCGATTGTCCATTTCTTTGCATAGGTCCACATTAAATGCGTATGTGTAAACCAACTCCACTAATAATGTCGGTGTCGTCATTGTTTCATATTATTGGGGCTCTATAAGCTACTACTGGATCTTGAACCTGCTTGTTTCCTATATAAGAGTTGGTTTCAGATCCTTGAGAGTTGAGAGGCTTGACCTCTTCGAGGTCATGTGAGAGCCCAAATAATAATACTATAGTTTGATATCTTGTGTAGCATCTCTTGCATCAATTATGGTCGCTGTGGTTGATTGCATTTAGTTGTCCTACCATTTTCGTCCTGAATATCTTCATCAGTGAGTTCATTCTCTTGTTCTCCTCTTTATATAATATCTTTCGTTATAGGATTGCTTCCGGAAACAAGATACATAATTTGCACTTGGCCCATTGTAGTTCAGTTTGCTGCATTTTATCTAAACCTAAACATTATATCATTTAAACATTTGCAGGGCTTAATTATGGCTGCAATGTATATACCAAATCTGTCAGAACGCAAAGATCTCACTGCTACTCTTGGAACAGTCAAGGTATTTATAGAACCACCACCTTGAAATTTAATTTTAGTAAGTCATAGGATGCAGTTTGTTCTAGACTCATTCTGGAGTGTCACAACTTGGGCAAAGGGAGTTTCACTTTCATCTCTTGTATGGTGTTGGATGTTTCTATAACCATACGCTATGAAGCTAGAAAGCATTTTTGTGAGCTCACGGATATTTACTTTGGATTAGGAAGAGCTCTGAGATTTGGTTTTCTTCTAGTTAGACTGTGCAACAATATTTCTTATCTGCGTGCCTTTATTTCTAGCTGGATAATTGAAAAAAAAAAACTCGACCTGCGGGGGGTAAGACAGCCCCCGGGCGTTTTGCTAAGAGAGAAGACCTTCTCACGCAGGCCGAGAAAACCCCCGAACCTCTGTCGCACCCTTACACAGGGGCCCGTAGCCCTTGTGAGACAACCACTGGGCTGACGGCTTCTGCAACTACCCCCAGGTAGGAGAGCCCAAGCTAACCACATATACGACCTGGGTCGGGCCTTGACCTGTGCTTTGGTTATGGCGACAGACGAGGGGATTTTTTTAACCTCAGCCTGAAATTCGCTCCCACGGGGAGTCGAACCCAGGACCTAAGGAGTGCTACTGAGGCCATCTAACCAAGTCAGCTAGAGGCCCTTTCGCGGTAATTGAAACAAAGTTGTCTCTCAGACTCATTGAAAACAGTTCACTGGACAAAAGCTACTTTTAGTTTGTGTCCAGCTGTTTACTAGTTTCTCTAAAAAAGTAAACATTTTGACTCTATTCCAGTTAGAGGTTCTTAGCAAATACTTCCTTCGTTCCAAATTATAGGTCGTTTTGACTTTTCTAGGTTCATAGTTTTTGCTATGCACCTAGAAATACACTATGTCTAGATACATTGCAAAAACTATGAATCTAAAAATATCAGAAGGACCTATAATTTGAAACGTAGGGAGTAACAACCATCACCGGTTAACCTAATACCATTAATATCTGGTAGAAAAACTTTAACACCTAAAGTTGAATAAGGTTCCAATTTATTATGTTGTCGAGGGGATTATGCTACCTCAAACTTTGGTTTGGTTGGGTCAACTTTACTCCAAAGCAAGTACTTGATTGGCCATTTGACATTAGTCTTATGGTTATTTTTCCCTTAAATATTGCAAACAGACACCCAAATCATTCTGATATTTGTAGAGTTTCATGCATTGTGCAGACTTGTACGCTTCTTAAAGTTATGTATCAAATCAAAATTTACCCTTCACTTCTCCCATAGTCTCATGAACTAATTAAGTCCTTGTCTTGATATTTGGATGTATTTTATTAATAAATGGCATCAACCAATTAACCTAAGAAGGTACAGGTTTAGGATACTTGTTTGCCAACCATGAACAGACTACCTACAAATTTCAAAGGCTGTCTCATACTCTAATGGTACACCTTGTAAATATGTATTAGAACTGCTATCTAGGTTTTTAGACTTTATATGGACCTATACATTTTATTGCAATGGTGATTAAGGTTAATTAATGGCATCAAGCATTCGACCTAAGGAGGTAGTACAAGTTTAGGGTACTTCTTTGCCACCATGAACAGTAGTGTGCCTACTACCTGCAAATTTGAAAGGCTGCCTCATGGTATACTTTGTAATCGAAGTAACTGATGTAATTGTATAGGATGGCGCTGCTTCGTTCCAGGTACATCTTTCCTGCATTGTCAAACACCAGGACATTTTGCTCATCTTGTTCATGGTGAATAATTCAATGAACAAAAGATCTTCACTATAATTGTCATTTTTGAGATTTGTGCGATCAAAATCTTACCCTTTTAAGTTCCTCTGCTCCTTTTCCTTTTTCTTAATTTTTTGGTTAAAAAAGAATAGCCTGCTCGCCCTCTGTTAATTTTCCTTGTGTGCTGTTGCCTGAATTTAACCTCCAAGATCCAATACCTATTAATAATGCAGGCAGCCAAAACTGATACGGGATTAACATAATCAATGATATAACATTTTACATCCCCCTTAATGTCAGATCTGCCAAGGAGAATCTTGTGATAATATCACAGAGACTAATGTGATATCTGTTCATGATTTAGTATTATGATTGGTTTCGTGTGGGTTATATACTTGTAATTATGCTATTATCATGTATATGCCCCTAACCATGTGTAGCATCATACATGCATTCACCATATATTTGGCATGTAAGTGTTTATGCATGCTGCGTATTGAACATCCACTATATGCGTTGATGTAACCAATTGGTGCCTGGTGCATACACATATTGTTTGTTCATGTTACAAAATAAATATACAACACATGAGATAATGAATGTTAAATGCATGTAATGTGCTAACCTGGTTGACTTGGTCTTCTGTATAATACAACATGAGGTCGTTACATGTGTTTCCTGATGAGCTTGTTGCGGTGTAGTTACAGAGATGGAGCAAGGCTATAGCTCTCCCTAACTTGGGCTGAGGTTGATGACATTATATAGACATTGTAGTGTGTTCAACAGTAGCCAGAAACTCTCTTGTACAAATACACTGGCTGGCACTTGCACATGTTTTAAGTCCTTTTAGTGTCTTGGTCTATCTGCATGTTGATACTATAAATTTTTCCTTCTAGGCTGTACTGTTTAAGTCCAACCTAATGAGCCTTTTTTGACTGTTACCTCCTTTCTGCCAGAAGTATGCAGATCTCTGCACTATTTGTTTATCCATGCATCTGGATACTGTAGTCCTAACTTGTTTATCCAAATAGATCTTGGATATGTTTATATAATCTTCACACTTACTGCCTATAGATAGTTTTTGTTTATCTTTGCATCTGAATCAATGGCTACTTCTGGTTCTGACCCGTTTATCCAAATCGATCATAGATGATACCAAACAACTGACTTTTCTTCAAGAGATATTGTTTGTTCCCCTTTGTTCAGTATACACTGCCTCAGTTATGCACATTTCAGTGTGATAAATGGTTTCTATTTGGTGTCAGCATTTCTTGCCATCGCAGAGATGTCACATTTCTGTGTTTGATTCTTGCAGGGGAAGACATTGCCATCGGTGGATGGAACTAGGCATGCTCACGGCAGGAGAAGGCATCATGAGCAACAGACTGAAGCAGACCTCGTAGCAAAAGCCGTGGATCCTGCTCTACGCTGCCACTCCTTGCTCCCATACCTATGCACTAGGACATGCCCCTTTGGCAGCCTCCCCAACACTCACTGTGATGACTCCAAGTAAAGCTGCGGGTCGTAACCTGCACGTGCCCATCGACTGCTCCTGCAAATCGTTCACCTGCCAATTGCGGGTGAACTCATCGGCTCCTCTTCTTGGAAGAGCACCGGTGATACCTAGCCAAAAGTAGCTTTTCTGCGCTCCTTTTTACTTGTTGCTTTCTCTTTTGTTAATGAGGATAATTGTGTAATGGTCTGGTTGCAAGGTTGTGCTATGGAAAAGGTGAACTGTATCCAAAGTTCTGCTGTTGCTGATCTGATCCCCCATGTGGTGCCTCGTGCTCGCCAGTTAAATTTTTTCGTGATGCCTACTGGCGTGCTTGACATCTGGGGCAGTAGCTTCTTTCGGTGGTCTGGGACCAATTTATAAGGGGCAAGTACCTGATAAAGCGGCTTACCCTATTCTGGTTTCTGCATGATTTGCACAACTATGTAGGTAGGATTAAGATATTCTGTTCCAGCCAATGATTCTCTTGCTCCTTAGGTTGCTGCTGCATGGAGCAGTTACAGCCTTCGGGGCTAAGCATCAGTGGATCACGACTTGAACCTTTGCCATGTATGGCAGCTTCCTGTGCTCCTCTTCTCAGTGTCCTGCACTGAAAAGGTCTGTTGCCAATATCTGATTAGCTGCTAGCCTGTGTAGCTGTTTTGATTTTGTGGTCGGTGTGAGGGAGCAGAGAATAGTCTTTATTCTGTGCCCTGCCTGGTGGTTTCTTCATGTCTGCTCCATGCTACCTAAAGTGTTAGTGCTTGTGCGTGTTGACACGTCTGCTGTGCCGACATCGAATTTGTGTTCAGAGTGGTGATCCGACATTTTACTTCTAACTTGGACGGTCATGTCTACGGTCCATGCTAACATCAATTTAGAGTTCTTCAGCTTGTTCCTGTATGGCAAGGCAAGGTGGATTTTAAATTTATAAGCATGAGCACAAAGGTGCTTAAGAAGTTTCATAACAGCTATTCAGACAACATAGTCAATGTTTTCGTTAATTCTCAAGGTTAATCCAAAGCATAACCTGGGTACAACTGTACAAGATAAGGATACATTGAATATTTTGTGGGCCGAAATGCTAGTTCAAGTAACCGGAAGTCTATGGACCTACATCTTCGGAGCTCGGCCTTTTCGGCCCATCTCGTCACGCTTCCACTGGGTTTGGTGGTTGGTCCTTGCGGAAGCATATTTCAAAGGATACGCTTTCAAGGGTAAACTACGTGTCCCAACTTAAGAAGCATAATTTATTTATTTTTTGAAAGAGAAACCTCTGTTTATATTGAAAGCAATAGTTTGAGTTACAACTAAAGAGAACCTGGGGTTAATAGTTAACAAAGGAAGTTCCTACAAACCACTAAAGTTTTAATATATCTGACATTAAAACATCTGCGATGTATAATTGTACAACCATCCCAGCATCGAATCCATCGTTCTTTTTATCCTTAGTTGATCAGCGGGCTTGAGCAGCTTCTTCCATTTATACGCAAAAGGAAATGCCGGTGTCCATGACATTCATGGGTGAGTTAGGATAAAGTTATTATTATATCGCCATCTTATTTCGAGTACGCCAAGTGGCCCAAGCAAAACCTGCATAAAGGAACCAACCTAACGATTTGGTAAGTTAAAATTGTTAGAGGCATCTTCAAGAGTCTTTCTAAAACTTGCTTTTTAAATCATCATTTAGAGAGCCATTTGTATAAAAATCGTTTTTTATATCTTCATGTTTTCCAACAGCCTTTCTATATCTTGCATGCATTCTAGAGAGTTATTCTCTTTTCTATATTTTGCTAGCGAGAAATCCGGAATAAAGAGTGGTTATGTTTGAATAACCAAATAGAGAGGCTGTTGGAAGGTACCTTTTTAATCAAAATCTCTAAAACAAGCAATTAGAAAGAATTTAGAGAGTCTGTTTAGAGCATCTCCAAGAGCTCTTGTATTTTGTTTGTTAAATATGAGAATTGTACCCCTTTGTAAAAATAGAAATCCCTCCTAATTGAATGGCCTAATCCAAGAGGCATGCTAAAATGTGGCCTCTACAGCAAACGGGCAGCGTTGGGCAAAAATAGCGAGCGAGGACGGTAGGATAACAATCCTCAATTTATAGCAAAGCATATAAAAGAGCTGTTGGATGGAGGTTTTTTGAATCCTTTTCTTTTTTAGCCAAAAAAAGTCCATATGCAAGAGCTCTTGGAGATGCTCTTAGGAAGACATTTCCTTTGGAACTCCTCCTAATTTTTCGGTATATTCCTAAATCCGAAGATGTCTTTGAGAATGCACCATGCAAATCTAGATAAGGAGCATAATCTATATAACTTACATAAGAGCACCCTATTAAATTTTTTTCTCAATTCTTATGCAGCCACATCATCACCTCCCACTAAGACACATTAAATATCCAACTAAGATGTAATAATTGCTATTTTTCTCTTATGTGGTGCACATCATCTTGAATTCTACGTTATTCTAATTGTTCGACCAACTCAATGCACATTTTCTATTCATTAAACGTATCTTTCTTATTATTTTTCTTATATATTCAAGTAACATAAAAGTTTATGATTTTGATCAAGAGATAGCTCATATGACTCTCGGAGTAATCTCTACAAGTACACTATTTTTACGAGCAACTAAACAACCATAATAATTTATCTATACTATAAAGGACGACAAAACTTTCGTTTCGTCCGTCGTCATCTATATCCTACACCGTCAGATTTTATGGTGATCGAACGCTCTAGATTAGTCTAAGGAGTTCATGTTGACTACATCTCACCTTTGAGCCTACACCGTCGGATTTTATGATGATCGAACGTTTTAGATTAATCTAAAGAGTCCATATAGACTACATCTATAAATTAGTAATTTTTTTTAAAAAAAAACATGCGCCTGCGCCACATGCCCTTTTGCTATTTATTGGAAAACTCTTTCAAATTCTGCCGCAACGTGTGGAGAATTACTAGTTTAATTTAATCTACTCCCTCCGTTTCGAAAAACAAGTCGTTTTACCCGATTTGACAGGTTTGCATGTGCATGTAGCCATGTCACAGTCGCTCGGTTAGTATCAAATTTGGTTAAAAGATTGAAACAATCAAGGTTATTTTATATTTTGCTACTAGAATTTTTTTTTGACGGAGGGAGTAACGCTTCCGCTCGATGCCACCTCACGCCTCACCGAAGCAAAGCATAGTCGCCTTCTTCCACTGGGCCCCAGTCGCCGAGCCTCGAAGCTGCAAAAGGCGGCCGCGCGGGCGACGAGAGCATTTCGGTTCGATTTCGCCTGCCCACGCCGCCGGGAAGGTGAAGGCCGGACCCATCACCCATGGCGGCGGCGACCCTCCCACACGCCTCTGCCTCCGCCGCGGCGGCGGCGGCGGTCCGTAGCCTAGCCCGCGCCGTCTCCCCGCGCCACCCGCTCCTCCTCCAAGCCTCCCGCCGCGGCCGCCTCCACATGCTCCCCCTCGCCGCCGCGTCCCCGGGCGCCCGACTCCGCCGCGTTCTCTCCGTCTCGGCCTCCGCGGCGGCCGCTGGAGGGGGCAACGGCGCCGCTTCCGCCGCGGCCGGGAGGGAGTACGACTACGACCTCTTCACCATCGGCGCGGGGAGCGGCGGCATGCGGGCGGCGCGCGTCGCCTCGGCTCTCTACGGCGCCCGCGCCGCCGTGTGCGAGATGCCCTTCGCCACCGTCGCGTCCGACGCCCTCGGCGGAGTCGGTGGAACGTAAGCCGACGCCCCTCTCCCACTCTGTAATCAGTGCTATTCGCCTATTCTTAGTTCTTATGATTGGTATATGCCTGATGCGTTTGTGCCCAATACAACTACCTCCATGAATGGGTTGCTTTGCCGTCATTAATTTTGGCACACAGCAATTTAAACACAATGTTGTTTCTTGTATTTTTCTGTGCATCCTGATAATGATCAGTCGATCACTATGAATGTACCTAGAGCTCGCGTATTCAGAAGCTACATTAACATCATAATATCGTTGTGTTTAGAGATATTATAGCTTTATGCTATGAAGCAAAGTGGAGAATGTGTATCTGCTGGAGTCAAATTTTGGAGTAAATCAGTTCTCAATGGCAAGCGCAAGTTACAGAGGATGCATTTTATTAGATGCAGTAGAGTATTGATTACTGCTATGGAGTATTGAGTTAGCTAGAATGACATGGTGACTGCTATTGGTGTCCTATTGACTGAATTGTTACTGGGTATTTGGTTTCATTTTCTCCATGAAAATAGGCCCCACGTATCTGTTCATAACTGTGTTTCAATTGGTTGGTTTTTCCTTGAACTCTTTTTACTCGTTTTGGTGTGAAAATTTGCATGCAAGATGTTCATTTATTTGTATTTCAGATGCGTCCTTCGTGGCTGTGTTCCGAAGAAACTGTTGGTGTATGCATCCAAGTATTCTCATGAGTTTGAAGAGAGCCGTGGCTTTGGGTGGATGTATGAGACTGATCCAAAGCATGACTGGAGAACTCTGATAACCAACAAGAATTCGGAGTTGCAGCGACTTGTGGGAATTCAGACAAATACACTGAAGAATTCAGGTGTTGCTATAATTGAAGGCCGTGGAAAGGTTGGGTTATGTCTTATTTTTTAATCAGATTAAGTTTGTGTGAATAACTGCTGTTGAAAGGATTTATTCAGGAATGATGGCAATTGATGCAGAAGCTGTCTAAATTATGCAGATTGTTGACTCACATACTGTTAGTGTGGATGGCAAGCTCTACACTGCCAAAAACATACTTATAGCTGTTGGCGGCCGACCATCCAAGCCAAACATCCCAGGAATAGAGCATGCAATTGATTCTGATGCAGCATTGGATTTGCCTTCCAGACCTGAGAAGATTGCAATAGTGGGAGGTGGATATATTGCTTTAGAGTTCGCTGGTATTTTCAATGGCTTGAAGAGTGATGTTCATGTTTTTATCCGGCAAAAGAAAGTACTGAGAGGCTTTGATGATGAGGTGAGAAAGTATCCATAAGATGAAAAACTTGGATATTAAAATCGAAGTGCTATTTAAGTGGGGCATCTGAATTAAAATTCTATGCATTAAGTTATATTCTAACTGCTTGTTGATATTTAGGTCAGGGATTTTGTTGCCGAACAGATGTCTTTGAGGGGTGTCAAATTTCATATAGAACAAACTCCTCAAGCAGTAACTAGAGCAGATAACGGTTTGCTGTCTCTGAAGACAAACAAAGAAACTATCAGTGGGTTCTCACATGTTATGTTTGCAACAGGTCGAAAGCCAAACACAAAGGTTAATACTATTTTACCACATCATTTCCAGTTCACTTAATCATTTCTTGGTATACATGTTGTGACCAACTGTATGTTTGTAGAATTTGGGACTGGAAGACGTTGGGGTCAAAATGGACGACCATGGTGCTATTGTGGTACGTATATAATGTAATGAGATCAAGTTTGTGCATCCTCCATGGACCTAAACTTTCCTGATTGTTGATCATCATTAAATGACATGTGGAATCCTTGGAATAATTCTGTAATTCTAGGTTGATGAGTATTCTCGGACCTCAGTTGATTCAATTTGGGCTGTGGGAGATGTTACTAATAGGCTGAACCTGACTCCAGTTGCATTAATGGAAGCTGGGGCAATTGCGAGGACCATTTTTGGCAATGAACCTACCAAACCAGACTACAGGTACGTTTGTATACAAGATACTTCGTGTTAGTTTTCCATGAAACCTCACATGCTCCAACCCTGTGTGCTGGATGGCAGTTATGTAAGAACTTTTGGCTATAAATTTTTTGCAATAAATTTCTACTGTGCATTATGCATTTTTACAGTTCTGTGCCATCTGCTGTGTTTTCTCAACCACCAATTGGACAAGTCGGCCTGACTGAAGAGAAGGTAATATAATTCATTCTTATATATTTTGAATCCATAATGTTCTTTGGCAATGATTAGTTTTGAGTAATAAAACCTTGTTGCAGGCTATCGAAACACATGGAGACGTTGATGTCTACACATCAAATTTCAAACCTCTCAGGGCTACTCTTTCTGGTCTACCTGATCGCGTGTATATGAAGGTGATTGTGTGTGCTAAAACAAACAAAGTCCTTGGAGTGCACATGTGTGGTGAAGATGCACCTGAGATTATTCAGGTTTGTGTGTGAATTTATTTTGTGTATTCATTCACATCTTCATATTCATTCTTTAGCTCATTCATTATGGATGTACATAATCTACACAGGGTATTGCAATTGCTGTTAAGGCTGGGTTGACGAAGCAGAATTTTGATGCCACTGTTGGCGTTCATCCAACAACTGCTGAAGAAATTGTCATAATGAGGAACCCGACTAGGAAAGTCCGAAGACATACCGCAGCTGAGGTATGCTATTCCACATTAAATCTACCCTTACATTGTTGGAAATATGCCTAAAGCCTCTAGAATTGTTTATTGCTTCTAGTATTTTGTGTCTGCTGCTTACCTTTTCATTTATCAACTTCAGGCAAAAGCGAAAACTACAGATGTAAGTCAGAAGTAGTTAGCACTCATTTTGCATAATGAGGTAAGCATTTGGAACTAAAAAAATACGTGTTTAAATTGTTATGTATGGCTTGGTTGTCTTTCACTCTTTATTTTAACGGTGAGGGTAATAAGTCAGTGTTTATTCTAACCCTCTACCACATAAAACATCCTTCCAAAATGTGTTAGAACTTTGCTCTTGTATTTTTGCTGACAAGAGCTATCTGTCCCACTGAAATTTTATATAAAGTAACGTGGTTTGTTTATAACTTGTTTAATATCTTTTTCTCAACTTGCAATTGAATCACTATGTATGTTTCCTTTCTGCATCATTTGTCTTATTCTTCTGATGTAGTTTGCCTTTCAGGCATTTTCAGAGGCCGCACATCCAAACCTAGTCAATATCTAACTGCGGAACAGCGGGCTAATGAGGTAGTGACTGTATAGTAGGGTTAGCATTTGCGAAGAATCCAAATTATTGCAGCTAATGAAGAGCGAAGATGTATTGTGACTATGATCAACTACTACACGTGAAATACATAGAGGAGAAGTTAGAAATCTTGGTATAATGGTGCAGAGTTTTTTGTTTAGATTTTTCATGTTTTGGGGACATTTTTGTTTTTTTTCTTCTCCCAGGCAAACCATTATGTGGGTTTTCCTTAATATGTTGTTGTCGTACGTTTCTTTGTGTATATGTAACGTGCCAGGGTGTGACATACTTAGGCCTGTCACTGCAAGCAACTTTTACAGTTTTACTTTGACTCCCAACTCTGTCACCTTGGTCATGGTGGCACTTGAGTTGAGACTTAGGCAGGAGGGAGGCATTGATCGAACTCAACGGGACCGGTGCCCCGTGTGGGCCGTGCTGTTGCCTTTCCCTGCTATACTGCGGATAACACTGCCTTTTCTTTTCTATGCATGGTTCATTACCTAGCAAAAGAGTCTTACAATGGCAATAAGGCCAAGTACATTAGTGTTGTCTTGCGATCTCATGCATTGACACGTAATTTTGAGACGATTTAACAAACAACTTATATAATGGGTGGTTGTTTTAGTTGTCTTGTAGTAATATTTCATCCCTTAATTTGTAGAAGGAATAAAAATAATTTTGTGAGTTGCATGCAGCAACTTGTTTTTGAAAAGTTGTAACAACAACTCGTACAATGGTGGAGAAGCCGTCTCATGGTCCTAATTTTAGCTCATGAGACGGTTGTTTCGCAAAATAACGACCTATTTCTCTCATCTCGCACTCCTTCACATCACCAAAAATCCTATGTGGCGTTGCACAATCTATGAGACCACTTATACGTAGCAATGTACTTGCCCTAAGACAAATAATCTAGCAAAAGATTATGGAGAGTGGATTATGACAACCGGGGGTGGTAGATTGTAAACTAACAAAAATGTTGTCTAATGCTTCCACTTCAGCTTAAAAATTGATTTTCACAATCTCTAGCTGAATCAATGCATATTCTTTGAGCATTTACTTCATGTTACATAAACCTTTTTATGTGATTAGGCTTGGGAAGAGGATTGCTATGATAATATGCTAGCCACCAGCGGCCAGGATCGGAAGAGGTTGGTACAAGCATGTATGTTTGGTTACCATTATATGCCCCGTAAAACATTATTTATTAGACGCGCCGTAGTTTTTTTTGGGCTGAGTACACCTTTTATTGACTTAACTGTGAATGAGAAAAATGGGAAAGAGTTAACGCTAGTAGCAAGGGAAAATATGGTATCAAGGTTGGCTAATCCCATCTAGGTGAGGGAGAAGTACCACACATATAATATGTGGCACACTTAATAAAGAGAGTGAGGAGGGGTTAAAACAATTCTCCCCCTGGATGCAACCACCAATGAGGTGCTATGGTGGCAGCTTCTTTCATATATCGATCTGCTAGTGCCTGGATTTGATTTGTTAGCGTTTGAAGTGTTGACCTCTTATGCCAGTCTCGATGAGGAGTGTCATGAGTATTAAATATCATGCCACATCAACAATTTTGCTGTTGCTGACATGACAATGATATTTATGAGGGGAGTGTCATGGGATGAGAGAGAGGATGTTATGGTGATGACACTCTCTCGACACAGTTCTCAAAGTTTTCAGTTTTGGCAACCGTGCGATGACATTCTCCACTAACACTAGCCTTAGGGGTTGAATAGCAGCACGGAAATGGTTGGATCTCAAAAAGGGACAATCCGTTTATTGTTTGGCGTTGGCTGAAATTTCAGGAAGAGCGCTGTACTCACACTAGTTGTGTGTGTGTTGCCCGGTTTCTACTTAAAGAATGACACTTGTTTTTATTTCTCCTTTTGTCGCCTATAAAAAAATTAATGTTTTTTAATCGAAAAACAGAGATTAATGTTGATGGCAAGCGTTTGGGTTGGTTAAAACCTCTGATAAGTTCCAGTATTTTGACCTGAGATCATCCCAGCAACATTTATCTAGGGAATGCTACGTGCTTTGTGGTAACTACCACTGCCATGGCCTTTGAGCAAAAAGAAATGTAAGGCCCACATCCCTATCTATAGGGGGTACCGAAAGAGTTCTAGAAAAATCCACTTCCTTTGTCTCATAAAAAAGAAAAAGAAAAAAAAATCCACTTTCCAACCTATCATTTTAGGTTGCTTTTCATCCATTAGCTCTGCAACCATTCACTGCTCTGTAGCCACAAAATGTCAAAATCGTTCACTTTTAATTTGAACTCTTCTCGTCAATGCCAACGGAGAAAGGTACTCACGACACAAGCAAAAGTTAGAAAACTGAATGCTTCTGATAGTTACAGCCTGAATGATTTTGGAGGTAAGGGTTGCAAGACGCAGATATTGTGAAGGGGTTGCTAGCTGCTTTGAGCGAATCTTCAAAGTGGTCATTTTCAGCTGGCTCAAAAAGGTCGAAAGAAGCCCGAGCTGGTGTTTTCAATCTGTTTTGTGCAAGGATCGGGCCTTAAACTGTTCTTCACTGTGCTAGGATCGACATCAGCTGCAGTTTCCACATGTGAATACGTACAGGACAACATCAAAGAGATACAGGCCATTCAATCCCAGCATATTCCTGCCGAACGAATTACGTCGTCAGAATGAAATGAGAGGCCAAGCGACCATTGACGCTGGACCATTTGTGATCAGTAGCTAGCCAAGAGCAAATCCGATGTCAGATCCTTTGATATAGAACAGTAGCATTTCACCGTCGTCAACAAAAGATGGGTTATTCCCGGGGGGTTCTCGTGTCCAAAAGACTGAGGGACCATGCTCGTCTTCAGAGCTGGGCGCATATATCCCTTTCCAAAGCAGCTACCAGTGTTATGGGTGCGAGAAAAAAAAAGGGCTTGTCCCATGGATGGGGCACATATCTTTCCAATATAATCTTCTTACGTGGTATATATTTTTCGTTCTCTAAAGTCGGCCTTCCTTAAAGGATTGGCTGGATTGGCTGTGACGTTTAATATTTTTGCTTCATTCAGATTTGCACCGGCAAGGGTGACGTCCTACTCGTAGACCTGCTGGGAACAGCAAAGTAAAGGTTGCACAGTTCAGTGACGAGGTTGATCCAGTGTACTCTTAAAGCAGCCCAAAGCTGTCCACAATCTACAGTTACAGTGCCGGCCATGTCGGCATGGATGACACCTGATCTGACCCTCCGGAACATCATCTCTCTATGAGTCTACTCCCTCCGGTTCAGTAAAAGAAGTCGTTTAGGACAGCGACACGGTCTCCAAAGTACAACTTTGACTTCTTATTTTTATAAAGATATTTATTAAAAACTAACATATATATACTTTTATGAAAGTATTTTGCAAGACAAATCTATTCATGTAGTTTTCACATTTCCAAACTCAACGACTTAAAAGTTATTCACGATTTATATTCCCAATGTTTGACTTAAATCTTGTCCAAAACGACTTCATTTACCGAACCGGAGGGAGTATGTTGTTTCTATAATTATTGTCAAGAAAATTCATGTCGGTTAACTCTTAGCTAGAAAATCAGCCGGCATGCCGACCTAGCCAACCTATCACGATAAGATCTCAGACGACATCAGAGATACGGTGTTTGTTGATGAGGTTGGGCTATAAAGCCACATTCTGGGTTCCCGACAATCTGCCGACTCCCGATGCGAGTCTATCACTGTGTCGTTATGTTTACAACAATGACTCTCTCTCTCATTTGCGCGAGGAATTATTAGAAATATGTGTTTAAATCTACCGGGTTTTAATTTGAGCCAAATTATATAGAACAATGCTACTATTATGTATAACAAATATACTCGCAGACGGATGAAACATACACATGTAAACAATATATACAAATTCATCAAACTTCGGTCCTCATGGAGACTCGATGTAGTGCAGATCGTAGTCAAGGTAGCGCATAACGTAGTCGATCGGCCTCGAGCGGTCGCATAGTTGTGCTGCCCAAAAACCTTATTGACGCCGCTTGAGCAGGCTTCACAACGACAATGGCTTAGAGATATCACTCACCCTTCTCCTTGGTGCACACCAAGTAGAAGAACCAGTGAGGTTTAGTAGCTCAGTATCACAACACAATCACCAGATGAAAAAAGAAAGAGAGAGAAGTTCGTCAGTATTTCACGTGTGTTCTTCCTGGACATCTCCAGGACCTCTTATAAAGGTGGTGTCAGCCACTCATTACTGACCGAATCCCTAAAAAATGCCCCACTAATTGGCAGTAGAAACCGCCCAATTAACTCAAGATTAAGGCATTGATTGCACACTTATCATGTCTAATGACTGTTGTCAAAAGATTAATACGTTGATGGCAAAAGGTTTACACGAACTTGACTGCTCGTTGTGTCCCAAGTCACAAGTTACGCGGTTGGTTACACGAATACACACGCGTGTTTTGTAGAAGAAGCCCCATCCTCTCCTCCCATCACATATTCATAGAAATGAGAGAGCTCTTCTATTTTTTTGGAATAGAGAGAGCTCTTTTATTTAAAATGGCTTGCACCAACCAAAACTAGAAATATATGCCATGCACTCTTGCTTTGGAATTTCAGAAATAGGCTTCTCTGTGGGCCTATTTTCCAGCGGGAACCGGGTTAAGAGTCTAACATCCAATATTATCTGATATTGCTAATACAACTCCAAGCCTAAATTCAACCAGCTAATACACAATATTTTGATTCATACACAACAAACAATAACAACGATATACATGGTCACAATTTTGGAGAATTGTGTCCTACAACTTCAGGGGTGACGCTAGCTCTCCGATCACCCATGCAAAGTATTCTGCCTCTAATCTATCAAGCTAGCGCTATTCCTTTGACTTTGTGCACATGAATTAAGATATGTGGTGTAAAGATTCAGTTATGATCACTAATCACTATAAATAGTCTATAAAAAAGGACAAAACAGCATAGATAACCTCTTTAACGACATGTCACGTCGAGGTACTGCAGAAAAAAGAACCGCACAATCCGATCCAATTTTTCGTAATAGAAAGTTGACTTATGGAAAGATAGACTTAATTATATTTGGTGCATTGTGAGGATATCAAACTAAAGGGATTAGACGAAATAGCTTCCTTGCTACTAGATCTTTCTTATGCGCATTCAAGCAAAATCAGGTCACAGACAAGCATGCTACAAGGTGTCGGCGGCTGCCGACCATAAGAGGTACGACCACTCAATCACCGTCGCTCTTTTTTGAGGATGTTGCCAAATATAACGAGAAGGGGTAGTTCTAAGGTCACACTATATTTCATAAGAGATCGTTTTGACATGAATGAAATCAAAACTTGGCCCCCCCCCCACCTAACCAAACATAGTGTCGGAGGTACGATCATGGGCCCACAAGGACGCATGGATTATCTTTAAAGGAGTCGTACCAAGCGTGAACACTACGAGTAGAGTACTGCAAGGACTCTCCTCGTTATAGAAACCAGTCGTATAACTTGTAAACTACTCGGACTGACTTGTAAAGCACTCTACGAGTCGTATTAGGTTAGGATTCTACTCGGAACCGACCTTGTAACCCTGCCGTCCGTGTATATAAGGCTGGGCAGGGACCCCCTCAAAAGATTACGTCTCATTGAATACAAATCACCATACAGGACGTAGGGTATTACGCTATCTTGGCGGCCCGAACCTGTCTAAAATCCTGAGTCTCTTGGCCTTTGCGTTCCTGATCTCGGCGAAACCCCACCTGAACTCTACTACCTCGGGGTATTCCTCGGTAGGATTGATGGTAGAACACCGACATATGGCGCGCCAGGTAGGGGTTTTCCTCGAAGATCCCGCGGAGAACGCAATGGTGACCTACATCCAATCTGAAGCGCCTCAGGAAGGCACGAGGTTCAACTTCGGTTCCTAGGTCTACGTCGCAGACGGCTCGAGTGGCTTCTATAGCTACCTCGAGACGCCCCTGGAGAAGAAGGAAGAACCAGCGCCCGTCATGGAAGATCTGGCCGAACAACTCGGCGAGGTCACGCTCGCGGACATCGTCCGCGGGCATGAGTCCGAGTCGATCACGACTGCAGAACAGAAGCTGCAAGCAACCCTCCCACCCCAATTCCCGTTTGGACTCCGCAATTCGACCCGCGTCTATTGTGAGGCATTGCAGAGCCAGATCGAGTCCACTTCGGACTCGAAGCGGGACACCCCAGTCCGAGTCACGGCAGGACATGCTAGCTCTCGCAGAGAGGTGATCCCCGTGTACAACTCGGACTCGGACGAGGAGATCCTACAAGAAGATGGCGGGCATGACCTAGTGATCCACGCCACGCCTGAAGGAAGAGTCGTGTTCCCAAGAGACAAGACACCCCGGGAAATTCACGAGTCCTGCCAAGTCTTTGTACTCTTTGGGTCCGACATCACTGAAGACTTGCCGTTCCAATACGGCACACCGCTAGAACCAGACGAGGAGAGCATCACCGAGCTCCTCACCCCAACCACCAGTGTCTCTGTCGAGCCCAGTCGACAGGTGTTCATGGCCGGCGCTGGAGGAACTAGCAGCGCAACCATAGCTGGTGTTGGCACCGACGCAGATGATCTCGACGACGAAGACGATCCACGTTGGGCTTTCGAGCTGGAGGCTGACATCTCTGAAGACGAACTCGCACCCGACGGAGAAACAGGAGAGCAAGCAGCGGCAAGGGAGACCCGCAATAACAAGAGGGCTCTACGACGCCTTGACGCTCGCGACCGTCGTTTCGCCGCGCGCAACCTCGCGCAGGAATTCGCGAAGGTCGCGCGCTACGACTCCCCCATGGCTAACGCCATGGAGATCGCTTACCACGTCTGTAGCCTGCCACGAACACCACGATCCGAGGCTGCACTCGATCGGATCAATGCCATGATCCGCACTCTCGACAAAGCACTCGCCACCCCATCAGCACGCAACGACCTGCCGGCCCACAGCGAAGAAGTCAACAGTAGCGGTCGCAACCGCTCACGAGACAGACCACCCCCGGCGGCTCCAAGTCGCCTGGGAGGCGCAAATCGCGGGGGAGGTGCACCTCCCATCCGCCCAGATGATAACCATCCAATTGGACGAGGCCAACCACGGGCCAATGGCAGTCGCAATGAGGGAGGCCGAGCCGCATCGTCACACAGGCCGGCAGACAGCGATGACCTCAGAAGGACCATCAACGCCAACCGTGAGATGCGGTCAATCATCGACTCCAGGAGGCGCGATGATGAGCGGGGATACAAGGAAGAAGACGACGAGTACCCGATGTTCTCCAGGGACATCCGGATGGCGACGTACCCGCAACCTTTCAAGCCAGCAGGCTTCGAAAAATACGATGGCAAGACTTTCCCTGAGTCATGGCTGCGCATCTACTCCACATCCATATAATGCGCGGGTGGCAACAGTGCAATCAAGTGCCGATACTTCCCATTAGCACTCGAGCCCGCCCCACTCACATGGTTCGAGAACCTACCACGACGCTCCATCGACTCATGGGAACGACTCAAGAAGATGTTTGTGGTGAACTTCTAGGGCACCTACAATCGACCCAAGACTCGACATGATTTGGCCATGTGCACGCAGCAGCCCAACGAAAATCTACGCGAGTACATGCGCCGCTTCATGGAGATCAAGACCCTGGTGGTCGACGTATCTGATCGCGACTGCATCGACTTATTCCATAATGGCATCACGAACAGATACTTCGACACGCAGTTTGGCCTGCACCGCCCAAATACTCTGGAAGCTCTACGTAACCAGGTGAAAGCGTGGTCCGAACAAGAAGACCGTGACCTTGAAAAGTACGGTCCCCACAAGGGCAAGGAGAGGCAGGACAACAAGGGCAACGACAATAAGGGCCAGCAGAATTTGCAGCAAACAAGCGCAAGCCGGATGGTACAGTCGCAATGCCGGACAGTGGCATGAGAAGCCAAAAGAAGAACTACCCCGGTAAGAGCGATGTGGAGAAGATCATGGAAAGACCATGTCCAATGCACCCAAAGTAGAGGCACACTATGGGTCAATGCTATGATCTCCAACGCGCGTATCATCAGCAACCGCGTGGGAAAGAGGCAAGAAAAAGACAGAGAAGCAACCTCTCGATCCCGCAGCCAAGAATAAAGAGAAGGCAGACGATGAGGAAGATGAAGACGACGAGACGGACAGATTCTAAAAGTCGGATAAAGTACTCATGGTCATCATCGGAGGCGACTACGGTTTCCCAACCCGGAGGAACCACAAGCTCGCCATGCGTCACATTATGGCGGTCGAGCCAGCTGTCCCACGGTACTTAAAGTACTCGGAGGTCCCAATCACCTTCTCAAGAGAGGACCAGTGGAACAGCTATGATGAACTAGGGCAATTGCCACTCGTCCTGGATCCCACGATGGCGGGGTCAAAGCTCACGAAGGTACTCATCGACGACTGTGCAGGGTCGAACGTATTATTCTCCGGCACCCTGAAGAGGATGGGCCTCGACATCGAGAAGCTGCTGACGCCCACAGACTCCCTGTTCTACGGCATCGTTCCTGGTAATGGTAGTCTCCCACTTGGCCAAGTCACATTACCAGTAACGTTTGGCACTCCAGAGAATTTCAGGACAGAGTACATCAAGTTCGAGGTGGCAGACTTTGAAACTTCATATCAAGCCATCCTCAGACGTCCTGCATTGGCCATGTTCATGGCCATTCCCCACTACATCTACCTCGTCCTCAAGATGCCAGGACCCAAGGGCGTTATTTCCCTCCGTGGCGACTTGAGGCGGTCGTACAACTGCGGCAGAGAGGCCGTAGAGTTTGCAGCTACCACTCAGGTGCCTAACTCTATGGCTCAAATTTTTGCGGCTGCTCAAAATCTCAGGAAGACAAAGCTCGAGATTCCTAGAAAGGAGTCAGGGCCACTTAAGGCGACCACTCATGATGACGTGACAACGAAGGACGCAGAGCTGATGGAAGGCGAGCAGTCCAAGACCACCAAGATTGGGGCTGGCTTGACTCCCAAATAGGAAGACGCGCTCGTCAGGTTCCTGCAGGCCAACCGCGACATCTTCGCGTGGAAACCCGCGGATATGCCAGGGGTGCCAAGTGACCTGATCGAGCACAGCCTAAATGTTGATCCAAAAGCAACTCCTAAGAAGCAACGACTGCGACGATTCGCATCTGACAAGCGCGATGCAATCAAGAAAGAGCTGGTGAAACTACTCGCCGCGGGATTCATCAAGGAAGTCTTTCACCCTGATTGGCTGGCAAATCCAGTCTTGGTGAAAAAGAAGAACAACAACGAGTGGCGGATGTGTGTCGACTACACCGATCTGAACAAGCACTGCCCCAAGGACTCTTTTGGGCTCCCGCGCATCGATCAGGTTATCAACTCTACTGCTGGCTACGCTCTGCTTTGCTTTCTTGATTGCTACTTGGGTTATCACCAGATATCTTTGAAAGAGGAAGATCAAGCCAAGACGGCGTTCATCACTCCCTACGGGGCCTACGCCTACACCACGATGTCTTTCAGGTTGAAAAATGCTGGAGCGACCTATCAGCGCGCTATCCAGCTCTGCCTTGAGAAGCAACTACACCGCAAAGTGGAAGCCTATGTGGATGATGTGGTTGTGAAGACCAGGAATCCTGAGGATCTCATTGCTGATCTGGAAGAAACTTTCGCATCTTTGCGGAAGTGGAATTGGAAGCTGAACTCGACTAAGTGCGTCTTTGGAGTACCCTCTAGGAATCTACTCGGGTTCATCATCAGTCACCGAGGTATTTAGTCCAACCCAGAGAAAATCAACGCCATCACAGCCATGGAGGCTCCAAAGACAATTGAAGACATCTAGAAGCTTACTGGGTGCATGGCGGCACTGCATCGTTTCATCTCACGACTCGGAGAAAGAGGCTTTCCCTTCTTCAAGCTCTTGAAAAAGGGAGACAAGTTCCAATGGATGGAGGAAGCAACAGCAGCATTGGCGGATCTTCAACAGCATCTCCAAAAACCACCAATACTGACTGCTCCGCATGACGACGACAAAGAGCTGCTACTGTACATCGCAGCCACGACTCATGTGGTGAGCACCGCACTGGATGTCGAAAGGGCCGAGGACCACCGCACGTATCCTGTGCAGAGGCCGGTGTACTTCGTCAGTGAAGTACTCACGAAGTCCAAAGCCCGATATCCAGCGGTGCAGAAGCTACTCTACGCATTACTCATCACGTCAAGGAAGCTGCGCCACTACTTCGACACATTCACCATCTCAGTGGTCACGGAGTTTGGCCTGGGAGAGATCTTACACAACCGGATGCCACCGGGCGAATTTCAAAGTGGGCAGTCGAACTCGGAGCACTCAGCATCGAGTTCAAGTCCAAGAAAGCCATCAAGTTGCAAGTCCTGGCAGACTTCTTGGCGGAATGGCGCGAGAACCAAGTGGATATCCCTATCGGCAGACCAGAGCACTGGATCATGTACTTCAATGGCTCTCTCAAGCTCGAAGGCGCCGACGCGGGAGTGCTTTTTATTTCACCCAAGGGTGACCAACTTATGAACATTCTGCAAATCTTCTGTAAGGTGTCCAACAATGAAGCAGAATATGAAACATTGTTGCATGGGCTACGACTTGCAATTTCTCTGGGAATCAAGCGATTGATGGTATACGGTGACTCTTCCGTAGTCATCAACCATTGCAACAAAGACTGGGATCGTTAAAAGGAGAATATGGATGCTTACTGTGAGGAAGTACGCAAGCTGGAGAACAAGTTCACAGGACTCGAGTACCATTGGGTAGTCCGTGATGATAACGTCGCAGCTGACGTACTATCCAAGCTGGGATCTACTCGTGCAGAAGTCCTAGCGGGAGTTTTCGTTCAGGAACTCCGCAAGAGGACAATTCACTTTGAGAAGTCAGCTCCCGCCAATAACGGTGACCCTGTACCAGATCGAGAGGTTTTAGTCATCGAGGAAGACTGGCGTATCCCGTTCATCGAGTATATCAAGAACAAGGCTCTCCCTCTGAACAAGACAGAAGCCGAGCAAGTCATGCGGCGATCAAACAATTATCTACTGATTGGGGATCAACTCTATAGAAGAGGACTATACACCGATATAGCCATGCTGTGTGTCCCAAGAGCAAGAGGCAAAGGTATACTACTCGAGATACACGAAGGTGCGTGCGGGAATCATGCAGGATCACGCACAATGGTGGGGAAGGTGTTCAGGGCGGCGTTCTATTGGCCCACAGCTCTGAAAGACGCGGAGGAGATTGTTTGCAAATGTCCTGGGTGCCAATTCTTTGCCAGACAGCAACACGTGCCTGCACATAAATTGATCACTATCCCTCCATCTTGGCTGTTCGCCAGCTGGGGGCTCGACATGGTGGGCAAGCTCACGACGGCTCTGGGTAACTTCACACATGTGCTGGTTACCATCGATAAGTTTACTAAGTGGATTGAGGTCAAACGAGTCACGGACATATCAGCGGCCAAGGCCAAGGGTTTCGTTACTGATCTGATGCTCAGGTATGGCTGTCCACATCGTATCATCACAGATTTGGGTTCCAATTTCAACAGTTACGAGTTCAAGGACCACTGTGAGCGACATGGCATTGAAGTCGTACACGCATCAGTAGCACATCCCAAGGCCAATGGACAAGTCGAGAGAGCCAATGGCTTGATCCTCGACGGTCTAAAGAAGCGACTATTTGAACATGATAAGAAGTATGGAGGAAAGTGGATTTACGAGTTGGGACATGTAGTCTGGAGGCTTCGCACTCAGCCTTACAAGCCTACTGGGCACTCGCCATATTTTCTGGTTTATGGATCTGAAGCTATTTTGCCAGTTGACCTCATGTATTCATCATCACGAGTGGAGCAATACGACGAAGGAGTCACTGACGACACGAGACGACTTGAAATTGACCTTATCGAGGAGGAATGCTGTGCAGCTTTGTTAAATTCCACTCGATATCTCTAGGGAGTCCGGCGCTATCATGATAGAAACGTCCAGGGGAGATCATTCAGTGTCGGCGACTTGGTATTGCGCAGAATTCAGAAGACCACGGGTATGCACAAGCTTATGTCTTGCTGGGAAGGACCGTTCATTATTCATAAGGTGACAGGGCCCGGGTCGTATCGACTGAAGAATAGCGAAGGGGTTGAAGAGAGAGATTCTTGAAACATTGAACACTTGCACAAGTTCTATGCTTAGAGTTCTTCTTTTGAATTCGTCAGAGTCTGTAAATACAATTTAAGATTTCTGGTTAAGTTATCAATAAAGTGAAGTTTGTGTTTTCAGTATCTGATCTCTTATCATTCGGCTCAAATAATGCTTTTGTTGTCTTATAAGACTACTCTAGCTTCTTTAATTCTGGAGTTTCGTTTGATACTTGTTCATACAACAGTATACATAAGCTATAATCCGAAGAGTCATTTATACGACTACTTTTCCAGGATCCCTGAGTACTTAGTTCAAACTAAGACCAGGCTGAGCACCTGTAGAGGCCAGCTAGCCTTAGAAAGCACCTACCTACGGGTACATTAAATTTATTCCAAGTTGTTGATCTTTAATCACGAGTACATCACATCTTGAAGAGACAACATTACAAGTCTACTAAAATTTCTAATCTCTGAGTACTAATTTGAAAGTATTTCAGAGTCTCTACTTTAAAAGGAGTAGTGATTTTTTGGCAGATGAATGCCAGCATTGCACAAAGCACTCATAACTCATATAAAACTTTACATATGTACATAACAAATATGGCATGTAAAAGTATTCTGATATTACATAAATGTCGCACCACATTTTTTGTTCATAGCAGGATTACAAGCCATTGAAGTTTTAATCCCTCTACAACCTCTGCTGCTATGGGCTCAAAGTGTTTCAAATACTCTTTGAATTTTGTCTTCTCGCAGTCATCAGCTCTACCCATCGGGACGTCATCTATTTCCGCGTCTGGGTGGAAGGATTGGGCGACTGCTAGCACTTGATCCGCTACATAACAGCAGGTCTTCTTCATGTAAGTTGCAAACTTGCTGGGGGCTTCTCGGATGTGCTCTATGAGTGGTTTGTTGGATACTTCAGGAGTTCCACGATCAATAGAGTTCACCAGAGTGGTAGCCGCCTTGACAAGTTCAGCGTGTTCAACTTTCAGCGCCTGGTATTCTTCTCCGACTACTTTGCCTTTCTCCAAGGCATCCTTCAGAGTGGCATCTGATTCTTGCATCATCTTCATGGCTTGCTCATATTCTGTCATAAACTCATTATGAGTCTCATAAAGAGAGGTATAATCACGTAAGAGCTTTTCTTTCTCTTCTGTGACTCAATACATACCATTTTGCCGTGAGGTGCATTCACCTTTGAGCTCACCTATGCCGTCATATGCTCTACACAAGGAATCAGTTTGAGTACCAAACAACAAAATTACAAGTCGTGGATATGGTTTTGGAACAAGGAAACTAACCAGTACTGGTCTGCGTCAATGTCCGATTCCTTTTCTTCAGCCTTTCTTCTTTGGCTTTCCATTCCTCCTGGCGGGAGGCATGGTTTTTCCGCTCCTGTTCCAACTCTTGCTGAGTGGTTAATTTCTCCGCCTGAACAGAATCAAACTACAGAGACAACTTTGCCAATTGCTCCTTGTTCTTGGCCAGTTCGACTTCCAATTTTTGGGCCCGAATTGATGCATCAGACATCGCATACAAGGCCTGAGATTTCTTCTTGGAGCGAGTAGCCAAGTCCTGCACAAATTTATTAGATACAATCTGGTATCGACTACTAATTGAACAGCTCTGGGGTAGAAGTATTATGTGACAATCTAGGTGTTTAGTTAACTTAAATCACTTGCTTAACCACTTGACCTAAGTTAATTAAGAGTACCTTGGCCCAACCTAGATGTTCACTTAAGAAAAGTTCCCCCAAAACCCTTTTAAGCTCGGTGAACTTTTGACCTTTGCTGACTGGCATGGCTTGTTTTCAAAATTTCCTTTAAGAACTCAAAAATGTGCCAATGTGAAAGTTGTTCATCTTTTCATGGGACACAACTTTGTCAATATGGCCCTGGGGAGCTTTTGAGTGCTTCAGCCCCAAAAACCCGGTCAAAGCCAGCCAAACCCCAAAAGTTCACGGCCGGCTGACACAGAAGTTCACCGATTTTCTCCTCAGTTTTCTCTCGAATCCATACACTTTTTCATAGGTCAACCTTTACAAAAGTTGTAGCTGGTAACCTCGAACACAACTTTGCTTTTTGGAGATTTTGAACTTCAGTTCAAAATTTTGGAGAAAAATTGGTTTGAATGGACGCCCGGCATGTATTCGACGAATTGCCGGCGCTCTCCGGCGTCGCGCGTTCCCGCGCCCGACAGCGCCGCCACGCGGCGGTCGGCCTCTGACACGGACGCCGAGGCCGCGCCTGCGCCATAATTGCGCCGCGCGCTGTCCTCCCGCGGTCTGCCCGACAGAGCCGCTCTGTCCCCCCGCGCCGTTCCGACCGGACGCGACGGGCGTCCGGCGCGCGCCACGTGGTCGCCGTCGACCCGCCGGCGGGCTGCAGCGCCGCTGCCCCGACCAAGGCCGGCGCCCAGTCGCCGTGGGCCCCAGCACCTCGCCAACCCGTGCACGAGCTCGCCCCGATCGGCCACCGACCGCCACGCCCAGTGCCGCCCCGCCGCGACAGGCCGCCGACCGGCGAGCCATGTCCGCCGCGGCTGCCCAGCAACGCGCCGCCCAGACCTCCGCGTGGCAGCTTCGCCGCTCCGAGCCGCGGTCCGAGCCTTGCCTCGACTACCTATAAAAGGCCCCGCAGCCCCCTACACGCGAGCCCCCTCCGCCGCTCGCCATTGCCGCCGCCAGGCTGCCCTTCCGCCGCTCTCCGCCGTGCGCGCTGCTCCGCTGCCGTTCTTCACCACCAGCGCTCGCCTCCGCCCTTGCTCCAGCTTCCCAGAGCCCCAGCTGCCCCTCTCCGCCACCGCCGTCGCCGGCATTGGGCCAGATAGAGCCGCCGCCGCGCCGCTCCGCCGCCCGCCGCCGTCGCTCCACCTCCGGCCACGCTCCCTGCACCGGATCCACTCGAGGTGAGGCGGTGAGCACCCTCGACTGGTTATTATTGAGCCCCGTGGCCCCACATCACCGGAATCCGGCCAACTCGCCGCCGGCCATGGCCCAGGGACCACATTGCAAAGCCACAAATCTTTCCAGGGGCCTTAGCGCAAGTTTCCAGGGACGAATCTGTAAATAGATTGTTCAGATCTAGGATTCAAATCTTGAAACTTTGAAAATCGATTAAAAATCGTAGAAAAATCAGAAAAATGCAAACCCAATTTTGTTGTGCTACTGGTGCTGTGTTCTACCTTTCCTGGAAAGCATGCATAGGTGTTTTCTGCTTCGTTTTTGAACTAGATTCAAATCTGTTCAAACACTAATTTGTGCACAGTTTGAAATCCATTGATGTGTTTGTGCTGGTTTTTGAGTATGTTGTAGCTGGTGAAGCATCTAGGCTGCTATAGAAAGCTGGCACAAAGTTACACACTAGAATTTGAGTTATTAATTGTTTAGACTGGCAGTGCACGATTGGTTCAACATTTTAATAATTAATCTGTGAAGCTTCTGGGTTCAATCCTTTTGCAGAGGTCTTGTGGTAACTTGATGCATGTCTGGTAAAAGTTAGAGATTAGTTTGAGCTGGCTAGCTTGCACTTTTAATTCATACCAGTTTAAACTTGATAAATTCAAACAGCAGGATCTTTAGATCTTTTGGAGCTATCCTTTGGCATGTGAGCTTGTTTGGGTTAGGTTAGGCTCTGCTAAAATTCTAAGGACCTTTGGGTGATAGTATGATTTCTTAGGATTTATTCTTGATGATAGTGTGCTGTCCTTGTTTATTTTGTTGCGGTAAATGTATGCATGATCTTGGCTTAAATTTTGGTCAGCAAATCAAGTAAACCACAAAGAGCACACAGTAAATTTTTCACCTTATAATAGTAAACCGAACTGCCAGAATAATTTATGAATAAGTGCTAAAAAGGAGTTAAATAAGAATAAGTTATTTTAATAAATGGTTGAATAAACTAAAAACATCTCACACACACACCCTTGCTGTTTTGTGGTAAAATAGAAGATAAATAATATATGTGTACACAATCACCATCGACAAACCCCAAATACTTTAATGAATAGTTACAACCTTTGTTAAAGAAAGGGAAGATCAGACAAATTTTGTCCAGGTGAATGTGTCATTAACTACACCCGGAATCATCATTGTGCAATAGTGACGACTCGACATAAGATCATATTCTTATTGCATATGCATTCGTGTAGAACCTGCCCTCCCTGACGGAAATTACGAGCTGGTCCCCGCTGAAGGAGAAGGCCAAGCTGAAGGCGAGGTGAACGCCGTCCAGGTCGAGCAAGACCCGAACGTTGCTGCCGAGGACTCCCAAGCTAACCCTGTGCCCGAAGGCAAGCCCCGGAGCATATCCCATGTTTCGAATCTTGCAACTATGTTTTGTACTCTATGCTTGTGCATTTACGTTTCAGGCGTTGATTGAAACCTTAGTTGCATGATCCTAGGAACCTATGCTTTGCAATACTAGTATGATAGGTCGATAGCTGCCCCACTATAAGGACCCGGTAAAAGTCGAGTGATTTCCTGTCACTCGCGAGATATAGGAATCAACTGCTTTACTTATGTTGGAATCATAAGGATGACGGACGGGGATTTTTGGCCATATAGATGCCCCGTCTGTTTATGAAAAGTTACTAAGGCCGAAGTGTGCCGGCGATGTTGGTCAAGTGTTTGAAAGCACTAAGCACTTGTTTGGGCATGGGACCGGTAAGTTTAGTACCTGTTCGGAAGGGGGCGTGACATTGTCCTGCTTGCCCTGGGATTTATCCCCCTGTCGCTGACACGTGGCTCAAGACCGAGGCCGGCCGGCTACGGCCGCGAAGTATGACCGGCTAAGGCTTGTGTCCAAGGGGAGTGGGCTCGGATTAACAAACCCAGAAGACATGGGAACGGCCTGGTTAGTGTTGACCCTCGGGGTTGATGCTTTTCCGTGTGTTTAGTATCCACCTTGCAAGGTTAAAATCGGTTCGAACTGTTTGTTTCTCGCAGCTAATGAGACTACTTGATCTCTTGCCGCACCGAGTAATGAAAGTGGAACATGGTGATGATAAACTTGCTGCTTGCTTAATTGTTTGCTCCACTTGCTTGGTTAGTACAGGTTGCTTACCTAGAATGGTTAACTCTAACTAGAATTTGATGCTAAAATATTGAAAGTAAGGATCCACCTTAGACGCTCTTTGGCAAAACAAACCCACCAGCCAAAAGCCTTGCATGTCTAGAAGTTGGTGTTGTAGCTAACACCCGACGGTTAAGTCTTGCTGAGTATTAGTATACTCAGCCTTGCTTGTGGAATTGTTTTCAGGTAGCGCTCTTGAGGAGATGGTTGCCGGTCTTACCTGGCCAACCACCCTTCCTCCTGGCTGGACTGTTGTGTGGGACGAGGATGCTTCCGAGTGATGTCGCGACGGCTTCACGTGACGTCATTCCATTCGAATAAAATTAGTTGTTTTCCGCAGCTTTCAAAACTCTGAGATAACAGTTACTTTATGCATTGAACTTGGTTTGTAATAAATTACCTCAAGTGGGACCTATTTAATACTTGTGGATTGTTGTAATCTCTGGGATCCACCTTCGAGTGGGTATTTGTATGACTTGTTTCGATCGAGGTAACTGTTCGTGGTTGCATCGGGCTCGACCCGACAGACTGTCAGATTACTCCGATTTCATTGCGTGACGACCAATGGAAGGTTAGCGCACTTAAGCCGGATTAATTTGAGCGGTTCTGCCACATATTACATGTGACACCCTCAAATTTAAATAGAATTAATTTAGGATCATTTAATAAATACTAGACTCATTATAGGTAATTATGGAATTAAAAGTATAGATTATAAATAACTGTGGGAAATAAAGGGATGCTTTATAACTTAAGTGCTTGACTAGAAGGAAAATGAACCTTTAAAACCCTAGAATTAAATTGGAAGAGGTTTGATTTAGATTTGAATACAAATTCCTTTCAAAAACTCTTTCAAAATAAATAGAAAACTGGTTAAACGTTAAATGGGCCAGAACTTCACTCCCGGCCCAGTTCACCCCGTCTCTCCCTCTGCTAAAGTCCATTAACGCCCCTTGAACTTTTTCCCCCGGCCGCTCCTTCCCCTCCCTCATCCAGCGCGGTCCGCTCCACCCTCGGCCCACGGCCAGCCACCGCGCCCCCGCCTTCCCCCACTTGGCCCAGCAGGCCGCGGGCCACGCCGCCTCACCAGGCCGCGCGCACCGCAAGGCCCACAGGCCGAAACAGCCTGCGCGTTGCGCGGCCCACCTGCGCGGCCTACCTGCGCGTGCGCACCTGCCTTCCCCTCCCCTGACCTAGCGCCGCCGCCTCCAGGCCGCCGCCGCCGCTTCTGGCCGTCGCCGGCCGAGCTCCGCCGCACCCTAGCGCTGCCCCGCCACCCTGCGAGCGCGCCAACCGCGGCACGCCACCGACCGCCACGTGCCCCCTCTCCCACCCCTTCTCTTGCTGCCACGAAGGCCCCCACTGCCGCGCCATTAATGGCGACGGCGTGCCCATGCCGTGCGCCCCGCCTCCCCTCCACGGCGCTCCGTACGCATCCAGGGTCGCACCACCACCGCGCGATGTCGCCCCTACGGCTGAGATGAGGGGAAAACTACGGCGCCAGCCCCCTTTCCCCCGCCGCCGGCCCAAGCTCCATTGCCGGGGCTCAAAGCGCCCATGGCATGCCACGTGGCCCTCCCCGCCGGCCATCCTCATCCTCCCGGGCGACGTGGCGCGTCCCGCTGCTCCTCCCGCGCCTATAAATAGAGGGGCATACCCTCCCCTCCCCCATTTGCCCAGTACCAAGCGAGGCCGAGCCGAGCTCCATGCCTCCATGGCCGGCCCCTCCACCCTCCCTCTTCCCCCAAGCCACCACCTAAATTGGAACCCCCTCACCCTCCTCTTCACGCTGATGTCCTCCACACATGCCGCAGGGGCCGGAGCTCCGGGATCGGGCCAAGTTCCGAGCTTCCCTGTTTCCCTTCCATGGCGGGCGGGCAAGAGGAGGAAGAAGACCTCCTGTTCGCTCCCTCCCCCTGCCTTGCACCGCTGACAAGCGGGCCCAAGCCATCTCCGGCCGCATGGTCCCGGTCCACCAGGACCGGAGACCCAGCCGCGCGCCGGTCTACAGCCGGGCCACGGGCTCCCGCTACTCGGACCCCGCATAGACCCGGTGCACGTGGACCCTGAGCGGGGGACGCCGCGGTCCACCGGCCCAAGGTTCCGGCCCATAAAACAGTGCCGCTGGCGGGCCCCACCCTGCTGCGTCAGCCAGCCGGAAATTGCTACGCGCACCCCGGTAAGTGTACACGCAAGTGTATTTAGAGCCCTTCCACACTTCCAAAAATTCCCCAAAAATACCCAAAAATCCTAGGATTATTTCTAAGCCTAGTGATGCCACCCATTCCTTTTTAGCACATCATTAGAGCCTAAATCCCATTCGGCTAAGTTCTAGCCTATAAGGAGCCACCATCAGTGTACCCAGGAAATTCCTCTTCCCATATCTTAGCCCCATAAAATCCCCAGGAATTTCCACAAATACTAGGGATTATTCTAAGCATTTTCATATGCTTATTACCCTGGTATCCACCCCCTGACTCCAAAACCCAGTCGCACACTTCCAATGCCCCGCCAAAACCCCGTCTAAGCTCCACGGACGTCATTTCGCCGTCCGATCGAAACCCCAGAGTTTTGGTAAAACCCTAGCCGGCATGCTACCCACAAACACATAAGGATATCTAGAGATCCATATTAATTATTCGGGGTTTATTCCTTAGAAATCTATATAAATCCCGGAATACTGATGATCATCGTTCCAGCCACCGTTCAGGGAATTATTTAATAATTCTCTTATTCTTAACCTTTAATCCATTAATTATTTCATATAATTAATGGATTATTAATCCAAATCTCTAGTCATCAGCCCTTAGGCAAATCCTTTAATCCCGGCCTCCCTTTCCTTTCTCCTTTTCCTTTTACGATTGGATTGATGTATTGTTATACTGATTGTTATTTTATGTGTTTTATCGATAGCATGACCGGGCCCGCCGAGACGAGACGACGAAGCTCCAGAAGACCCGAAGCCGAAGCCCGGTCAACCTACAGAATACGCCCGCGTAAGAATCGCCTAAGGACGACAATGAAGGCAAGTCTCACCAATAATATCACTTTAATCACTAAAGTTTACCTTATGTGCAGCATAAGCTACAGAGGGCATGGCCGGAGGGTATGCCCAGCATCGCTGTAGGCTTAGGATGCTGATTGGGAGTGGAAGGAAGATCCCAAGGAAGGGGACTCCGAGCCACTCTGATCCCAGCTAAGGACCGGTTCACGGGAGAGTATTTCTAGTGCCCAGTACAACCTCGCATGCCAAAAAGGCATAGCCTTCGGGAATGCCTATTTATGTGAGGCCTTGATTCACACCCCACCAGCTGAACCTAGTAATCCATCCCAAGGAAGCCGTATGATTGGCGCAGAGTGCTGACCGGCGAACTGGGACCGCCCGGTGCCGGGTCGAGCACACGCCAAGTCGGGAAACGGGCATACTGGAGACAGCCCCAGACAGAGGGCTGGGACTGGGCGGCACGGGTTGACTAGGATACAGGGTCAGAGACCCTGAGGGCCAGAGGCCCGATGAGCTCATCAGAAAACCCGGGTTGATATCCGCGAGGCGGATGATTAGTAGCCCCTGTTTAGCCCCTAGTATGCACGTGGCTGGACCTAGGGAATGCTGACCAGCGATGGTCACCGGTGGGTACGAGTCTCGTAGGTCGGTACTGCCGAGGTACCTGGCACGGGCCGACCGAATGCGAGGTAGATAAGTACAACCTCTGCAGAGTGTAGAATCTATCTGGATAGCCGTGACTCCGGCAAGAGTCCACTTAGTCAAAGCCCCCGATGATTAGTTTTATTATTTCTGTACGGGGAACCTGAGACGGCAAAGGTACCGTTGGTCAGGTTCGGGATAACATATCGGGACTGGCAGGGAGGAAGTGCCCCTCCAGGACCGACCATTACAATTAATTTAATTTAACATATTATTGTATTTGTGGGATTTGCTGGGTATTCTTTTCAGAATACTCACCCTTGCTTTCATTGTCTTACAGGTTTAGACCTTCAGGGCGAGAAGGTGCTGCAGCCCATTCCGGTGGAGGAATGAAGTGCCTGCCCGCTCTCCGCTAGTTAAAACGGTGTTAAAATCTATTTCAAATATACGTTATTTACCTTTCTGATACTAATCTGTGACAAGATCTGTATCAGCGACCGATCCAGGACCTGATACACGTAATTAGGGAACCTTTGGATAAGGGGTCCCCACATTACATCTACATATTTGATTGAGCCTTGTGCCAGGTTAGCAATCCTTCTCTGCGACTCGACAAAGGCCGCAATCGCGTCAGTATGAAGCAGAGGATCTTCAAATAATTATGCTACTCCTGGCACGGCGGCGCTCACATCTGATGCGAGAACTTCTTTAGTTGTACCCACCCGACTGGAAGTTGGGAGGAATTGTAGCCCAATGGTCTTCACCAGTTCGGGTTGGGCACTCGGCTGCACCATCTGCTTTGCGCTCTCACTTTCCTTGTTCGTGAGCAATGGCAAGTCAGGGATGATATCCATGGTTTGATCAATTGGCTCTGACATGATGGGTGCAGCCTTGACCCTTTCTGCGGCAGACTCTCCTGGAATATTTTCTGTTGTTATGAGTGGATTACCTACCGGCAGACTGGACTCTTTTACTATTTCTGTGCTCTGTTCTTTCTCACCGGGAACTGATTGAACTGGTTCTGGTCGTGGCTCTTCGGCCGAAACTTTGGCTTTCTTCCTCGGCGGCAAGGGAGCAGATTTCCTACATTGATAAGTGGATAATACTTTAAATTACTACTCTATGTGGCTAATGACTTGGTTATGAATATAATCGTCACCTTTTGGACTTCTAATCTAGCATTTGTGGTTCGCAAAATACCAGTGAAGGCATAATATTTTCACTGGCACTTGACTCCAGTATTTTCTTCGGGCTCACGGTTGATGAATCATCCAAGGCCTCAGTGTTCTGGATAGTTGGAATTGGTGATGTGCTGGGGGCTCCGACTTCGAGTGTTGTGTCCTTCAATGGGCTCGGGGCTTCGAGCTCACCTCAGGTTGATTTTGCGGACCCTCGTCATCGCCAACCCTATGATTACAGGAATTTCTACATATAAATGAGTGGTAATTTGAAGTAGCCTTGCTTTGCGACTGATGTACTCACTGGTGTACTTATAGGGGGTTGTCGCTAACAGTCGACTCGGTGGAGGCTGTCTTCGCAGCAATGGTCTTCCTTTTGCGGGCAGCTCTCCTCTTCCGCACATCTGATGGAAAGGATAGTTCCTTGCCTCTATCCAGCAGATCTGCATTAGAAGTGCCTTGATCACCACCCTTTGCATGTGGCACCACCCGAAAGTCTTCAAAGTCACTCGAATGAAGTGACGAATCTGACTCGTCAGAACCTTGCATTGGTGGTTTCCTCAGGTGAGATGGAAGTGAGAATTTGGGATCCACACCTGTTGGAATTTGATCGGGTATGATTGGCCATGAGAAATACAAATCCACATCCTCCTGCGCAACAGACATTTACACTATCAGAGTGGTAATTTCACAGGTACAATAGTGTATGACGATATACCACGAGTACTATAATTACAGGTTTGGGTAGATTTGTGGCATCAAAGAGCTTGGGGAGGTATGGTACAACATCAACTTTTGGCATCAGCATCTGCACTCGCTCCATGATCTCCTCTTCACTCAGTTCATCACAACTCATCCTGGAAGGATCTTCTTGTCCTTTGTACTCGAAGCCCCAGTGGTATTTCTGCGCGAGTGGTTGTACTCGACGTTTAATCCATGAATACACCACGGAAGCTCCGGTGACACCTTCTTGTTTCGGCCTGGCAATGCGGGAGAGTAGTTCCAGGATTTGAACATTCTCTGCAATGGTGGGTAGACTCTTCCACTCGGGAAAGTATGCTGGAGCAACTCCGGTCCACTCATGCAGTTTGGGCTCGTAGTCTCCAACATACCACCATTCCTCTTTCCATCCCGAGTTGCTACTGAACATATCATACTCAAGGTAAATATCCTTAGCATCTTGTCGCAATTGGAAGCCAGCTCCGCCAACGGGGCATGTGGCATCTTTCTTGGGTTGAGGCTTGCATAGAAAAAGCCTCCTGAACAGCTGAAAGTGTGGCCTAATGCCCAAGAATGCTTCACAGAAAAATACATAGATGGAAATCTGGAGTATTCCATTTGGTGTCAGATTCGGCAGTTCTAGCCCATAATAACACAATAGACCTCGGAGGAAATGACAAGTCGGGAGGCCTAATCCCATCAGGATGAAATGGCTGAACATCAGTGTCTTGTCCACGGGAACCATTGGAGCCTTCTCATCTGGATCTGACGTCTCCCATAACAACACTTGCTGTTCCTTGAGAAATCCATCTGAAACCAACTTTAGGAGATGATCTTGGGTTACCTTTGATCCTTTCATGTAGGTGTTGGGCATTGGATGGGATCTCTTCTGCAACTTGCCCCGCTTCGGTGACGGCAGCTTAACCTCTTTACCACGGGATTCACCACAGCTTGCCCTCTTGTCTTTGTTCGATGTCATTTTGGAGGTCACGAGTTTCTTCACTCGCATACACCCGGGGGGCTCGTGGTTGTTGATTGGAGGTGATTCCGTTGGCTAGATCTGCGAAAGGATGGTTTTCGCTCGGGGGCTTGCGGATTGTTTTGCTCAATGGGGAATGACAGCGGTTGTTTGGACGGCGGCTAGGGTTTGTTTGCCCTTGCGGTCTGGATAAGTAAACGGTGGGCGCGTCGCTTGGCCTTTCGAGGCTAAAGCCAAAAGTTATTTCCATTGTTTATTAGGGAATGGATTTAAAATTAATTGATAATTTTTGGGGATACCCTAGAAATACAGTTATTTTTATTTTCCTTTACTCTAAATTTTTTGGATTTATATCTTTTCTACTCTCAAACTACTCTGTGAATCTCGAGACTTGATCCTTTTCTATATGTACATATAGTTCAAGGCTCGGAGGCTGCAGGGTAGTAAAGGAATTGAGATTTTATTTTTTCTGAAGAATGAAGATTTAATCAAGACCCTCGGCTCGATTCTGTGATTCAAACCAAGGCTCGGGGGCTACTTGATATCAAGTGCAATTTTTCAAATTGCACCTTTCAACACAAGATGAAGATTCAAGACTCTGTAGACCCTCAACCTGATTCTTCGACTCAACTTAAGGCTCGGGGGCTACTCCATATGGAGTGCGACTTTCACCGCACCCCATATAAAAGATTGAAGACTACAAGATTGATCAAGATCAGCGGGGCATAAGTACCTCATGGCCTCGCGATAACCAAAGACTTTCCAAGATTAACCAAGTACTCGAAGCACTCGAAAATGTACTCGGTTGACTTGGCAAGTACTCGTTGATAACAAAGCTCGACGATGAAGCGCTTGGGGGCTTGTCGGAGGTATGACCATGGGCTCACAAGGACGCATGGATAATCTCTAAAGGAGTCGTACCAAGCGTGAAGACTACGAGTAGAGTACTGCAAGGACTCTCCTCGTTATGGAAACCAGTCGTATGACTTGTAAACTACTCGGATTGACTTGTAAAGCACTCTACGAGTTGTATTAGGTTAGGATTCTACTCGGAACCGATCTTGTAACCCTGCCCTCCGTGTATATAAGGCTGGGCAGGGATCCCCTCAAAAGATTACATCTCACTGAATACGAACCACCATACATGACGTAGAGTATTACGCTATCTCGGCGGCCCGAACCTGTCTAAAATCCTGAGTCTCTTGGCCTTTGCGTTCCTGATCTCGGCGAAACTCCTACTGAACTCTACTACCTTGGGGTATCCCTCGGTAGGATCGACGGTAGAACACTGACACATAGATATAGCAATTCCTGATGAGAGATCTTAAAAGATCCTTATTATTGTTCCTGCCCTTTGAAACATGTGTGATTTCCCCTATATATTATTAATTCTCCATTCCATATGTGACTTCTCTCTGTTTCAAGGTGAAATTCAATTTCTTAACTCACTAGAAATATTTGTCTGCATATACAGTGATCTCTGTTTTCAACCATATGCCAGTCAGCAGGACCATATGCTGCAAGATTTGTCAGAAGAAGCTACCAAAATACAAAGAGAGCAAGGAAAACGCTGTCTTCCCTCTTAGTTGAGGATGAAAGTAATATACATAGTTACAACAACACAAAAAGAAACATAAGACACCACGTGAGAAACCCACATAGGTAACATGGCATATTGTTGGTAACGGGCATATGTGGCCTGTTACCACAAAGTACAAAGGTAACGGAGGGGAGGGCGGGTCAAATCTGGTCGCATATGACGCTCGTTACCATTTACTTCACATTAGCAACGAACATCATTACGGTTCGTTACCAGTGATAATTGTAATGGGCTATATTATTATGGTCAGTTAGTAATATAAGTCCTAATAGTAACGGGCATAGATATAGTCTGTTACTAATGATATCACTCCAGGATATATGGCGGTGCTTCTTCAATTTGGAATCGATAGATCCAAATGTCTCCTTTAATTTGTAAACCCTGGCCTCCTCATCATTGCCACCACCGCTCAACGCCCGTGTGCAGTAGGATCCGGCGTGCAGACGGCCTCCTCGTCGTCTCTCTGCGTTCCACCACCACCGGCCCTCCTCCTCCCCGACAGGCTTCCACTGCCTGGCAGCTTCCTCCTCCACCTCCGGGCGCAGCCCAATCATCCCCAAGGTGAGTTCTCTTCTATGAATGCATGGATGGCCATCTGGATGAATGACTATATGCTTAGAAATATGAAAGGTTAGGGATAAATTGATAAATAGCTAGATAGATAGATGACTATATGCTTAGAAAATTTGAATGCTAGGGCTAAACCTAGATGGATGGATGCATATGCTAGTGACAGATAAAATAAATCCCTACATTCTTTTTCTCTCTTTCTTTCGTGAGAGACAAATACATAGACACACATACATAGAGAGAATGAATAACATATATAGAGACAGTGATAATGTGGACATTGGAGCCTCTTTTTTAATCAAGTATAAGGTTTTGCTATTAATTTGATGTTATTTATTAACTTTCATATATGAATGAAGACATAAGTATTAAATATTCATATATTGTTGGTGTCAACCATAAAGGGGTCCCAAAAAACCTCGGGAAAATCACCCCGTAAAACCACCCGAACGAATACACCAGTCGAAGGGCGGGAATCAGACACGACAGGCACTGGCGCCACCTCCGCCTCGCTTGAGGGTACCCGCCTACCCTCGAGAGAACAGGAACTTCGCCTCGATCGAGGCCTTCCCGATCGAGGCTAGAGGAACCCCCTCGACGAGACATCTCCGCCTCTCTGGAGGCCACCCCTCGACTATGGGGCCCGCGGGCCCGCTCATCGGCCCGCGGGCAAAAGCATTTAATGGCTTTGTCCTATGATGGGGGCATGGAAGTCAAAACCGAAATCCCAAGCCATCCCCGGTCTAGTCCGCCAACTCCTTGTCATTGTGTCACCATCCCTAGCACTGTGCAGGCGTACGCGGCACTGCGCAGACGTGCCAGTACTGTTGCACGCACCTGTGCTGCCTACTCCAGCGTGGGAGGCCCTCAAGAAAGCATGGGAAGCCCTCGAGGGAACGTACGGCCCGTGACCTAGGATGACGATGGGCAGCGCGAACCCTCAAAGAAGAAGAACAGGACACAAACGACATCCACAGGGGCTACCACGCTGTCCACTGGAGCCAAGTACGTTGAGCCACTCCGCACTGGTGAAGGGACGTGCAATGACGACGGCCATGACCGGCGCCACGCCTCACTGTACACAATTGCTGTAGAATTAACTGTGCATCATCCTATGTTACTGCCCCTCCTTGGCCTATAAAAGGAGGAGGCAGCCCCCCCCCCCCCCCCCCCGCAACGAGTGAGATGATACTCACTTTACGCTCGCACACTCGTGCTCACACTCACCCCGCATACGCTAAGGGACTTGAAGACCACACCTCCTCTCCCGCCTCGCTTGTAGCCCCCTACTACGAGCACCCCAGGTGCAAGTTAATACAGTGCTCATGCACGATCTGCTGGATGTACGGCCCCAGGCCGGAACCAGGATAAACCACTGTGTCATTGTATTTCTTCTTGCATCGACCATCGAGAGACGGGACACATCGCATTTCTGCTAGGGTTCGGCCCACCGTGGGTTCGAACACCGACAGTGGCGCGCCAGGTAGGGGCTTCGCGCTGTGATCGTTCTCACGACCCACCAGTTCTCTCGATGGCGATCCACACGGAGCTCATCAGAGATCGTTGCTCGTATGGCGAGTTTGACCCGTTCCTGGCTGGATTCGTCATCTGGTTCGGGAGCATGGAATTTGAGGCCACGGGCAACGGTTACCTCATGCGACTCGTTTCACGGGGCTCCGACATGGAGGAGCCGGTGCCAGAAGCGGAGGGTTGCCAGAAGCAGAGGGTTCCGCACCCACTGCCGTCGCCTCAGCGCAGGCGACGCTCAGGGCAGCGCGCACGGCGGGCACGTGCGTAACGCCGAAGGGCGGCCCGTGCTCTTTCCCTTGAATGACATGAGGCTAATGAGACGCCACCTGCCGTGGCAACGGGAGGAGTCACATCTCCACCAGCGACCCCCGTGACGATCCCCACTAGGAAAGGCATGACCAAGTCGTCACCATTCCCCATCGGGATGCGCAACACTAGCATGACGTACGCCTCGTCGGTCAGCACAGCCATGGACGCATACGAAGATCTGCCAAGCCACCACCTGATCTCGATCCGCAACCTCATCACGTCTTCCGCGGGCGACTCGTACCCTTGCTCCGACAGCGAGGGATATGCGTCCGCTCGCGAGGCTCCAGAGTGGGACTATTCTGGGCTCCATGACCGTGAGACTATCCTGTCGTTTCAGGCCGCCGTGGACTATTGCCTTGGCTACTCTGAGAACTCTAGACTGAAGACTACGACCCCGCGAGGGAGTGTTTCATTGAGCTCAGAGTAGAGGAGCAAGATCCCACCGGCGGGGGAACGACCGACACAGCGGATCGTCCACGTGACCCGGCGCCCTCGCAAATGGGGACGCCCCCAGGCGACAACGCCCTCCGGCATGGGTAGCTAGCACAAGTGCAAGAGCTAGAGGCCAGCCTTGAGGAAGAATGCCAGCAAGTCCAGAGGCTGCAAACCACACTCGAAACAGCGCGCTTCGAGCCACACGTTCGTGCCAAAGAGGCAGCGCGCATCGCACGAACCTGGATCGAGGCCGACTACATCGTGGATGATCCGTTGGCTTTGGGAAGGACCAGCCAGAAGCTTATTGCTGCGGCAACGTTGATTCGTGAAGGACCGAAACGGCGACCAGAGAGGGGGGGAGTGAATGGGAGCCGATAAAAATTCTTTCCAACCAATCCGGCTATTTTCCCAAATCAACTCCAATGCCTCCGAAAGCGATCTTGCCAAGATCACGTAGCCACTGTCAAGCTACTGACCCTAGGAACAAGAAACGAGCAGCGGAACTCGAACCAATCGAAACGAACACCAAAACGACCCGAAACTCGGCTCGATCTAACACACCCAGGGGGGGCGGTTAAACCGCCCGGGCCTGGGAGCCTCGGGAAAAAGTCAAAACAAAAGTGGATCTCCCAAACCGCTTGAGCTCTTGAGGCGAGATTTTGGTCAGATGATCTAGACCTCCAGTGGAGTGTTTTCCCAAAAGATCTCGGCCTCTAACTCAGTACAACTCCCAGAATCGCAGATCTCGCGAAGAACACCATGACCTCGAGTTCATCCCGAAAATCTCAAATCCAGAGCGATTCTCGGCGTTTGGGGGCAAAGGATCACCAGCAAAAGAGGCACAAGGCACTCATACGTGAATCCCCCAAAGAAATCCGAGAGAAAACGCCCTAGAACAAGAAGAACGAAAATCCCCCAAAAATAGCTCCGAAAATACCCACGAAAATAGAAAAAGGAAAGGGAGCTCGGGAAATCAAATCATGGCACAAAGATGAGCAGCACAAACTCAATCACATAACCATGAATTCACCTATACAAACTAGGAATGATTCGAAGTAGTTCTAGGTGGAGGGGATGAAGGGGAAAACAAGTTCAAAGTAAAACCTAAAGAGATAACTAGAGAGATGATAGCCACCAGCCCTGAAGGGGCCTATTAGTAGTCCAAGTGGTGGTGTCCTAAAGACTAAACTACCCCTAAGTGATACATACCCCTCAGGGGCAAATTTGACATTTTGATCTCAGATATTTTCCGGCTCGGGCACCTTCCACTGCAAGCTAGCTTCCCTCCGACGCAAGCCTTGCAGTCACGCCGCGTGTCCTCCGGATCGAAGCTCCTCGACGCCGTTCTTGGGCCAGCCCAGGGGGGCGGTTAAACCGGCCCTGGGGGGCGGTTAAACCGCCCCTGTCAGCCCACACAGGCCCAGCTGCCCAAGTTCGCCTCGTCGAGTCCTCGGTCCTTGGTTTTGAGGCCCAAACCAAGGGAAACCGTCCACCGATGATTTTGTGGCCAAATCACCAAACCCCGCGCGCAAACTTCGGTTGTTAGCCGCCACCTTGCGCCGGCTTCTCGTCCGCGTACGAGCTTCGGTTGTGAGCCGCTACCTCGCACCGGAACCACGTCCCCTTGCTCGTTCTTGCCAGCATGTGAACCGCACTTGATCCACCGGCCACCGGGTCCCTCGAACCAAGCCTACTTGTCTCTCCGCTCCTCGGAGGCCGCCATGGCTAAGACCTTTCGCGCCTGTTCTTCACCTGCACCAATGCAACCAAGCCGCATTCTACACCTGCAATACTTGAGCCAAGGGAAACGTCAATCCACACCACGTTGTCAATCACTCATCACACCAGGAAGCGACCATCCACCGGTCCTCGGACACACTGGGTCCTCAATCTCCCCCTTGATGAGTGCATTGACAACACACACATAGTAACCAATTGATATGAAGAAAATATAAAAGAAATCGAAAACAAGACTCAAGCAAGTGACTAAAAGCAAGAACAAGCCGAGAACAAAGTCACTCTGCAAGAGAAAGCTCCAGAAACGCCGACCCTTCAAGAAGAAGCGAAAGGGCTCAACACCATCGGCAAAAGAGCAAAAGCACAAAGCACAAATCACAAACTTCAAATCCTCCAACTCACTTTTCAGGACTCTCAAAGCACTCCCCCTGCAAAGATGCAACTCCCCCTGAACAAGTGAACTTGTGCGTGCGAAAATCACTCGAAAATGGCTCAAACCATCACAAACCTTGTGCTCTCAGCACAGGGGCGGTTAAACCGCCCAGGGGGGGCGGTTAAACCGCCCCTGGCAGATGACCAAAGTGGAAAAGGCCAAAATTTCACAAAACAACTCGCAACGATGCCGTTCCAACTTGAAAACCTTCCAAATATGCCCAGCAAGATATTCCAATGATCAAACTCTCAGAAACTTCGCAAATTTTCAGAAAACCTCATTTGGGCAAAACTTTCAACCTCTCACACAATTTCGACAAATTCTAGAGCAAAAGCTTTCTTCTAAATTCAGCAGCGACTCCCCCTTGCCAAATGCTCCAGAAATTCTCCCCCTTGTTGACAATGCACACATCAAGGCAAAATGTACAAAATGCAACTACAAGCTTCTCAAATATACAATGAGCAATACAAAATGCTACAAGTTAGAGAAGAGGCATACAAGCTAGTTCATCATGTCACACGGGCATTGCCATCAAGAAGGTGAAGACATATATCCAATTGACAAAGCCATGAGCAAATTGTGGATTTTTATCAAAAATGTCACCACATGAGCAAAGTCCTAACCATGGATTGTTTAAGCAAAAGTGAACTACATCTCACCAAATCATGAAAGGACAAGCATTCTTGACAAAAGATCATCATAAACGCCCAAGTTCTACCTCATGTCATGTCAAAGCACGGAGCCATGTGTTCACTTCTCATGGGAGACTTCTCCGGCAAACAACATGCAACCGCTTAGCACCCATGTGTGCAAGTGTGTGCAATGGTGAAAGCATAGAGACATGAGCATAATTTTCTGCAAATATATCTTTTTCTCAACTTTCTTCTTTCATGCATAGACATCTCATTTTTCAAGTTTTTCAAATTAAGCATGGTACATGAAATGTCTTTGCGACAGAAAGAAGCTTATGCTCCTCCACAAGATAAAGCAGGGCTAAACATTTACAATGACAAAGGTCTTTGACCCAATTGAAAAGAATATCACACCCTAACATGATCTTAAGCAAGATTTAGCTATTTCGGCTCAAACAAGACATGCAAAGGCATTTACTCATGGGTGAAGGAATTAAGTTCAGTTTGTCATTTTAATTCGAAAAGAAGCTATCTCAAAGAATATATATCAAGACCATCAAGAGCATAGCCATCCATCCAATCAATCCCTAGCCAGCCTGCCTAAACTCTAAAATGTAGCAAGTTGTACCAATCACTGCATATAGGAGAAGCTCATCCTAAGATATGATACAAAAGATGAAATCAAGATACAAAAGCAAGCAAAATACATCAAGATACAAAGATGGTACAAAAATATACATATGCTACAAGAGAAGCCTCCAAAACTCAGCTCAGAAAACCGCACACACACCAAGTTCCCCTCGCAAGCGGGTGAAGGTAACTTGGTCAAGTGGCTTAGTGAAAATGTCTGCAAGCTGGTTTTGGGTAGAAACGTGGGCAAGCTCAATATCTCCTTTCTCCACATGATCTCTCAGAAAGTGGTACCTCACTTCTATGTGTTTGGTTTTGGAATGAAGCACGGGATTTTTGGCTACGCTTATGGCACTGGTGCTATCACAAGAAGTGGAACATGGGACATGTCTAAGCCAAAATCTCTCAAGGTGTATGTGATCCAAAGCAACTGAGAACAACAGCTAGCAGCAGCAACATACTCGGCTTCAGTGGTGGATTGGGCTACGCTAGACTGCTTGCGAGAAGACCAAGACACAAGAGACGAACCAAGAAACTGACACTGACCAGAAGTAGACTTGCGATCAACACGACATCCAGCAAAATCCGCATCAGAAAAACCATGAAGTGCAAGAGTGGAATCGGCAGAATACCAAAGACCCAGCTCAGGAGTAAACTTGAGATACCTGAAAATCCTCTTGACGGCCTGACGATGTGAAGTCCTCGGTGAAGCCTGAAAACGAGCGCACAGACACACGCTGAACTGTATGTCCGGCCTCGTCGCCGTCAAGTAGAGGAGGGAGCCGATCATGCTCCGGTACTCCTTCTGGTCCACTGGTTCTCCGTCCTCATCCGCATCCAAAGCTGTAGTCGTACTCATCGGCGTAGTCATCGGCTTGGAGTCGCTCATGTCGAATTTCTTGAGAATGTCCTTGGTGTACTTGCTTTGGTGCACAAATGTCCCATCCTTGGTTTGCTTGATCTGCAGCCCGAGAAAGAACTGCAACTCTCCCATCATCGACATCTCAAATTCCCTGCTCATATCATCTGCAAACTTGGCAACAAGATCATGAGAAGAGCCACCAAAAATGATATCATCCACGTAAATCTGAACGATTAAAAGATCTTTGCCATTTCTCAGCAAGAAGAGCGTCTTATCAACCTTCCCCATCACAAACCCCTTGCTAAGCAAGAACCCTCTCAATCTACCATACCACGCTCTGGGTGCTTGCTTTAGGCCATATAAAGCTCGGTGGAGTTTGTACACTCGGTGTGGGTATCTCTCACTCTCAAAACCCTGGGGCTGCCTCACATACACTTCTTCCTCGATCACCCCATTCAAGAAGGCACTCTTCACATCCATTTGGTACAATTTGAACCCTTTAGCAACTGCAAATGCTAGAAGGATCCGAATTGCCTCCAAACGGGCAACAGGAGCAAATGTCTCCTCATAATCTATCCCCTCCTGCTGCGAAAACCCCTGAGCAACCAACCTCGCTTTGTTTCTCACAATCTCACCACTCTCATCCCTCTTGTTCTTGAACACCCACTTGGTTCCTATGGGATGGCAATTTGGAGGTGGTTCTACTAACTTCCACACCTGATTTCTCTCAAAGTTTTCAAGCTCTTCATGCATGGCATTGACCCAATCAGAATCAGATAAAGCGTGTCCAACATTTTTGGGCTCAAAAGACGCGACAAAAGCAGAATGAGCATAATGAGAGATGTTCTGTGACCTCGACCGTGTAGTGCGTTCATCCATGTTCCCGATGATCTTCGAAGGTGGATGATCCCTCTGTACCAGCCGGGGAGCTTCTCGCCTCGAGATTGCCTCCCCCTCAACATCAGCTTCCACTTGAACTCGATCTGGTGCGCGACTCGACGAAGGTGTAGCAGAGGGGCCGTCGTCGAACGTCGTGGTAGTAGTGGAAGTAGAAGGTACACGATCTCCACACGGTGCCTGAAATTCCTCATCATCTTCATCATCAGGCTGTTCTTCCTCAAAGATGGGCTGTCCCAAGTCATCATCACCTGCACACTCAAAAGCAGAAGAGCTACACGGAATGGTCTCGTCGAAGGTGACTTCGCAAGTCTCCATGATTTGGTTAGTTTCAAGATTGAGCACACGATATGCTCGAGAATGATTAGCATAACCAAGAAAAATTCCATCCATCGAACGAGACTCAAACTTGTCCAAATTTCCTTTCTTCAAGATGAAACACTTGCAACCAAAAACCCGAAAGTGACTCACACGGGGGGAACGACCATGGAAAAGCTCATAGCAAGTTTTCTTCTTGAAAGCACGAAGGAAAATCCGATTCGAAACATAGCAAGCTGTGTTCACCGCTTCTGCCCAATACTTCCTAGGAGTCCTATGCTCATCTAGCATCGTCCTAGCCATCTCACAAAGTGTTCTATTCTTTCTCTCAACAACACCATTCTGACAAGCAACATATGGCGAAGAGTATTGATGTTCGAGACCAAGATCACGACAGAAGGCATCAAAACGAGTGTTCTTAAATTCCGTACCATTGTCGCTACGTATAGCTCTCATGGCACCACCATTACTCTCGTTTTTCAACCTCAAAATCAGATCTCGAACAAAATCAAAAGTCTCATCCTTCGACGCCAGAAAGAACACCCAAGCATACCGAGAAAAGTCATCAACAACCACAAGAACATACCACTTCCACCAACTGAACGAACTCGAGCGGGGCCAACCAAATCCATGTGCAAAAGCTCCCCTGGACGCTCAGTCATAACATCTGTCAAAGGTGGGTGAGAAGCAGCAACCATTTTTCCATGCCTACAAGGTGCACAAACCAAATCTTTCTCGAACTTGAGCTTGGGCAATCCTCGGATAAGGTCAAGAGCACTCAAGCGTGTGAGTAAATCAAAGCTCACATGACCCAATCTCCTATGCCACTTCCAAAGCTCAGAAGAAGTACCAGCGATCAAACACCGTGAAGGACCAAAAGATCGAGAAAAATCAGCACGAAAAATCTGTCCCTCAGGAATGATCATACACACAAGGTCACCTCGAGAATCAAGAATTTTCGAATCACCACGTTTAAAGCGAACCTCATAACCCTCATCAAGAAGCTGAGAAACTGAGAGCAAATTGAAACCAAGATTCTTGACAAGTGCAACCCGCTTCAACATGAAAGTGTCGCTCACCTGAATAGCACCCTCTGACAACACTCTACCTCTACCCTTATCCCCGAAAGTGATGTACTGCCTGGACACCACCGGGGTGAGACTGGAGAACCACTTACCATTACCTGTCATATGTCTCGAGCAGCCAGAATCCATCAACCAAAAGTTCTCCAAGCCTCCCACCTGCACAATCAGAACCGAGAACGAGAATGAGCAAATGACTCGACACTGGGGTTAGCACAGAACGAGTCAAACCAGTGTCGGGCCATCTGCTCAAAAGAAGGGTTAGCAAAATCAACTCTACCGCGTGACACCCTCTCGTCTCTCACCATCGGACCTCTAGCACCACGCGGGGGAAAACGTGGCCTAGACTCTCTCCTAGCCTCAAAGCTACGGTCGAACCTCCCCTGAACCAAACTGACCGCGAAACGGAGGCCGCCTAGCAAACTCACGAACAACAGGAACACCACGACTAGCAACCACAGGAACTGTATGCACAAAAGCGTCGCCTCTCGGCCAGGGTGAACGAGACACAGGCACACTACGAGAAGAGTACTACCTGTCCCTGTTCCCCACCTCCTTCTCTCTTCTCACCTCCCTCTTCTTCCTCCAACAGAACTCCTCAAGGTGTCCATCCCTTCCACAATGCTCACAATGGAAGCGGACTGGCTTTGGCTTTGGGGTTTCTCTCGGCTGTGCCCTCTCTCTCGGCTGGTAAACCCCACTCCTCACAAAGGTCACTCTCCTCTGAAAGTTCTCTGACTTAGGTGGAAACTTGGGAGGATCTGGAGTGGTGTCAAGCTTGTTCAGCAGGTGGTTTGGTTTGGGTGTGAAGGTGTTCTTGAGAATGTTTTTTGGTGGGTTTGCGGTGGAGCTCTCTGGATCTCTCTCTCTCTCACCACTACTCTCACCAACCTTCTCAGAACCAAGCCCACAACCATCAGCTCTCTTGAAACTAGCAATCAACATCTTGAGCTGAGGTTCACGACCAGACAACCAACCCAAACACTGTCTCAGCTCATCATTCTCATCTTGCAATCTATTCACACACTGTTCTAGCTCAACATTCTTCAATGCAACAACATCACAAGCAGAACAGGAATTTGCAATAGGAGATTTAAGTTGTGCTTCAAGTGAACTAATCATGGTGCGTGATTCAAGCAACTGAGCATGCAAAGCAGGACAAGAAGTACAAGCACCTAGCAAAGATGACCTAGACTTCAACTCAGCAAGCTCAACTCTAGCACTCTCTAGTTCATCCAAGCAGTTCATGTGTTTCTCCTTAAGCACAACAAGATCAGCAATATGCACATCACAGAACGAGCATTCTACCTCATCAGACACAAGAGGAGCATCTTTCAAAACAGTAATCTCAGACTCAAGCGAAGCTGCTCTCTCCCTAGACTCGCAAAGCAAAGACTCAAACTCCATGGCCTTCTTTCCAGTCTCAGAAAGCAAGGTCTCAAGCTCAGCCACTCTATCCTTGGACTCTCCTAGCAAAGACCTAAACTCCCTCTTCTCTTTGTTGGTCTTTCTAAGCACATCATCGCGGTTATCGACCAACTGCTCTAACCTAGCAATCTCCTTACGCAAAGAGGTGGGATCTGTCAATACCTCATCCTCGGAGTCAGAGTCGGAGTCGTCCTTGCTCTTCACGGAGTCGTGCGCCATGGTGCAGTAGTCGACGGCGGCGAAGGAGATGCCGTTGAAGTTGCGGTTCAAGCTCTTCTTCTCCTTGCGGTGGCCGCGGTCTTCATCTTCACTGCTTGAGCTTGACGACGTGTTGGTGGAGCTTGTGTCGATGTCGCTCGCATCAGCCACCATCGCTCGAGATCTGTGCTTCTTGTGTCCACCGTGCTTGTTCTTGGATCTTCTCTCGTCCTTGTTCTTCTGCTTGGAGCGGTACTCGTCCTTGGGACGGTGCTTGTGATCGTCTCGCGGGCGGTGCTTGCGGTTGTAGTCGTTCTTGATCTCCTCGGGGCACTCGGCGATGAAGTGGCCCATCTTCCCGCATCTGTAGCACGTACTCCCCGCACGCCTCGAACCCTTGCGGTTCTGGTACATCCGCTCGAACCTCCTCGTGAGCAACGCGAGATCCTCCTCGCTCAGCACCTCATACTCTTCATCTGGAAGGGACACAAGAGAAGACAAAGCAAAGTGTCTAGGAGTGTTAGCATGTCCATATCCAGAGCCACCGACTAGAGCCAGACTATGGGGATCAGTCGGACTCTTAGCCTTGGCAAGCAACTGTCTGTCCACCTCGGAAGACTTCAACTTCGAGAAAAGCTCATCAACAGAAAGAGTCTCATAGTTTGCCGACTCCATGATCGCCTCAACCTTGGCACCCCACACGGATCTATCAAGTGCTTGTAGGAGCTTGATAGCTCGGTCATGATCCGAGTATGGGAGCACGGTAATGTTGGCTTTCATGTTGTTGACAATCGAAGTGAAACGCTGAAACAAAGCATCAACCGACTCTCCAGGCAAATGAGCAAAATTTTCATATTCTCTGCGATACATCGAGAAGAGCCTAGCCTTGACATGGCTATCACCACCGTGGGCTACCTTGAGCTTCTGCCAGATCTGGCAAGCCAGGTCCTCGCCCAAAACACGCTCAAACTCCTCCGCGGACAAAGCACGGAACAAGTAGTCAACAGTTCGGGCATTCGCCTCAAATCTATCCTTTGCATCCTGGGCATCTAAGTTGGTGGGATTGACATAGTTCTCATCTTTCGTCACATCCCACAGCAACTTTCCTTTGCCTCGCAAGAAAGCGCCCATACGCGCAACCCAGTTCGGGTAGTTCTTCCCATCGAAGTGCGGAGGCCCGGAACCCCGATCTTGGTACGCCATCTTTGGATCTTAGACTGGTTAGAGTCGCAAAGACCCGTAACCGGCTCTGATACCAATTGAAGGACCGAAACGGCGACCAGAGAGGGGGGGGGAGTGAATGGGAGCTGATAAAAATTCTTTCCAACCAATCCGGCTATTTTCCCAAATCAACTCCAATGCCTCCGAAAGCGATCTTGCCAAGATCACGTAGCCACTGTCAAGCTACTGACCCTAGGAACAAGAAACGAGCAGCGGAACTCGAACCAATCAAAACGAACACCAAAACGACCCGAAACTCGGCTCGATCTAACACACCCAGGGGGGGGCGGTTAAACCGGCCAGGGGGGGCGGTTAAACCGCCCGGGCCTGGGAGCCTCGGGAAAAAGTCAAAACAAAAGTGGATCTCCCAAACCGCTTGAGCTCTTGAGGCGAGATTTTGGTCAGATGATCTAGACCTCCAGTGGAGTGTTTTCCCAAAAGATCTCGGCCTCTAACTCAGTACAACTCCCGGAATCGCAGATCTCGCGAAGAACACCATGACCTCGAGTTCATCCCGAAAATCTCAAATCCAGAGCGATTCTCGGCGTTTGGGGGCAAAGGTTCACCAGCAAAAGAGGCACAAGGCACTCATACGTGAATCCCCCAAAGAAATCCGAGAGAAAACGCCCTAGAACAAGAAGAACGAAAATCCCCCAAAAATAGCTCCGAAAATACCCACGAAAATAGAAAAAGGAAAGGGAGCTCGGGAAATCAAATCATGGCACAAAGATGAGCAGCACAAACTCAATCACATAACCATGAATTCACCTATACAAACTAGGAATGATTCGAAGTAGTTCTAGGTGGAGGGGATGAAGGGGAAAACAAGTTCAAAGTAAAACCTAAAGAGATAACTAGAGAGATGATAGCCACCAGCCCTGAAGGGGCCTATTAGTAGTCCAAGTGGTGGTGTCCTAAAGACTAAACTACCCCTAAGTGATATATACCCCTCAGGGGCAAATTTGACATTTTGATCTCAGATATTTTCCGGCTCGGGCACCTTCCACTGCAAGCTAGCTTCCCTCCGACGCAAGCCTTGCAGTCACGCCGCGTGTCCTCCGGATCGAAGCTCCTCGACGCCGTTCTTGGGCCAGCCCAGGGGGGCGGTTAAACCGGCCCTGGGGGGCGGTTAAACCGCCCCTGTCAGCCCACACAGGCCCAGCTGCCCAAGTTCGCCTCGTCGAGTCCTCGGTCCTTGGTTTTGAGGCCCAAACCAAGGGAAACCGTCCACCGATGATTTTGTGGCCAAATCACCAAACCCCGCGCGCAAACTTCGGTTGTTAGCCGCCACCTTGCGCCGGCTTCTCGTCCGCGTACGAGCTTCGGTTGTGAGCCGCTACCTCGCACCGGAACCACGTCCCCTTGCTCGTTCTTGCCAGCATGTGAACCGCACTTGATCCACTGGCCACCGGGTCCCTCGAACCAAGCCTACTTGTCTCTCCGCTCCTCGGAGGCCGCCATGGCTAAGACCTTTCGCGCCTGTTCTTCACCTGCACCAATGCAACCAAGCCGCATTCTGCACCTGCAATACTTGAGCCAAGGGAAACGTCAATCCACACCACGTTGTCAATCACTCATCACACCAGGAAGCGACCATCCACCGGTCCTCGGACACACTGGGTCCTCAATTCGGGCCATGCTTGAGCCCTCGACGCCCGAAGGCCGCAATCTGCACCGCGAGGCACAGGTGTCTCATCGAGCAGGCTACAGTGCAACAGGCCGAGAGCTCCGCGTCCCGCATGCGCCACTCGACCACCACTGGGGTCATCAGAGGTAGGCAGGATCGCGCGGACTCGGTGCACACCCTGCTCCGGGGCAGGGCACCGCCGGAGCACCCAGCTCGCGAAGAAAGGCCCACGAACAAGCCAAAAAGACGCCCGTAAGGGAGCGGCTCCTGGACACTTGCGGCGACAAGGATGACGCGCGACACGTCTTGAACAGGAAGAAGCAGGACGCCGCGTCCGCTCAAGGCTACCACCCTCGACGTGGAGGGCGATTCAACAGCAAGGAGGATCGAAGCCCATCACCGGAACCTCCTGGCACCCGCGTGTTCAGTCGAGAGATCCGTGCGGCTCTGATCCCCTCATGCTTTCGCCAGCCCACGACCATCATCAAGTACTCAGGGGAGACAGACCTCAAGGTTTGGCTCAACGATTACCGTCTAGCTTGCATGCTAGGTGGCGCAACTGACGACGCGGTCATCATCCGCAACTTGCCTCTCCATCTTGTGGATTCTGCGCGGACCTGGCTCGAACACCTGCCCGCGGACCAGATTTTTGAGCGGGGCGAGTGCCGCCGCTCTCCATGGCTGGCGGGGAGAGATTCGGCACCCGCCATGCCCGGCGGGACGCGCGGCGGCGGGGAGGCGACCGGGGGCACGACTGCGGGCGGTGAGGTGGCAGCGGCGTCAGACGATGTGGCAGTGGGCTGCCGCGCGGACGCTGACGCCGGGGACGGGGAGGGGACCATGAATCAAGCTTCTGGGAGATGGCACCCATGGCCTGTGGGGAGAGATTCGGCACCCGCCATGGCTGGGGGAAGCGTCGCCGCTACCCTCTATGGCTGGCAGGGTGAGATCCGGCACCCGCCATGGCCCGGGGGAAGCGTCGTCACCCTTCATGGCTGACGGGGTGAACTCCACAGCCCCCGCCATGGCCGGCCGGGGGAAGCTCCGCCGCCCTCCATGGCCGGCGCGGCGAGCTATAGGAGTGCCGCCGCGGTGCGTCCCCATCCCGTGACGCGTCGCCGGCGCTGGCAGTGGGGCGGCGACCTGGCGGTGACTAGACAGCGGCGGTTGTGGAGGAGATGAACTGGATAAGGGAGGGAGGAAAGAGATGACACGCGTGACCCATATGTAAGTGAGTTGGAGAGAGAGTTGTAGGAGGGCATTTTAGTCTATACGAAACTATGATGGTCTGCATGTGGGCCTATTGGTCCAAATGACGTAGAAAATGGCATATCTCAAAGATGTGAAGAATTGTAATGACATTGTTGCTATAAACGTAACAATAGTGGCGTCCGTAAAAAATTTGGAAATAACGGTGACGTGTAGCCAATTAACCCTATTCATTATGTCCATGCAACACCATTGCTACTCCATATATATGTTTTGAGTTTGAACAGCTAGAGGTGGCGTCTCTGATTAATTATAAGCAACCATCTGAAGTGCTCCCCACTAGTATGTTCGAGTCAAGGACTTTTGAATTCTAAATGACTTTCTCTGCTGCCTGCGCGGGATTATATTTCAAACTCCACTCAGGCTCAAGTGCTAGAAGTTCACCATTACACTCCCATGGTTGAGAACCCTACTTGCACTCTACTGTGACCTGACCTCCATGACTAATGGAGACACAAGGACGACAAGACTGCTCTCTCAGATTATTTTGGCCTTCGGTCTTAAGCTTATTACTTGGAATTATAAGATAATGTTGCCAATGTAACCTCTTTTATGCTCTTCTTCTGGCGAGTTCAATTCTTTCTGTATTATTTATCAATGTACTACCTCCGTTCCAAATAGGTCGTTTTAGCTTTTTTAGATTTATCATCTTTGTTATGCACCTAGGTAAATGCTATGTCTAAATTCATAACAAAATCTATGAATCTAGAAAAGGCAAAACAACTTATAATTTGGAACGGGAGGAAGTAACAGGGAACTCTCAGGTCTATTACACAACAACGAATTGGTTACCTGACAATTACACTATTAATGAATGCACTGGTAACCTAGTCATGGTCGGACAATGAACAGCAACATTTTGTATTTACAGCAAAGTGGTGGACGGCTGTTTTTAGCACTTTACGTCCAGGAATATTAACATTTTTTTTCCACGAAGCAGGATAAGCTAATTTGACAATGAACCATCAGCAGTTCCGGCAGTTGCATGGCTGTTCTCTTGTCCGTCTCCACGGGAAGAAAGCACCATACACGCAGCATTTTTGTTAACTGGGCACGGCAGTGGTGCACAAGCACAAATTGTTCGAGAAAGGAGAAAAAAATATACCATATGCATCCACCTGTTTTCTTTGAAGAATTTAGTAACGAGAGTGAAAACATAGCGATTAATACGCACAATGGACATACATTATAGAATAAAAGGTTATCGCAGGCGCATTAATCCACAACCTTTTGTGTCATTTCTGCATATAATAAGAAGATTTTATTGTATATATTAATGCTGCCATTGTAGCATTTCCATGTTAATTTTGCACTACGGTACAGTCGGGAGGGACAGCATTTATATTTTTTTAAAAAAATTAAATAGAACACCAAAAGTCTGGAAAACCAAAAGTTTTGAGAGAAAAAGGTGAGAGAGCACACTACCGACACCGATGCCAACGCTGCCGAGGATGAAGAATCTAAACATCAAGGTCATAGTTTTGACAGCAAGAACAGCAACTAGAAGCAGCAGCGACACCTTACCTTAACTACTTTCTGAATTCTAAGGCATTTGAGGACGACGTTGAAGCGGCAGCTAATCATCAATTAACACACTACTCGTAAACGTACGAGCTGAGGTCAAATCTACCATCCATTCGCCGTGGTTGCAGAATCTGTGCGCGACGATGTCGCTATAGAAAAAAAAAAAAAGAAACTGGTGTAGGAGACACCCGAGCGTGTCATCACGTCCCACGGCGATGGATCGGCAACTAAAGCCGATCGATCGGCCGGGTTGGAAGCCGGCCGGCGGGCCGGGCGCGTGCGCGTGCCTGTCGCCAGTCGCCCTCGAACCGACCGAGCAGCAGCAGAGCGCGCGCGCGGCAGCGGCGGCGCCCACACACCGTACCGGCATGGCAAGGCAACAGTAGAGACGCCTGAGCTTGCGGTCGCTACCACCCCACGGGCCACGGCCGACTTGTTCCATGCTTGTGGCGCACGGCGCCGTACGCCTGTCTCTTCGTCCACAGCGTGATCACGATGCGGCGGCTACACGGTGACACACTTGCCGTCCCAAGTAAAATTAAGAGTAAATTTCATGGCCGGTCCCTAAACTATTGGGCAGTTCTCATCTAGGTCCACGAACTATAAAATTGCATTTTTAGGTCCCTAAACTATCTAAGTGGGTCATCTAGATCCAAATCTGCCACGGACATCCAAAAGCTGACATGACGTGCTGATTGTGATGCCTACGTGGAACCAGACATGTGGGGCCCATATGTTAGCCTCCTCCTCCTCCTCTCTCTCTCCCTCTTTCTCAACGATTCCCCACCAACCGAGCTCCAACCGTCGTCCAACTTCGGCGTCGGCGCTCCATCTCCACCCGATTCCCCACGCCACAAGCTCTCTCACCTCCCTAGCTCTGCCCTGAACCATTATTGAATAGCTTCGGTGATAGGGACCATAGGAATCACGAGGAATCATGGCTCCGAGGGCCGAGCGAGCCTTGCCTCCGGTCGAGCGAGCTCAGGTTCCACCCAGGGGAGCTCCGCCGTGGGCGGGGAGAACAATGCGAGGACGACGGTGGCACAATGGCGCACGGAGGAGGGCTCCGGTGAGGAGCAAGCATGGGAAGGCGATACCGGGAGATGGCCACTGGGCGAGCGAAGCCGAGGTTGTCGCGAGGGAGACAGACGGGCGAGCGCGAGGTGAGACAGCCAGTGTCGCCAGGTAGAGACGGCCTGGGGAGCGCGGGTGACGACCGACATCGCCAGGGGGAGAAGAAGGTCAGGCGAGCGATAGCAGGGCGAGCGGGGCTGGGGTCGCCAGGGGGAGACCACCGGGGGAGTGCGGGGAGACGGCCCACGTTGCTAGGAGGCTAACATATGGCCCCCACGTGTCAGGTTCCATGTAGGCTTCACGGTCAGCACACCATGTCAGATATTGGATGTCCCCATGGTAGATTTGGACCTAGATGACCCAGTTAGATAGTTTAGAGACCTAAAACTGCAATTTTATAGTTCGTGGACGTAGATAAGAACTGCCCAATAGTTTAAGGACCGGCCATGAAATTTACTCTAAAATTAATAAGAGTCTTCCGCAATTCACCACTGTAATGATGTCGCTTAGAGCTCATAAAAACTAAATTGTTTGTTGCTTAGATCTCACAAAGGCCAGCCATAATCAATAATTTAAAGCTGATTAAAATAAGAGTAAATTGCACCAGATGCCCATCAACTTGCAAGGGATGTCACTGAAAGTCTACGAACTCCAAAAGTGCATTTCTTGTGCATAAAACTTCTGAATTATTTACCGCAGGTCCACATTAAGAGTTTGAGGCTTCTTATGCAAACGCCGTGAACTGTATTTTCATGGACTCGTATCATGTCGGTGTAATCACTTTGAAATCAATAAAACTATTTTCAGTATAAAAAAGAAAGATACATGTTGGTGTATTAATGCTAAATTTCCATGTAGTCATTTTAGTCATGCCGGGCCCATTTTTTATGTGTGCTAGTTGCTCCAAGCGAGTTGGCGTGTTTGAAGTAGCAGTCATGCCACCCATGCAAGGCGTGACCAACCCCAGCCTTGTTTGTGATGCATCAGGCCCAGGCGTGGGGTTGGCCGATGCCCAATAATTAAAGGTAGCTCGTACCCCAACAGTTCTTAGGCACACCCATTCAAGGAGAGGTCTAATCTCTCTAAAAGACTAGTCCGATAGAGAAAGAGTGGTTCTCCTTTTTGAGATGGCTTCCTCCTCGCAAGCTAAGTAAAGTGGGATTATTCAGAGGCTCACATAGTCGCGGTTTGACTCCAACTGGGTCACTCGGCCCATCTTGTTGTGTCTTTGCCAGCGGGTAATAGTGGAAGATGTCCTCATCAGTTTGCTTCTTCTAAGTGCACAAAAAAATAGTTTATGTAGCCTTATTTCATCCTCTGTTTTAATTATCTAATGAGCTTCTAAATTCTTCAAACTTGGCAGGTATATAGTGTGTATATTCCATTTTAAGTGTTTGCACCATAAAATGTAGCTATGGGCCGCACCACGAACTTCAATCTGATCAAAAGAGCTCCTTCTTGAAAATTTAATTTGTTGTGGTTATTTTAAAAATATTAGTTTTAAAAGGATTAAAATAAAAAATGTTGAAGATCTCCGTAGCTACCTTCGATGCCATCCTCATGAAGCAGCTCCATATACTCTTTGAGAGAGAGAAATCTTTACAAGAACTATGTCCATTTCTAGTATGACGGTACGAGAGACCATGACGACAAGCCTACTTATAGCTACAAAACTCCAACATGAATCTTCCTCGCAGGGTTAGCACGTTGGCTAGGGTTTAGCCTAAGCTAATCCACTAGACAAATGCATGGCCCTCGGCTCTCTTAATGGTGTCCCTCATTAGGCTCTTCTGCTTCTCTGTTGCAAATGCGTCGAATGGGTTTAGTTGGATGTCATGTTGATGGAGCTAGAATTGAGGTATTTATAGTCTAAGTAAGTTGTGGTCGAAATGGGAAGTCAAGACGGCACAGGAAGAGTTGGGGACGATCAGCCAGGGTGGGCCCAGGCCTATTGGCTTGACCTTCCTTTTGTGCCTCTCATGCTCTGGTTTATTGCTCCCTAGTCTTCTCTGTTGTTCAAGAATCTTTTTCATTTGCACTTGTGCCTGTATTGATGATAACCTCAAAAAAAGAATGGTTCCTCGTAACCTTGCTTTGCCTTATCTTGAGATCAACTTGCCTTATCTTTAGAAACCTAGCCCTTAAGTATTGTTGGAGTATTGCTCGTTGAAGATGAGCTCGAATGGGTGCCTTATGCCTCTGGGCCGATCGGCATGGGCTCCTCCATTCATGCCCTTTTTAGGGTGCGATTGGTTGCAGGGACAAAGTAGGACGGGATGGGACGATCCCATTTCGTCCCAGTGTTTGGTTTGGAGGCGGGTGAGACGGGGATGTCCCTGGGAGAGAATATACCCTCAAGATGCGGGATGCCCCTGTCCCACCAAAACTGGCGGACAGGGTCGTCCCCCGTTCGTGCCGTTCATGCCATCTCTATGGCTCGAGGCGAGCCAGCGCGTAGTGCAGACGAGAAAGAAGGGATCCAGCACATAGTGCAGAGGCGGCGGCCACGTGACTTGGACAGGGAGGAGGCCCGGCGGCGTGGTCCCAGCGGGGAGGAGCTCCCGCGGTGCGACATGGCGGGGAGGAGCAGTGGCGGCGCGAGCCGGCCAGGGAAATGTCCTAGCGGCGCGGTCCCAAGGCCGGCAGGGTGAGCGCCCCAGGTGGCGCGGCTAGCGCAGTCGATGTGCAGGGCCAGCGGGATAAGCGCCCGGCGACGGGATCCACCGGTGGACCTGGAGGAGAATGGGGGATGCCACGAGCTAGAGCTCCTCCATGAGGCCGCGCGAGCCGAAGCTCCACCGCCAACTGGGGAAGCAGAGCTTCGTCGGAGCTCGCTGGGAGGGTGGCCTGAGCTCCCCCATGCATGGCAGGCGGCCTTGGAGAGAAGGGGGCAGCAGGATCGGAGGAGAAGATAAGGCTGGCTTGGAGAAGATAAGGTTTGTGGGGATGAAATGAGAATGACAAGTGGCCCCACAGATGACATGTGGGTCCAACTAATAATTGCAGCTAACGGTGTTACTTTTGTCATCCATTCCTCATTTTCAATCCCCTCAAACAAACACTAGACAGGACTATCCCATCCCACTCCAACCAAACACTGGACAGGACCGTCCCATCCCACAAAATTGGGACTGGATCATCCTGTCTCACCTTGTCTCCCAACCAAACGCACCCTTGGCTTTCATTTTTCTCTAGCTCGATATTAGCTTTGGGCCTCATCCAATGCTCCAATAATTTAGTTGGTCCCCACAGTATAGGGCATGGCCACCGGTTAGAGGTCGGGATGCCTGTGACAACCCATGGCTTAATAGGATCGATAGAATACTCATATCAACAAGTTGCAACTTCTTTTTTTGGAAGCTCATCTCGAAAGAACTTCGGGGTTAAGCGTTAATTTCAGGATAGGTGATCGGGCCTCGGGGAGGCGGGACATTACAGTGCCTCACGATGTACTCCCACTGCCTCGACCTTGATGTCATAGTGCCTGAGGTCGTCAGGGGCTCAACATCTATGATCTCCAGCCACCCAAAAGCCAACCTCACGCTGCTCAAAGGCACCCTCGACGTCGTGCCCCTTCACCACCAATAGGACGAAACACTGGCTCAAGGCCAAGGGAGTGTGCTCCAACGCTCTTCGCATTGGGGATTTCTATACCGCTCATCATCCCCTGGTGGACAGGCACTTATGTCCGACATGAGGACAACTACGTGTCGATGAAGGTGAAGATCCTTTTCTAGATAATTTGCCATGGACGAACACACACCTGCGTGTTGGTCCATCACCATGGTGCCCTAGACACCTCGGTCTGTCTAGCCCCTTCTATCAGGGCATCCCTAAAGATAAGGACCATCTCTTCACGACATGACCTCGTCTGGCACCACTTTGTCTGCGCCTCCATCCTCCGCATGGGATGCAACAGAATCCATCTGTGGGTTCCTCCCCAGCTAGACCCAACCATCGCCCACACTAGTGCCTTAGAACAACTCCAATAGTTTCTCAGTCTATTTTTCACTCTACTCGAATTGACAAACGATATCTCTGTATTGAGCTTCTCACTCCAACAGACTCTATATTTCATTCTCCAAATCCCAACGGCTACCTTCAACTCTCCCTCTCAACACAATGACGAGCGGGTCCCATGTGTCATCCCCTTTCCACTATCCTTTATATTCTCTTTTTCTTTCTATTTATTTTTCTTTTTATTTCCTCCTATCATTTTCCCTTTTTTCCTTTCAATTAATTTTCCTTCCTTTATCCTCTCATTTTGCTCTCTCTCCTCTCTCGTCTCCACCCCTGCAGGCTCCTTCCCGTCGGCGTCTGCCCCTGCAGGCTCCTCCACGCTGGTGTCCACCCCTACTTGGCATCGTCTTCCTATGCTTGGCGTCGTCCGCCTCTGCGTGCCGCCGGATCCTCTGTGAGGCGGACGTCACCTCCCCGCCGACGCCTCTCCGCACCGCCCGCACCTCCCCTGCAGCGTCCATGTGGAGGAGCGTCCGAGTGGAGCCCACCCACATAGGCTTTGGTGAGTCGGCCAGCCTTGCCAGCGCCTTGCCAGGTTTGGCCAGCGGCAGTGGACGGATGGCGAGCAAGATAGGATGGCGAGTGGAGTAGCAAGTCTGTTGGGGTATGATTTTTGGGATGGCTTGCTAAAATTTGCTTTGGCGAGTGGAGTAGCGAGTTTCTTGGAGACGCTCTTAGCCGTCGTTTGGGTGCTCTGGAAGGCCTGGAATAGGATGATCTTTGACACAGGTTTGCCCAGTCGGTGATCGACACTGCCCACCAATTGCTCGTTCATGTTAGCCTCTGGGCTTGGCCGGCGTTTGAGACGACGCAAACTCAAGCTAAGGTGCCGGTCTATTTTTGTTGTAGATTATTGTAAGCTCTACCACCTCACCTTCCTTTCCTCCTCCACCCAATGTACTCTCGGTCTCTCACTCAGAGCGCCGCGCTTGCTCGAGAATGTAATGCCCTGATGGAATGAAATTCAGGTGGGCTCCCGAAAAGTTAGACGACCGTGACGGCTGAGACTCGCCACTCGTCCTTGCGACTTGCGAGAAAGAAAACCGATCGATCGACCTGAGTGATCGAGAGCGAGCAATAGAAGCAATCGTCGTTCGGTCATCGGCCCGGACGCGTGACGCACGCACGTTGACGGCGCTGTCGTTTGTTTATCGGGACCAGAGAGAGATCAGAACCCAGCGCAGCACAACATGCATCCGCTACAATTTCGGTGTTGTTTTTTTTGTCGTCAAGTGAGTTCTGATGGGGAGCATCTTTCCCTTGCGATTGGCACACGAGATGCTAAAGTGTGTGCTCATTTGCTTAGAGAAACCAAGAATCGTACAGTCGGTGCTTATTTTGTTTAATTATTTGACGAGATATCGACTGCATTTTTCTTCTTCTTCTTCATATGTTGTCGTAGGTCGAATCACGTAAGCAAAACACCACGTCTGCAATGTCAGCAGGGACACCCACCACCGGCTAACTTGACACAAGCAACTATATATATATGACCGAGCACAAAATAATTTCTGTCTGACGGCAATTGTTCAGATACTAACTATAAGCGACTTACTGTACGTTTAACAAAATTGACATTCTTGGATTTGTATTTAAAAGCGCTTACCAATGATCATATATATGATTAACTAAGTACTAATAAAATATTATAGGATAAATTTGTGGTAAAAAATCAATTTTGTACATGACAACAATTTTAGTCTCATTTTAATTACGAGCTCTTGGACAAAACGTGACTCCAGATACGGCGATGAACGGAGTATGTAACGAGCTCGTCTTAAAATCAGTTGGGAAAAGAATAACATAACAATATATGTTATAATTGGTAATTAGTATGTGGATAAAGGGATGCTCTCTTCCATTTAGTCTTAGGGTGATGGCCTTCCCAAAATGAAAACATTTCATTTCTTGACATTCTATTTTGACGAACATTTCCTCTTTAATCACCCTCTCCCAGGCCCACCTTCTTCTTCTTCCTCCTCCTCACTCCCCTCCCCCACCCCCCACCCCACCACCCACCACCCCCCCCCGCCTCTCCCTCCCCCACGCGCCGCCGCCTACCCCGGCTCCGAGGGCCGCCTCCGCCGTCGTCGCGCCTCCCCCTCCCCCACCCTAACCCGACATCGCGCCCTCCCCCGCCCGCCGCCGCCTCCCCCGGCCCCGGCTCTGGCGGCTCCCGTCGCCACCGACCAACGCGAACCTCGCCGGCCTTCCTCTGGCCCGCGGTTCCCGCCGCCGCCGCCCCACCCGCCATCCTCCCCCAACCCTAACCCTAGATTCGCCGCCGCTGGAGCTCCCGACGCTGACGACCTCCACGGCAGCCCCCGCCGTTGTCACCACCCAGCGCCCGTCTGGCCCTGCCCGGCCCGTGGTGCTCCCGCCCCGCTGCGCCCTCCGCCGCCGCCGGTCGATCCGGCCTCCCCCAACCCCCCTCCTCTAGATCCGGGGGAGGAGTTACCCCCGGCAACCCCGCCCTAAAGGTAGCGCTAAACGGAGACCCCCTCGGTTTAGATTTTGCGAGATATGTTTACAAGAGGTTATGTGTATGGTTTTCTTCTCTACTACTACCTCCGTTCCTTTTTATTCGACGTTCAGACAAAGAAAGGTAGCCTACTTTCTTCTTGCTCTCTTGTCTGAAATGACATATATATTAGACCGAGGTAGTACCAAGGTTTGGTTCTCACTCTCTATTCTCTATAAACTAGTACTAACAAGTAACATCCAGTAGTTCACATAGCCAACCGAGATTCGATTTTCACCTCGTACTGATGCGAAGCTGGAAGTTTCTCCTCTAATGCCTGATGCTCAAGTTGTTCATCCAGTTCCGCTTGTACATAAATTGGCTGGCTGTGGCTAATTTGGCTATTTCAATACTATTTTGTGAGAAAGAAAAAGTTAAATAAGCCAGAATAAGCTCGCTGTGGCTAGAAAACAGATAAGCAAAGTTGGCTAGTTTCTTTTGATGTGCTTTGCATACAGTACCAGACAATTTTGCTCAGCTCACGCTCATCAAGCCTGCATCACATATATACTCACGTCGACGGGACTTCTGTCGTTGCACCAGAACCCGATCCTGTGTGTGCAGGAGGTGTGTGATGAGCTACACGCACGTACGGTCGACGCGAGTTCAGTGCACTGCACACACAAAAAGCAACACAGCAGCATATATATTTTCCTTCCGACAGGACGAAAGGATTATATCCTACGGCGTTGTCCTTTATTTGTCGTCCAATGGCCAATGGGAGAGTTAGTTCCGATCATGATCGGAGCATATCTTTCCCCTCGCGCTCGACACGTGAGATGCTCGTGCATTTCCCGTAGAGAAAAATAGTCAGTGGTTCCTAATAGTTTGCTTGATGTTTGACGAGACTACACCGTACGTGTTTTCAGATTACACACCTTCAATGTCGGTCGTCTTTTAGGTGTTGTGCCAAATTCAAGTATTTTAGTCCAAATTCACCTGAATTTTTATTACACCATTTTCTAATTGAAATCCCGAAATGGTGAGACGCCTTCTGCTTCCAGTGGAACCTTTTACAAGAAAACTCGGGGGCTTGATTGGCGGCCCTTGGTGACTAAACGTGGCGATTATTTGTACCATACATAGATCGACGGCTGGAAGCATTGGAATTTGAAGCTTTCCTTGGCCGCAAATCGGCGGTCAGGTGCAATTTGGAGCCTGCATAACACAAGCAGCAGCAGTTGCAAGTGCATATCCGATTGATTGGTGTATCTCGAAAACCTAAACCCTGATCGACGACCTTGCGGCCGGCCACGTGACGGTGTTCCTGCATGGAGATACGTACGAGGGCCACACGCCACGTGACGCCGGCCGCCATCTCTCTCTAGCTCTCTCTCTCTCATCTCACCGCCGTGAATAAGGACCTCCTCTGCCGGCAGCCGGGCGTCGCGCTGCAATCGCCGATCGACACCTTGCCGACGGAGGTGAGGTGATCGATCACCGTCGCGTCGTCGGAGATCTCCCTCTCGATCGGTCGCCTAGCTTTATCCTCTCCGATCCGCCGCTAGCTGCTGGTCCTGGCTGGGCCTTTTTTTTTTTTTTTTTTCTTTTTTGGCTTTGGCAACTCACTCGTCCGTCCAATCATCTCCATGCCGTCCGATCCCCACCGTATCTGCTGCGGACGGATTAAAGCAGGAGGGGGAGGTGCTGCATGCCTGCCGCAGCAGCATTTCAGCAGCAACGCGTGTGGGGTGGGGTGGGGGGTGCCCCCTAGCCTCTCTCCGGCCCTCTGCTTTGCGCTCGGCCGCACTTGTCGCTTTTGCATCAAAAGCTACCTTACTAGCTAATTGCCACAGTTCCTTTCTTTCCCCAATTATTAATCCATATCCCTCGCTCACTCCCACACTGATGTTGTCTTTGTGTATGTATGCACAAATGTACTACTCGCCAAGCATCTTCCCCTAGAACAAAAAGGAAATGCCCAGTTCCATCCGGTCGTGCTCTCATCTGCTTGCTGCTACTTACATATATAATATATATTTGTATATATCATATAGTTATATATATATATATATGTATGTCGTGGAGGAGAGGACGCGAGGGGCATCTTGCGTGCGTGTGCCGGGGCGCGCGACGAATGTCTCTCTCGCGCCACCCGTTCCCAAAGCTAGCGAGAGAGCAAGGGAGCGTTTCCCCGCTCTCTCTCTCGTTAGGTTTTGTCCACTAGCCCGCGCCCCCGCACGAGAATCATTCCCTTCTTCTCCGTCCTCCTAACTAGAGCCTGTGTGAGCCCCCCCTCGCGCAGGCAGGCACAACACACGCGCACAGTGCTCGTCTCTCTTTTCCCTTCCTCCCCCCGGCCGCTATATATATATACGCGCGCTGGCTGCAGGCTGCGCATCGATCCATATCCTCCCAATGCTCAGTTACCATACTTGCTCCGCCTATTAATAGCGCTGGCCTGCTGTAACCTCGCACAGCCAGCCTGCTGCCTACCCGAGGCATAATCATCACCTCTCTAAAATTCCCCCCCAACGTTTCTTCTCCCTTCCTCGTCCTTATCATCTCCTCCAGCTCGTCGGCCGGCCGGCCAGAGGCCGAGCATTGCGAGGAGGCGGCGGCATGAAGCTCCTCCCGCCGCCGCCGGCCACCGCCGGGTCGCCAGCATGGTGTCCCTTCCCTGTCAAAGGTGAGAGAGCTCCGTCCGCCTAGCTTCCATGGCATCCACCTGTCCGATCCATCCTACTCATCACACCTAATACGGGGATCTATCCTGGCTTTGGGCAGAGCCTCTGGCATGGGTGCAATCCAAACAACCTCTATATGCGTTTTCGCCGAAGTTTTATTTAGTTTCTATCCTGCTTCCCAAACCTGGAAATACCGACATTTGGGTATGGTCCTGCCAAGGTCGGCGATCAGCCAACAGGCAGCAGGCCCTCTCCTGCTCAATCTCCTGTGCAGATCAGTGTGGGAGCCGATCAGAGTCTTTGTTCTTCTCTCTCTCTCACATAGTAGCTTTCTCAAACTCCTTTAGTTCAAAAAGAAAAGAAAAGGAAAAGGCTTTCATTCTCTGCAAATAAACTCTCTGATCGACCAGCAACACTACAATCTCACTGATGACCGCTGCTTTTGCTTTTACGTTGCAACTCGATTCAATCAGGTCCATGCCGTATCTGGGGCAAAGCAGGCTGGGCGACGGGGGCCCGCGGCACGCGCGTCGCCCGGTGGAGGGCGCAGGCCCGGACCACGACAACGCAGCCCGACAACGTATCCAGTGCTGCTGCTGCGGCTAAAGGTATATATTTGACTCCCTGACGGGGCCCGGCCCAGGCCGGGGATGCTCTCCTCCTCCTGCGTCTGCCTGTTAGCCTGTATCTGGCCTACTATGCCTCTGTGTGCTGCACCTGCGCTTGTCGCTTTCCTGTTACGAGCTCCTGCTTTTTGCTTAAAACAGAAAAGAGCTGTGCTTTGCTTATTGTTTATAGAGGCAGGAACTTTGCATTGCATTACATATATCAAGCAGGTTAACAGCGTTTTCAGAGTTGAGGGAACTAGGTGACACCAGCAATCAGTTTTGGAACTCTCTCTCTCTCTCTCTCTCTTACTTTGTTTGGCTAGTTTATTTTCATCCCCAGCAGTAAGACTGCTTAATAATCCATGCTTAAATGTTGTGGTTAGTTTACTGGCTTGTAATTAGTAAGTGAATGCTGAAAAAAAAACATGCTTAATAATCCATGCTGTTGTTGGACGCTTGAACTGTTGGTGGATTGTTGATAGCTATCAATACTGTGCTATCCAACAGTTAACTGTGAAGTTAAGATTCTTGATGTACGATTGATTCTATTGTAACTATCAATATTGTCCTGTTTGTTTCTTGAGCCCAAATCTTTAGCTAGTGATCGAACCTTTACTCAATCACAAAGGTATCTATGAATGGATGTATGCTATGGGATCTTGTTCTCTTTGTACCCCATTGTTCTTTTCAGACAAATAGGTAGCGGATCAACTTGTTTACGAATACAAAGATCAAATATCTGATGAAGAATATCGTAGATTTCACACTTGCCACTTACTACTCCATGGAAAGTATTAGATTGGACCGCAGAGGTATCTTCATGGCAATATCATGTACTAGCAGAATATAGAATCGGATCAGTATAATTCAAAACTTTGAGACAAGAATTTAATAAAAAAATAAGGAAATAAATTGTGAGGGTGGAATTTGTTGATTGTTGTATCAGGCCAATATACCTTTTGACCATTGGTTTCCTTTTTAGATAATGTTCATTGGTTTCGAGTCTAGTATATGGTACTTTTACAGTGAGAAGCTGTGTAAAATGAGTAAATATTGGTAATGGAGAACTGAATCTGATGCTCAAATTAATATTTGGTAATGACAATTGGACGGCACTACTCTGCTCAGACTAAGCTCATGGTCCTTTCATGCTCCATGTTGAATACTTATGTGCAGAACTGCTTTCACTGTTCATTCTTAGTTTGAAGAAACTAACTGGAATTCTCAGTACCAGCAGTGTTCCAAACCACCCGCATCGAAAATGATATTGAAACCACGAAATGGCCTGGGAAACCACAGGATCTTGATGACTACCCATTGATACCTGAGGTAAATCTTCTATTCATATATATGTTCTTTCTCAATTTTTCTGAACAGTTTTTACATTTTTAGCTGGACAATAGTGATTTGGATAACTAGTTCTAACTAATTTTCTTAATTGTTGCTGACAATTTCCATCAGGCTGATGGGACCGACTTGCAGCCACTCATTGGTCAAGCGAGGACAATGCTAAGATCAATGAATGATGGGGAGATTAGCAGCTCAGCGTATGACACGGCGTGGGTTGCACTGGTGCCGGAGCTGGATGGAGAGGGGCCCCAGTTCCCAGCCGCCGTGCGTTGGATCGTTGACAACCAGCTGCCTGATGGCTCCTGGGGCGATTCGGCCTTGTTCTCTGCCTTTGACCGTATGATCAACACCCTTGCTTGTGTCGTTGCACTGACGAAATGGTCCCTTGAGCCTGAAAAATGCAAGACAGGTACTGTAAAATTAGAGATACTCAGTTAGTTCCAAGTAAACCTAGATGAGAGTGGTCTTCTCGCTAAATGCATGCCACTTGATTTGGTCGCATTTGTTGTTGTAGGGCTATCTTTTCTTCATGAGAACATGTGGAGGTTAGCAGAGGAAGAGCAAGAGTCAATGCCCATCGGCTTTGAAATTGCATTCCCTTCTCTCATTCAGATAGCTAGCAACTTGGGCATTGACTTTCCATATGACCATCCAGCTTTACAGAGCATATACTCTAACAGGGAAATCAAACTGAAGAGGTATAAACGATTGAATATGATGTCACACTGTGGCTGTTCTTTTCCTTGGAACATTTCACTAAGTTTTCCTTCTAATTCTTTTCGATAAAATATGTAGGATCCCAAAGGACATGATGCATAGAATTCCTACATCAATTCTGCATACCCTTGAAGGATTGACTGATCTGGATTGGTCAAAGCTTCTAAATCTCCAATCAAGTGATGGATCCTTCTTGTATTCTCCTTCAGCTACTGCATATGCACTTATGCAAACTGGTGACAAGAAGTGCTTTGAATATATCGATAGGATAGTCAAAAAGTTCAACGGAGGAGGTATGTGATCCATGAGAGAGCATATATAGATGACTATTCACAAGATTAGATAGCATTTTGTGTCTCATCTCAAATTGTTTGGCATCACCTTTTCAGTCCCCAATGTTTATCCAGTCGATCTTTTTGAGCGCATATGGGTCGTTGACCGGTTAGAACGACTCGGGATCTCCCGTTACTTCCAACGAGAGATTAAACAATGCATGGACTATGTGAGCAGGTTTTTGCTTCTGCGATCCCTTTACTCAGTGCTATTGTTTTTCCATTTGGACATATATCTTCATGGCAACACTTAGCTTCAGTGATCACCTTATGATGAACTTATTAGACTTATGTTCTCATTTTGTAGGCACTGGGCCGAAGAAGGAATTTGCTGGGCTAGGAACTCTAATGTAAAAGATGTGGATGACACAGCTATGGCTTTTCGACTACTACGGCTACATGGATACAATGTCTCCCCAAGTACAAAAACCATTCCTTTAATCAAGACATCTCAATAATTTATATATTTGGTTGAGTACAAACCCACTAAGGATAATTATGAAATAAATAACAAATTTCCTATGGGGACCTACTAGTGCTCAGCTAGCTAGTGATGTAATGCACACTATATGTTATAAATGTCACAGATATTTCACTCCACTCCCAACGCTCTACAAATTTCATTAATTATTACATCTCAGACATAATTCTTGTGTTCTCTGTAGGTGTGTTTAAGAATTTCGAGAAGGATGGTGAGTTCTTTTGTTTTGTGGGCCAATCAACCCAAGCTGTCACTGGGATGTATAACCTCAACAGAGCCTCTCAGATAAGTTTTCAAGGGGAAGATGTATTGCACCGTGCTAGGATTTTCTCATATGAGTTTCTCAGACAAAGAGAAGCTCAAGGCATGCTCCATGATAAATGGATCATTGCAAAGGATCTAGCTGGCGAGGTATTCAAGTTCATTCTATCATTCAATGATTGACGATATCAGATCGATGGCTCAAAGATTAATAGAGTTGAAAGTTAATTGGTGTTTATGCTTTCATCGATCGGGGGTTTATGCCTTGTCATGATCGTTGCATTATGGTATATTTAATACACACAGGCACACAGCATAATATATAGAGCAATTTTAGGTACTAGTAGTACATTTACGTTGAAAGAAACATAAGGAATACTTGAAGTTCTAAAAATAATTAAAATGATCTACTATAGCACACGATCATATATAGGTCTGTCTGATCCTATTTGGGTTAGTTTTATTAACAAATTACAAAGAATGGAAACCTCTAATGATTGGCTTGGAAATTAACAAATATTGGCGTTTGATTACCTTGTTTTTATTTGACTAGGCTTAGGAAATATATAAATTAAAGAAACATTATTATTTTAGCAAAATATGTTAATGAAACAAGGATGATGTCATACAAAAGGGTTGAAGTTTGTGAGACGACCAACGACCTGGGCCGGGCCTTAGACCTATGCTTTGGCGTGGGACAGACAAGGAGATTTTTTACACACACCCCCCCCTCCCACGGGGAGTCGAACCCAGGACATGTGGGCTGCTACTCAGGAGCTCTAAGCCTCTAACTACTAGGATAGAGGCCCTTTCGCATCTGTTTCCTAAATAGTGCAGTTAATTTTGCATAAGCTAGTGCATACTATTTCCCATGCAATCATGTCTCAACTAGAATGGCCATGATGGTGTACTGATCTGTAGGTACAATATACACTAGACTTTCCTTGGTATGCAAGCTTGCCTCGTGTAGAGGCAAGAACCTATCTAGATCAATATGGTGGTAAAGATGATGTTTGGATTGGAAAGACTCTCTACAGGTAATGTTTCACAAATTGTAGTTTAGAGCAAAAGGTTGGTCCATAGACTATGCTATATATTCCCTAGCGAAGATATATGTTTTACCTATATGTCTGGATGGCTTTTGTCAGGATGCCTCTTGTGAATAATGATGTATATCTGGAGCTGGCAAGAATGGATTTCAACTATTGCCAAGTTGTACATCAGCTTGAATGTCGTGAGCTTCAAATGTAAACACTACAAGTTTATTTTCATTTTCATAAATCTTATTTTGAAGAACATTTTTAACTTCAAATATTTTTGGCACTACATTAGGTGGTACAATGAGACTCGCCTTGAGATTTTTGGAGTGGCACCACAAGAAGTTTTGAGAGCTTATTTTTTAGCAGCATCTTGCATCTTCGAACCAAACCGTGCTGCTGAACGGCTCTCATGGGCTAGAACATCATTGCTTGCCAACGCTATTTCTGCACATCTTCATAACATTTTGTCAGACAAGAAAAGATTGGAATGTTTTGTGCACTGTCTCTATGAAGAAAGTGATCAATCATGGTGAGTGCTCTTCCTTCAATTAGCTGAGAATTATAGCCATCTATGAATCATCATGCAGCATGAATTATTTACTTATTAGAACACATAAGTCCCATTGATTGCAATGGCATCGACAATGTTTATTTTATCATTTAGGATTAGGATCTCTATATAAACTTTGGACTGACTTGCTACACTTTGGTGTCTATTATATTTGGATTTCCACATAAGTTTCAATTTATCAGGGATGATCAAAGTTAACGATTTCAGTAAAAATTTGAATAAGTTTAACATAGATATATACTCTTTTAGTCTAGATGTTTCTTATTACATGGATGCTATGATTTTAATATCCTGTGTTTTAAAGTGATCTATCTGATAGTTAGAATTCAATATAATAGTATCATACTTGAGGTTAATACATGTGCTTCTTTTAACATCTAATTTCCTATTTTGTTGTGGCACCTATTATGGAATATATAGAATTGACAGAAGATGAATTTTTTTGACACAAATGGTGCATTCAGGATTAAAACAAATCCTAGTGATGCTATTCTTGAGAGGGTGCTTCGGCAACTTATTGACTTATTGGCACAAGAAGCACGACCAGTTCATGAAGGACAAAAATTAATACGCAGTCTTCTAAGTCTTGCAGTAAGTTTAAAAGCAACCCTCACTTATACCTTACCACATTGTAATGTTGTATTCTCAATGTTTTTGATACCTTGTCTCCAATTTAGTGGACCGAATGGATGATGCAGAGGACAAACAAAGAAGACAACAAATATAATAAATCCAGCGATGTAGGACGGCAATGCATGGTACATGATAGACAAACCTATTTGCTTTTAGTTCAGAGTATTGAGATTTGTGCTGGACGAATTGGTGAGGCTGTATCTGTGATAAACAACAAGGATAGTGATCGGTTTATTCAACTCGCATGCACTATTTGTGACAGTCTTAACCACAAGGTGTTACTATTCCAGGTAAACCTCACATCACAATGAATTCATTTTTGCACACATTTTACCCTATCTTTAATTGTTATAGTTACAATGTTCTCTTAGAAACAAATAATTTGATTAATCAAACAACTGTACATATAACCCTATTTGTGCGTACCTCATTTCTCCATTGAAGAGTAGAATTTTCTTAGTTTCTCGCTAACTTCAAGTTATAGAGGTTGGGTGAGTTATTTGTATACATTTTTCGTGGCCTTGTGAGGTCAGAACCTTAAAATCTGATGACTATGTTGTCCATCACATGACTTCTAATTTTGAGTTCATATCTTGAAAATGGTTACACAATAAAGCTATCTCCACCCTAATACAATGCAAAATTGTATAAAAATAATTCTCCTTTCATTTAACAAAATAAAGTTTTCATATATTATTCTAGTTTCATCAATAATATCTCACATATATAGGTAACCCTTCTTAGTTCATATTTCCAACTACAAACTGATTAATGAATTTATATTTCTAGTACCTGTCCAATAATGCATGGCTTACTAATGATACTTGTTTTATATAAAAAAATAGCCTAGTGGTTAGAGCACCTGAGTAGCACCCATCAGACCGAGGTTCGACTCCCCGTGAGAGCGAATTAATTGGATCTAAAATAAAAAAATGAAAAAAATAGGTTGGGGTTTCCTCTGCTGACTTCGGTCAAAAAAAATAATGCATGGCTTACTAATGATACTTTTTTATAAAAAATTATAAGAAGGTATAAAATACTTTTTTTCTCTTGGCACATATAGAGATTCGGAGCTCCTTGATATGTGACCATTGATTCAGAATAAGTAAACATTGTGATAACTTGTACAGATAGTCAGATACCAAGCATTTCGTAGTTAAAAAAACATGCAAAAATTATTTAGGTCCTGTTTGGGTATCAAAGTATCGTAAAACAACAGTTTTTAATACACAATACATAAAACCATAGTTTGTCAAGACCACAGTTTCTTACAGTATTTGAACAAATCACCATGCGTTTGGCTGCATGTCAATATGTTGAGCTAATGATTTAATGTTGTGTACAGGATACTGAGGAAGGGAGCAACAATAAATTGCATTGACAAGGAAATCCAGTTGAATATGCAAGAGATTGCTCAATCTTTCCTCCTGAGATCGGATGAGAAAACCAGTAACAGCGAGACCAAGCAAACCTTATGGGATGTTTTGAGAAGCTGTTACTATGCTAGTCATTGCCAACAACATGTGATTGATAGACATGCCATGGAGGTTATCTTTGAGCCTGTTTGAACAGGTTTAGTTGTTAGTCATGTGTAGGTTTAGATGTAATGTGTACATATTGTAAATAGTAGCAGTAGGGGATGAATGCAATTGTCTGATAGTATATGCTTAGGGTGAGCATAGCTGTAAGATATATAATGTCCTATAAGTAATCATATTCTAAATGGAATTTATTATATTTGAATAAAATTTTTGTATGGCAAATGTCATCTCGATCTGTGCAGTTCTGCAAACTTTTGAATTCTTTAAAACACATAATAAGCATGAACTAGAAACTAATTTTGGCCATTTCTAAATTGCTCTATGAAACCATATGGCCCACATTGCCGGTGTAACACATTGTGGATATGCAACCATTTAGTCAAGTTCGAGTTTCTATATTGCCAATGTGTGATGGATATGCAAACCATTGTGGATATGCAGCCATGTAACACCGTCCCCAAACATGGCACAAGAGCTACCGTGCCTATCGGGGAAACAAGGCCACCGGGATGGGGTTGGAGGAAGAAAGGCTTACAATTAGCTCCACAACACCCACGTCATGCGCAACACATGGGCCACCACACATGTAACACCCCGTATTCTTAGAAGCATTTTAAATACATATTTTCTATAATTTTCTTAACTAAATATAATTAATTATCTCCAATCTATTTTATAAATTAAATCATACATTTAACCTTGACATGAGTGTCGCATATTGAATACTTTAGAACCCCTCTCTAATCCCTAGACTCTAAGAGATAGAAATTCCTCTAAACCTCCCTTTCCAATCTTTAGTTTAATATTCAAATCTAATTTGAATATCAAACTCCTCCAAAAATATCCCGTGTCTATATCCATTGCAAGCCCTCACTTCAAACCTCACTCGAATATGAATTCATATTCGAAATTCAAGCTTCAAATCCCTTTAGAAAATAGAAAAGCCTTCCTTTCTTTAACAGGCCGCCAACCCCCTTTTCAGCCCATTTCTCCTTGCAGCCCAGACTCGAAGTCCATCTTTTACCCTCAAACTCCCTCCACCCACCCTCACCCTTTCCTCCTCCGGCCCAGCGCGTCCGGCCCACGGCCGTGCGGCCCAGCTCGGCCGCCTCCAGGCCAGCCGCGCGCGCGCCCGCTCCAGCAGGCCGCGGCTCGCCTACCGGCGGCCCACGCGCGCGCCTCGCAGGCTGCCAGCCCAGGTGGCCCGCGCTCCCTTCCCCTTCCTGCCCTAGCACGCTGAAGCCAGCGCCGCCGCCGCCAATAGCTCCGCCGCCGCCTAGCGCCGCCGCCGCCGCTCCGGCGCTTCTTCCGGCCACCAAAGCTCACCTCCGCTCACCGCCGAGGCTCCTCTCCCCTTCCTCTCTCCGTTTTGCCCCCTTCCAGCCCTTGCTGCCGGCCGCACAGCGGCGCCACCGCCGCGCCTTACCACCGTCTCCGCCTCTGCACGAGCAGCAGGCCACCGCCCTCTCCTCCGCTTGCCACGAAGCACGGCGACCCTGTCCCAGGCTGCCACGTCGGGGCCGGAGCCAGGCCGGTGCAGGCCCCCTCCCACCTCGCTGCCTCCGTACAAAACGGCCACAGGGAAGCTCGCCCACTGCAGTGCCGCCACCTCGCCACGCTCGCTCGCTCCCAACTCGCCAGCGCCGCTCGCTTCTGCTGCTCGCTGCTTGACCTCCCCGCTCGCTCCTCCTACTGCCACGCCATCCCAGCCGCTCGCGTGAAACCAACGCCAAGCCGGCACCCCTGCCCCTTGCCCGTGCCTATAAAAGGGCATGAAGCCCTCCGTTCCTTGCTGCCTCACAGCGAGAGCTCGAGATCAGCTCTTAGCTCTCGTACACATGCGATAATACACGCACGAGAGCGCAGCTCTATACACACTGCGGAAGCGCTGCCCACGTACACGTAGGAAAAAGGTGCGCCACCTGCTGCTCTGCTCTGCTCTCGGATACGCCCGGAACAGTCTAACCAGCGGCGTAGCTTTAGTCATACCACACCGCCCACGTATACGTAGGAAAGGTGCGCCACCTGCTGCTCTGCTCTGCTCCCAGGTACGCCCGGAACAGTCCAACCAGCGGCGTAGCTTTAGCCACTTAAACCCGGCATTGTGGACGATGCCAGTTCGGCTGGCCGCGCAATGCTTGATCCCCCCGCCGCTAAACCCCATCGCTGCTCGCTACTTTCGCAACTCTAGCCGGGATGCTGCCCGATCCAAGTTTCCAGCTCAGTCCACCCTAGCTGTTGTAATGCCCAACCAAAACCACTAGCCCCGCCTAGCAGTTATGCTGCCCATTTCCAAACCCCACATATCCCCGGTATAGCCGTTATGCCGCCCAACCAAAAGCGTCGGCTATTAAACCCTAGCCCTATATAGCCATTGCGCCGCCCGAATAAAACCCTAGGTAAAACCTAGCCCTTATGCTGCCCGACCAGAATCCCAAATATTAGCAAACCCTAGCCATCATGCCGCCCATAATATTCTCAGAAAATTATATTAATTATTTTCCAGAATATTATTAGAAATTCAATCCAATATCCTTAATTATTTAGAAATCTATTTCTAAATAATTAATATAAATATTCTGGAATTATTTAGATATCCAGTAATTCCTAGAATATTTACCCGTAACCTTTCTTTCCACACCTAGAAGCCATCCCACCAGCTAAACCCCTCCTAAGCCCCATTATCCTATCCATTAATTATTATTAAATAATTAATGGATAATCCATCAAATATTAGAATATCCATAAACCCTAGGTATCGATGAAACCCTAAGCGCCCTATCATCCAGATAAGGACCTTCTAGCAGCCCACATCAGTAATTCGGGAATTATTCCTTAAAATCTATATAATTCTCAGAATATCGATCACTACCATTCTTTCATCCCTTCGAGGGAAAATACCCATCAGTCTTCTGAGATTATTCTCTGGAATCCCAATCGTCCATCCATTAATTATTTCCTATAATTAATGGATTATCTGTCACTATTAGGTAAATCCTGGAATATCTATCTCTTCTCTCTATTTCTATTCTATAGGTATTGATTGATGTATTGATTATTAGTTTTCCATGTTTTTATCAATAGCATGATCGGGCTCCGACGAGACGCCGAAGCTCCAGAAGGCCTAAAGCCCAGCCCGGTCAACCTACGGTTTACGCCCGCGAAAGGAACGTCTAAGGACCGACAATGAAGGCAAGTCTCACCAATAATATCACCTCAATCATTAGAGTTTACCATTTCTGCAGCATAAGCTATGAGGAGGCATCACGTGGGTGAATGCCTGGCCCCGCTGTAGTTATAGGATGCTGATTGGGAGTGGAAGGAAGATCCCAAGGAGGGGATTCTGTCCTAAGAGCCACTCTGATCCCAGCTAAGGACCGGTTCATGGGAGAGTCTTTCTAGTGCCTAGTACAACCCCGCATGCCAAAATGGCACAGCCTACGGGAGTGCCTATTTATGTGAGGCCTTGATTCACACCCCACCAGCTGAACCTAGTAATCCATCCCAAGGAGCCGTATGATTGGTGCAGAGTGCCGACCGGCGAACCAGGTAGCGCCTAGTGCCGAGTCGGGCATGCGCCAAGTCGGGAAACGGGTATACTGGAGACAGCCCCAGACAGAGGGCTGGGACTGGGCGGCACGGGTCGACTAGAATACAGGGTCGGAGACCCTGAGGGCCGAGGGCCCTAACTAATGCGCTCACAGACCCAGGTCGACATCCGCGAGGCGGATGATTAGTGGCCCCTGCTTAGCCCCCAGTATTACCTGTGGCTGGACCTAGGGAATGCTGACCAGCGATGGCCACCGGTGGGTACGAGTCTCGTAGGGCAGTACCTGCCTTGACGAAGGCAGGGACTGACCGAATGCGGGGTAGATAAGTACGACCTCTGCAGAGTGTAGAATCTATCTTGATAGCCGTGACTCCGGAATGAGTCCACTTAGTCAAAGCCCCCATTGATTAGATTTATTTTTATTGCGAGGAGAACCCGGACGGCAGAAGTGCCGATGCCTGGGTTCTGGATTTAATATCGGGACTGGCAGGGAGGACATGCCCCTCCAGGCCCAACCTTTATAATTAATTTAATTTAATATATTATATTATTGAATTTGTGAGATTTGCTGAGTATTCTCTCCGGAATACTCACTCTTGCTTTCATTGTCGTACAGGCTAGAACTCCAGGGCTATGAGGTGCTACAGCTCGTTCCGATGGAGGAATGAGTGCCCGCCCGCTCTTCGCTAGTTAAACAGTATATAGTTATTTTAGTTTATACGTCATTTACTGCTTTTGACACTAATCTGTGTTGAGATCCGTATCAGTGTACTGATCCATGGACTGATACGGGTGATCAAGGGACTTCCTGATAAGGGGTCCCCACAGGGTGGTATCAGAGCCGTAAATAAATTCTTAGCACCACATAAGACAGCCCATACGCATTAGGAAGCCTGAAACCTTCCATTCTATTCATCTTTTTCGAGAATTGTCGAAAAATCCTTATTTCGTGCCCTGAATTCCCCTTACCTTATGCTTAACTCCAAATGTTACTCTGACACGTATGGATCATAAGAATGAAGTTCAGAAGATGATCCGTAATATGGAAATCATGAGATAAAAGTTTGCCGAGAAGCAAATGCAGCCGGAGTAACTAGAAATCGAGTTAAAACAATAATGAGTTTTTTATAGGAAATAAGCCTACGACTTTATAGTAACGTACTTTTGATTGAATAATGTCTGATTAAGCCTCAGATAATAGTCTCCCCCTTTCCACATAATAGATATGGATTTGATTGATAGTTGATTGTAGAAATGCGTGGATAGAACCACTCTTTCCTCAAAACCTAAGGATTATCTATAGCTCTTGTCCTTCTAACGTCATCAGTTCAAGCTAGGTTCAGAAATGAAGGAAATTTCTGAAAAAAATAACTCTACATGTCTAATACGGAATACGGAATCTAATCCTCTTAAGTGGGGTAGATTCCGAAGTTATCGAGACCTGATACTCAGAAAACCGTAGGAAGCCGGTTAATGTGAACCACAACATACAGATTCCAAGGAAATACAGAAGAATCACAGGAATAGTGTAAACCAAGTTTATACTACGAATGTGACAAGAATTGAATCCCTGAGTAGAATCTTGGAGCAGAAATCTGTGAAAGCTGAAGAAACCAATAAAAAAGATATAAGGATCTCCGTTAGAAACCCCTGACCCTAGGTTCTATAATCCTTGAACCCTCCACCGACAAATAAGCATCTACCCTTATCCGTACCAAGGTCAACCCCATCCACCATAAATATCTCTGGATTGACCAACATCATTTCTTGAATCAGGACTGACAATATCCAAATATCTCCAAAATCCCTGTCATTCCTGACACCAACTCTCCCTTGATTTCCCTCAGCTTCTAGAAAATCCTGTTCATCAACACCGTACCTTGAAAATCTTAATACCATTTTCATCAAGCCAACTCCCACGAAGATTCGCACAGGAATAACCAAACCTCCGCTTATTCCTCAAAGCAAACCAATTCTTGATGAAACCAGACCACCAATCATCTTTACCAAGTCCTCAATAGCCTTCCCTGGAATTCAAGCTTCTCTCACCCGAGAACGAGCTAAATCCACTCCCTCACAAATTAAAAATGCTGACGCACCAAGCACGTCGACGATTCTTCCCAACCGAACCACGCCATTCAATTTCCCCGAGAAATCTCCATCCATTTCTCCCCCACACCGACAACACTAGAGGAGTCCATACATTCCTCTCTCTAGTAAACCTTTCCCTTCTAACCCACCCTCCCCTAAAATACTGTCGGGACTCTAAAAGAAATTCCTGCATATCCATCACCTCGACCTTACCCTCCATTACATACACTTCCTTCCAAAATATTACGAGAAACCTACCCTCATACACTCACAACCAAACCGATACTCTATACCCTGCCACCACAAGAACCCACAACTTCTCCTTAACAGGAAATTATCCTGTTTCCTGGCAGATCATTGAAGCATGCAAGCTTCTCTAAGCCTGCCCCTCTCCCGTCATTCATCCACAAAAAAAAACCTCAGAACTAACCTGGGAATACTACCCATCACAACTCGACAACCATAACCATCCTCTCCTTCCAAGTAAATACACACCTCCGGCTACTCCATAGAATCACCTTCCCATATCTTATCAAAAGAAATATCATTCCTTTAGAGCAACCTCCATAAACCAGGAAACCCCCCTTCCTACTAGAAAAGCTACTTTAGCTTTCGTAGATCACTGAGGCATGCAAGTTTCTTTAAAACAAATGCCCCTCAGTCATATTCATTTCCCTCCATAACCAAGAAACCCCTAACTCTCCCTATGAATCATTCTCTCACCATTTCCGGCAACTGTCACTGCCCAACCATCTTCTCTCAGTCACCTTAGCCGAGGTCATGACCCAAATAAACCATTACACTCTTAAGATTAGCCATGATCGCCACCCCACTCCGAAAGGAGACAAATTTCCAGATGCCCAGTAGAACCATCCTGTCATACCCTACCCAAGGAATGGTTAAACCAGGCTCGTCCCCTGAAACAACCATTCTAAGCAAATACCCCAGCCGTAAACCACTCAGTCCTAGCTACTCCCCTAGGAAAATTCAAGACAACCCGCTTCCGATAGAAGAAATATAAGGAATAAATCTTAGTGGAATAATTAGGTGATTTGGCAGAAGAATCACCACACAAAATTTGGAAACCAAATTCCAGTAAGAATGGTTAGCAAACCCACCAACCCAAGATCCACAACCACCTGTCTATTCCAAGAGGAGACACTTCTCAATCCAGAAGAATCACCATTCCAAATTTTATGGTGAGAAGTGGTCACCCAAGTTTCTTACCCTAGATTCCTTTTACCCCATCTGGTAACCCCGAACCAATTACCAGATTCCTTGTAACCATAGCTATAACCTTCCCCGAGCCTAACCACCCCAAATGAAGCAAGGTTATCAAGAAGAAAACTACGACCGAGATAGTTGAATGATCAAGAATAGGACATTCGAAGGAATAGTAAAACCAAGCATGAATACATCCAAGTAAAGGAAAACTTGGATAAAAAGTTTGGACAGAAACCCTAAGAAGATCTGAAAATCTGAGGATTCTAATTGAAAAGGAACACAACAATCTGAGAAATCCACTCAGGAAAGAAAATCCCGGATTAAGATCAAAGGAAATCCTGAGTTGATCCTTTTAAGTGGAGTAGTAACCCAAACAAAGAAAAAGGTATTTAACCTCAAGAACTTGAGGATTAAAACAACTCAGGAAAAGTATTTCATCGAGTTACCCCAGGTCCGGCGGAAATTAATTGGATACATTTGGGAGTAACGGGAATAGGCCTCAACAATCATACTCCCACACCTGGAAATGAGAAACAAGTAATTACAAAGAAAAGAATTTTTTTGAAATTAAAAGGGAGAAGAAATTCCTTTTAATAAATATTGGAAATCCTCATCGACACAGTGAATTAGAGAAATGCTAGGAGAAAACCCTAGACCTTCTTTCTAGCCCTAAATCTCGGGACGAGATTTCTTTAAGTGGGGTAGCCCTGTAACACCCCGTATTCTTAGAAGCATTTTAAATACATATTTTCTATAATTTTCTTAACTAAATATAATTAATTATCTCCAATCTATTTTATAAATTAAATCATACATTTAACCTTGACATGAGTGTTGCATATTGAATACTTTAGAACCCCTCTCTAATCCCTAGACTCTAAGAGATAGAAATTCCTCTAAACCTCCCTTTCCAATCTTTAGTTTAATACTCAAATCTAATTTGAATATCAAACTCCTCCAAAAATATCCCGTGTCTATATCCATCGCAAGCCCTCACTTCAAACCTCACTCGAATATGAATTCATATTCGAAATTCAAGCTTCAAATCCCTTTAGAAAATAGAAAAGCCTTCCTTTCTTTAACAGGCCGCCAACCCCATTTTTAGCCCATTTCTCCTTGCAGCCCAGACTCGAAGTCCATCTTTTACCCTCAAGCTCCCTCCTTCACCCACCCTCACCCTTTCCTCCTACGCCCCAGCGCGTCCGGCCCACGGCCGTGCGGCCTAGCTCGGCCGCCTCCAGGCCAGCCGCGCGCGCCCGCTCCAGCAGGCCGCGGCCCGCCTACGGGCGGCCCACGCGCGCGCCTCGCAGGCTGCCGGCCCAGGTGGCCCGCGCGCCCCTTCCCCTTCCTGCCCTAGCACGCTGAAGCCAGCGCCGCCGCCGCCAATAGCTCCGCCGCCGCCGCTCCGGCGCTTCTTTCGGCCACCAAAGCTCACCGTCGCTCGCCGCCGAGGCTCCTCTCCCCTTCCTCTCTCCGTTTTGCCCCCTTCCAGCTGTAACATCCCGCAAATTTGCAGTCTGTTACTTGTAATGAAAAATCGGAATTTAAATTTTTTGTGTGAATTGTTGTGAGCCATGAATTGATTTGCAATATAAGTTAATTGCTCTCTCTAAAATTCCTAGTAATTTAATTCATGCATAAAATATTTCTCATGCTCATGCATGTGTGATTTGGATTTTATCCGGAATTGTGGAATTCCATGTGGATTTGGTTTGAATATTTTTGAATCTTGCTCGAGTGGAGTTTGTATTTGAAATCCCTTTCAAATACAAACTTGAAAGCTAACTAGACTAACCCCTAACCTCTCTTGGGCCTAAACCAACTAACAGTTAACACCTCGTGGGCCAGCTAACTATTCTAACCCGGCCTACCCTTCTAACCCGAACCAGGCCGCCGGCCTGCTAACCTTCCCCTCCAACTCTCAGCCCGGTCCTGCTAACCTAACAAGGCCGCGGCCTTTCCACCTCGCTCGGCCCACTAACCCACCTGCCCTCGCGCGGCCCATCCTTCTCCACCCCGCGGCCCAGCTCCTTCAGCCCGTCACCACCGGCCCAGCTCCCACCTACCACGCCTACCTCTTCTCTCTCGCTGGCGCGCGGACCCCGCACGTCAGCCTTTTCCTCCACCCAGCGCCCTCCTCTGCTTTTTCCCTTGCGCTAAAGCAGAGCAGGTAGCGCCTGCCGCCGCTCCCGCCTGCGGCCGCCCTCGCGTCGCGACAGGGAGGCGAGCGCGCCCCAGCCTTGACCCTGTCGCGCGCCCTCTTGTCCTAAACCATAACCGGAGTCCTTCTAGAAGCTTTCCTTGGGGAAATCCCCGAGCTACCCTCGCCGCCGGCTGGCCCACACGCCCACGTCGGCCATCCCATCACCCAGCCTCGCCAAACCCTAGCGCACCTCCCCGTGATCCACTGCCGCGTGTTCCCGAGCTCCGTTACGTGCAGTCCGAGCCGTCCGCGTGTCCCCGATCGACCTCTCCGCGACACCTAGTGCCGCCGCTGCCTATAAGAACCAAGGCGCCGCCACTCCCCTACCCAATCCACCCCAATTGGGGTTTTCCTTCACCCAGCCGCCACCAGGAAGGAGAGGAGGAGAAGAGTCAGAGACGGAAGAAGAAGAAGAAGGAACAAGGAGGAAGGAGGAGAAAGGAGCGGACCGCCAGGAACCGTGACGCCGCGCGACGCTCCGGTCATCGCCGACGCCCATGCGTTGAGCAAGGAAGGGAGGGGCAGCACGACTGCGTCGAGCCCAAGCCAGTACCTTGACGCCAAGCCAGAGGAGGAGAGCGCGGACACGGAGCACCGCGCCACCGCCGCCGGCATCGACGACCACGAGCCGCGATGTCCAGCCTGCTCTGCCCCACCTCGTCACGGCCTCGACGTCTCCCCGCGTCATCTCTTTCTTCCGCGAGCCCGTCGGTGAGCACCCTGCCTTTACCCCCGCTCTGTTTCGCGCACGTCGCCGCCGAGCCAGCAGGAGCACCACCAAGGCAGACCCACCTTGGTTGCGTTGCGGCCCAGGAGGAACCTGGCTTCGCACGCGTGCTCCCTGTGGGATGGCCTTCGAGCCATCTTTTCCTGCTGGCATGCCCCCGGGCTGCCGTAGCCTCGCCGCCGTCCGTTCGCCGTCGCCGTGGCCAGTAGGTGCTCTGTACCCGCGCGCGCACGTTCTCTCTGACCGCCGTTGCCTCGACGCGGCCGTGCTTGCGCACGTGCCTGCGGACCCAGTCAAGGCCCAAGGCCAGGCCTTGGCTACGCGTAGCCTTGCCGGACCCCGCTGTTCGCGCCGCCGCTTTGCGCTCGCGCGCGTGCGCGCTCTGGCCGCCCTGCGCCCAGCCGCGCACGTCACCGCCGCGCTTGAACCTAAGCCAAGCCTCCCCTTTTGACCTCCCTAAGCCTTCGCCCTACCGTCACCGGAGCTTCACCTTTGAAGACCTTCACCGGAGGATCGCCAAGCCGCCGTCCAAGGCCCGCCGACCGCCTTGAAAGCCAGGCCAGGGCTTTTCCTCGAACACCTTCGCCGCGCTCGAACTCGAACCAAGGACCCGCCTTTTGAGCCACCTGGATCTTCGCCCAAGCTTCTCCGAACCTCGTCAGGCCATCGCCGTCGACCACGGCCGCCGCCAACTCTTGGGCGCGCCGCTAGGCCTCGCCGTCCGCCGCTACCGCCGGCCTCGGCATTTCCTCAAACACCTTGGGCGCGTGCCCAGTTTTTTCCCCAATTTGACCACACGATCTGTCTACAAAGATCTAGCCGCATGGGATCAGCTTCTAGCCGCAAACGGATCCCACAGACCCGGTTCACATGAACCCTTCTCACGGCTCATGGTGGACTCGGTTCACCCGGCCGGATCCAACCTTTTTCAAAAGAGCCCCTGTCCTTTTTCAGCTAGCCCCCTGAGCCGCCTTTTCTTTCTTCAAGAACACCACTGGTTCCTTGCCTTTAACTCCCTGAACCTATTTCTCGTTCTACAAAAAGGCCCTCACATTTTACACTTTGGCCCCTGGACCCTCTCTTTGACTAGCCGCCACGTGTGCGCCACGCAGGCAACACCTCGGCGCCACTCGTGCGCCACATGGACAGCCACCTCGGCCGTTGACCCGTTGACTGGTCAATGTTGACCAGTCAACGATGACGTCTTCCGGGCCCACGATGACGTCAGCGAAACCTGACTCCACTTCACTTTTACAGTTTAGACCCTGACTTTTTTCCGAAATTACAAATAGGTCCCTGAGAATTTACATATAGGTCCTTCCACCTCGGCAGTTTTACATTTAGGTCCCTGGCTGTTTTTATTTTCTTTTTCGGAATTGTTTAGAGGCTTAGAAAAAGGATTTAAACTTCGAAAAAATCATAATAAATCAACCGTAGCTTAGAAAAATATGAAACCAGTTTCTATATTTTTCTAAAATCATGACTAAGCCTTTGGTGTACTGTTTGGGATCATTTGAAGCTCCTTTATTTCTGATTTGGCTCTTATTCGGTGTTCATCTGCTAGTAGATGCCGATATTTATTTATGTATGCGTCCTTTAGGGTCCCCGGAGGGCCCGGACTTCTTCGACGACGTCGACTACGCTGAAGACGAAGATAAGGACGATACTCCAGGTTCACGCCCATCTGATACTTTTTACCTATTAGGCATTGCAAGTAGAATTGCTAGCGCTTTATTGCATTGATGAGATGATGATGAGCCCGCATAGCCTATTTATATATCCTGATTCCTTGATTGCCTACTACACTACTATATATGATATGCTATGCTTGCATGTGTGGGATATAGTGGTGGTTTAAAACCTCTTGGCGTGAGTGTTTTGTGATGGGAAAACTTGGAGAGTTTTGAACCCCCGGCTGGAGTAAGCAGACATTAACCGACCCTCGGGTCGGGGAGGAACTTTGGACACCTCATGGCGGGATTTGAGGAGAAGGCGGGCTTTACCTATGAAGGTTGCCGATGGAGGACTTTGCTGCTCTGGTCTAGATGTATCGGTTGAACTATGCTTCGCGGGACTATGTAAACGTGCGCACCGCTTATCCCTATGGGAGGGGTTCCAGCCATTCTCTTTCTCGGTGGTACCAGTCCTGAGGGAGTAGTGTGTTAGGATTGGGCGGTTTCCAAACATGCCCATGGGACATTCGGGATGTTCGGCGCCCGGCGATTCTCGCCCTCGTTTCCGAGACTCTCAGCGCCCGTGTGTGGTGTTGGAGACTCACGCTCCCGGATCGTGCGGGTTTACTCGTATGGGTCCAAATCCAGGAATTCAGGCTGGTGCTATCCGGTTAGGGAGTCATGGTTGTGGGTTGTGTCTCAAGACGGTGGCCACCGTCTGCAGCCCGAGTGGGTCCTGGCGTACACACTCTACAGAGTTAAAACTATACGTATAGCCGCGTCCTCGGTCATGGACACCCCTGCGATCTGTTCGCTGATTAGCGTTTTGGGATTTCTATCTCCCCCTCTTCTAAAACTTATAGGTTGGGATGAGAGATACTAGTTCAGGATAAGGTCCGGCGTGTGCCGTTGAGATGGGGAAAGATAGAAGCTTTCCCCGTCGACTCGAGAGGAGAAGGTGGTGAGGTTGAGACGGGAGTCTGGCGTGCCAGAACAGCCCGTGGTGTTGTGATATAGTTTGGGATAATGATGATGGTATTTTACTCTTTACTGCTGCTGCATAGGAAACTCGAGCCATTCTTTGTTATACTTTTACCCTTTAGATGATAGGCCACTTAAAGCTTGCATACAGATGGTGACGTGGACCTATCCCATTCCTTGGGGATTGTTTGTGAGTTGCAGGTTAGGACTTGGCGTTCAAGTCCGTATGTGTTAGATGGGTAGAGTTGCTTCGCTCAAGGTTGCCTGTGGATCAAGGATGAAGACTTGAAGACATAGTTACCGCTACGCAGGACTTCCGCTTGTCGCTCAGCCCGAGAGGCTTGTATTATACTCATATTTCCATGTTGGTATGGATGTAAATCCCCTCTTGTAATCTAAATTAATTGTATGACTATGATATTATGCTGAAACGAGATCTGTACGTGATAGCTACTGATCCAGGGACTATCACAAGGGTACAGAGAGCCGGATTCTCGATTACGAAAATCTGGGACGTTACAGTTGGTATCAGAGCCATACTTGACCGTAGCACGCCACCCTAGACTGGTCGTTAGTTTCAGGACATTCTAAACGCTCTACTTTATGTACCCCCTTGATATATTTTGAAATCTACCTCTCTTTGCCTTGAAAAACTTCTATCTTACCTACGTCAAAGCAATTCTCCCTCGTAGCCCAATCAAGATGAGACAGAAGGATGACAGACAGAAGATCAACAACCCTTACTAATAGAGCCTACCACTTTGATTATGCCACGACGTAGTGCTTAGGCTAGAATTCTCATTTGCTTGAGTGCATGGTTTTTTTTTGGAACTCTGTGATTCTCATGCTTCTTCACCATGAGTGTAGGATTGCTTTAGTAGTTGTTTTTCTTGCTTGTGCCTGTCTCCGCCTTTAGTTAGTAACCGAACCAACCTAACTAGACTTGCCCTCCACCTTGCCTTGTAGAACATGGAAGAAGAACAAGATGAAGCCTACCGAGGCCCGAATCAAGAACCAAGCCTTGTGCAAGCATTGGCAAATCAGACTCAGATACTTCAGCAAGTTGCAGATGCAGTGGTTCTATAGCAAGAAACCCCTGAGGAAACATTTCGGAGGAAGATTGAGGGATTCATCAAACTGAAGCCACCTACTTTTAACCACTCCAACGATCCACTTGAAGCAGATGATTGGTTGAGGATAATCGAGAAGAAGTTGGACATCACCGCATGCTCAGATGAAGAATGTGTCGCTCTAGCAGCACACCAGCTGGAAGGAGTGTCCAGTGATTGGTGGGACAACTTTTGCAGATTGCACAAGAACCCCGCTCGTATCACATGGAACGAGTTCAAGGAAGGATTTCGTGCTTTCCACCTCCCGAAGCAGCTGATGATCAACAAAGCCGAAGAATTCGTGAGATGACTCAAGGGAAGATGACTGTCCAAGCATATGTTCAACATTTCACAAGGATGATGCGGTATGCCCCTGACGAGACCAATACAGAGGAGAAGAAGCAGTTTTGGTTTCACCAAGGTTTGAAGCCCGAGATCAGAATCATCTTAGCAGGAATGGAATATCCATCATTCATGGATATGGTGAACCGAGCCATGCAAGTTGATAAAGCGCAAAATAGCATGGAAGAAAGCCTTAGAGCTAAAAGAAAAAGAGCCAAAGAAAGACAAAGATATTGGTCGAGAGTTGCCGCTCACCCGGAACCTAGCTATGGTGGAGACCCTCAGATGAATGACCACCAGAGTAGTGACTTCGGATCAGACTTCGAACCAATTCCAGAAGGAGATACTTGGGAAGACAATCCAACAGAAGTTGAGAGGATCAAATGCCGCAACTGCAGGAGACTTGGACACATGGCGAAGCAATGCCCCGGGAGGAACCCGCGGGGCAAGAAAAAGACAGTCAAGACCCGAGCACCCATGAGTAGAACACCACAACTAGAAGATGTGACTCGTGTTAGAGTGGATCACGGAAGATTGAATCACCTGACCAAGGAAGATGCCAAGCATGCACCGGAAGTTGTCATGGGAGAGTTCCTAGTCAATGACGCGAAAGCGTTAGTTCTGTTTGACTCAGGAGCAACAAGCTCATACATATCTTCGAAGTTTGTCACAGAGCAGTCAATTCCGACGGCATTAAGGTGGAAGCCGATCATCACCAGCTCACCACTTGGAGATATTAGATGCTCAGAGATCTGCAAGTCCGTGCGTATCTTGATCGACGGACACGAGTTCTTAGCAGACTTGACAGTGCTGAAGTCGGATGGCGTAGAAGTTATACTCGGAATGGATTGGTTGACAGAGCACAAAGGAGTTATATCATGCTCACCCAGACTTGTGCATTTGGAACACCCGTGTGCAGGGAACATACTGTTTGAGCCTTTGAAGCCCGAAGAAGTATCCATGGTGTACAGTCTCATGACCAAGACCCTTGAGGAAATACCAGTGGTTTGTAAGTACCCAGACGTGTTCCCGAAAGAACTACCCGGTCTACCACCAGACAGAGATGTGGAGTTCACGATTGACTTAGTGCCAGGAACTGCACTGATAGGGAAAAGACCTTATCGCATGATAGTCGAAGAATTGGAGGAGTTGAAAAGACAATTGAAGGATATGTAGGATAAGAAGATCATTAGGCCTAGTGCCTCACCTTGGGGATCACCTGTGTTGTTCGTAAGAAGCAAGGATGGATCCATGAAGATGGATATCGATTACAGATCTTTGAATGCAGTCACCATCAAGACCAAGTACCCTTTGCCCAAGATTGATATTTTGCTTGCGCAGTTGAAGAAGGCAAAGTTCTTCAGTAGAATTGATCTCAGATCAGGCTACTATCAAATGAAGATTCGTGCAACCGACATTCACAAGACAGCCTTTGTCACCAGATATGGGCAGTATGAATTTACCGTGGTACTGTCTGGATTGACCAATGTACATGCCTGCTTTATGGAGTTGATGAACAGAGTGTTCAGTAAAGAGCTAGATAAGTTTGTCGTTACCCTCACCGACGACATCTTGATCTATTCAGAGTCAGTTGCAGAACATGAGCAGCATTTGAGGATCATGCTAGAGAAGCTCAGACAACACCAGCTATATGGAAAGTTCAGCAAGAGTGAGTTCTGGCTAGAACAGATTGCCTTCCTAGGCCATGTATTCTCATATGAAGGTGTAGCAGTTGATGAGGAGTGTATTAAGGCCATATCAGAATGGAAGCAGCCAAGAAACGCAGAAGAGCTCAGAAGTTTTCTTGGATTGGCAGGATTCTACAGAAGATTCATCGAGAACTTCTCCAAGATTGCAAGACCCATGTCAGAGTTGTGCAAGAAGAAGAATGTACCATTTGTTTGGTCGGACAAATGTGAATCTAGCTTTCAAGAGCTCATGACCCGACTTACCACTACCCCAAGTGTTGACACTACCAGATACCAGTAAAGACTTTGTAGTGTATTGTGATGCTTCAAGACAAGGAATTGGATGTGTGTTGATGCAAGACAACAAGGTCATCACTTATGCTTCTCGCCAGCTGAAGAACAACGAGGCGAACTACCCTATTCATGATCTAGAACTAGCTGCTGTTGTGCATGCATTGAAGATATGGAGACATTATCTAATTGGAAACAAGTGTGACATCTACACCGATCACAAGAGCTTGAAATACTTCTTCACCCAGTCAGAGTTGAACATGAGACAGCGAAAAGTGGTTAGAGTTGATCAAGGACTACCACTTGGAGATTCATTATCACCCCGGCAAAGCTAATGTTGTAGCAGATGCCCTGAGCAGGAGAAGCTATTGCAACAACTTAATGGTGAAAGAAAGTCAGCCAGAGTTGTACGAGGAGATGGAAAAGCTAAAGCTTGTTATTGTTGGAGCAGGTCAACTGAACGAGTTGAGAGCCAAGAACGACCTGGAAGACCGCATCAGACAAGCACAGAAGCTATGCCCAGAGATACAAGAGTTGATCAAGACCATTCAGAGAGAAGTAGCCCCTGATTACCACATTGATGAGCAAGGAACCGTATGGTAGAAAGACCGGATTTGTGTCCCTCAAGATGAAGAGATCTGGAAGGCGATTCTAGCAGAAGCACATGACCCGAGAAACTCAGATCACTCAGGATGTACTGAGATGTACCAAGACATGAAGATCCGTTTCTGGTGGAAAGACATGAGAGTTGATATAGCCGAGTATGTCGCTCGTTGTGACACTTGCCAAAGAATTAAGGCCGAACACCAAAGACCAGCCGGAGTGCTAAAACCCAAGGACGTCCCCATCTGGAAATGGGGAGATGTCAGCATGTACACCGTGAAGGGATTGCCCCGAACTCAGAAAGGAAATTATGCCATTTGGGTCATTACAGACAGATTGACAAAAGTGGCTCACTTCATACCTATCAAGGCCACACACCCCGTTGAGTAAGCTAGCAGAGCTTTATGTGGATAACATTCTGAACTTACACGGAGCACCAAGGAGTATTGTTTCTGAAAGAGGACCCCAGTTTGTTGATAAGTTTTGGGAAAATCTACATGGCACCATGAAAACTTCGTTGAAGTATAACTCAACTCACCATTCTCAAGCTGACACTGAGACAGAAAGAGTGAACCAGACATTGGAGGATCTATTGAGAGCTTGTGTGCTGACTTACTAGACAGATTGGGAGAAGAGCTTGTCATATGCAGAGTTCTCATACAACAATAGCTATCAAGACGACCTACAAATGTCACCGTTCGAAGCACTCTATGGCAGAAAGTGCAGAACACCGCTAGCATGGTCAGAAGTTGGAGAAAGAACATTCTTTGGACCAGCGTCCATTATTAAAGCTGAGGAGAATGTAGCTAAGGTTAGAGGAAGCCTGAAAGCCGCTCAGAGCCGATAGAAGAGCTATGATGATAAGAGAAGGAAGGATCTCTCATTTGAAGTCGGAGATCGTGTGTACCTTAAGGTGTCACCACTTAGAGGAACGAAGAGGTTTCACATCAAAGGGAAGCTTGCTCCTAGAGCCATTGGACCCTATGAGATCATCGAGAAGATCGGGAAGCAAGCTTACAAGCTTCAGCTACCAGAGGAACTGACAAGAGTGCACCCAGTCTTTCATGTTTCCCAGCTAAAGAAATTCTTGAGAGTGCCAGAAGAAGAAGTGCCACCAGAAGCTCTGGATTTGCAAGATACCTTGGAATACATGGTGTACCCGGTGAAGATTCTTGACAGAGCAGAACAACAGACAAGAAGGACCACTATTCCCTACTGCAAAGTGCTATGGAGCAATCACACCGAGCGTGAAGCCACTTGGGAGAAAGAGTCCGACCTGAAGGAGAAGTACCCTCACTTGTTCGAAGACTAGATGTAACTTAATCTCGAGGACGAGATTCTTGTGAGGGGGGGGGGGGGGGAGGAGACTGTAACATCCCGCAAATTTGCAGTCTGTTACTTGTAATGAAAAATCGGAATTTAAAATTTTTGTGTGAATTGTTGTGAGCCATGAATTGATTTGCAATATAAGTTAATTGCTCTCTCTAAAATTCCTAGTAATTTAATTCATGCATAAAATATTTCTCATGCTCATGCATGTGTGATTTGGATTTTATCCGGAATTGTGGAATTCCATGTGGATTTGGTTTGAATATTTTTGAATCTTGCTCGAGTGGAGTTTGTATTTGAAATCCCTTTCAAATACAAACTTGAAAGCTAACTAGACTAACCCCTAACCTCTCTTGGGCCTAAACCAACTAACAGTTAACACCTCGTGGGCCAGCTAACTATTCTAACCCGGCCTACCCTTCTAACCCGAACCAGGCCGCCAGCCTGCTAACCTTCCCCCTCCAACTCTCAGCCCGGTCTGCTAACCTAACAAGGCCGCGACCTTTCCTCCTCGCTCGGCCCACTAACCCACCTGCCCTCGCGCGGCCCATCCTTCTCCACCCCGCGGCCCAGCTCGTTCAGCCCATCACCACCGGCCCAGCTCCCACCTACCACGCCTACCTCTTCTCTCTCGCTGGCGCGCGGACCCCGCACGTCAGCCTTTTCCTCCACCCAGCGCCCTCCCTGCTTTTTCCCTTGCTGTAAAGCAGAGCAGGCAGCGCCTGCCGCCACTCCCACCTGCAGCCGCCCTCGCGTCGCGACAGGGAGGCGAGCGCGCCCCAGCCTTGACCCTGTCGCGCGCCCCCTTGACCTAAACCCTAACCGGAGTCCTTCTAGAAGCTTTCCTTGGGGAAATCCCCGAGCTACCCTCCCCGCCGGCTGGCCCGCACGCCCACGTCGGCCATCCCATCGCCCAGCCTCGCTAAACCCTAGCACACCTCCCCGTGATCCACTGCCGCGTGTTCCCGAGCTCCGTTACGTGCAGTCCGAGCCGTCCGCGTGTCCCCGATCGACCTCTCCGCGAGACCCAGTGCCACCGCCGCCTATAAGAACCAAGGTGGCGCCACTCCCCTACCCAATCCACCCCAATTGGGGTTTTCCTTCACCCAGCCGCCACTAGGAAGGAGAGGAGGAGAAGAGTCGGAGACGGAAGAAGAAGAAGAAGGAACAAGGAGGAAGGAGGAGAAAGGAGCGGACCGCCAGAACCGCGACGCCGCGCGACGCTCCGGTTGTCGCCGACGCCCACGCGTTGAGCAAGGAAGGGAGGGGCAGCACGACTACGCCGAGCCCAAGCCAGTACCTTGACGCCGAGCCAGAGGAGGAGAGCGTGGACACGGAGCACCGCGCCACCGCCGCCGGCATCGACGACCGCGAGCCGCGATGTCCAGCCTGCTCAGCCCCACCTCGTCACGGCCTCGACGTCTCCCCGTGTCATCTCTTTCTTCCGCGAGCCCGTCGGTGAGCACCCCGCCTTTACCCCGCTCCGCTCCGCTCTGTTTCGCGCACGTCGCCACCGAGCCAGCAGGAGCACCACCAAGGCAGACCCACCTTGGTTGCGTTGCGACCCAGGAGGAACCTGACTTCGCACGCGTGCTCCCTGTGGGATGGCCTTCGAGCCATCTTTTCCTGCTGGCATGCCCCCGGGCTGCCGTAGCCTCGCCGCCGTCCGTTCGCCGTCGCCGCGGCCAGTAGGCGCTCTGTACCAGCGCGCGCACGTTCTCTCTGACCGTCGTTGCCTCGACACGGCCGTGCTTGCGCACGTGCCTACGGACCCAGTCAAGGCCCAAGGCCAGGCCTTGGCTACGCGTAGCCTTGCCGGACCCGCTGTTCGCGCCGCCGCTTTGCGCTCGCGCGCGTGCGCGCTCTGGCCGCCCTGCGCCCAGCCAGCACACGTCACCGCCGCGCTTGCACCTAAGCCAAGCCTCCCCTTTTGACCTCCCTAAGCCTTGCCCTACCGTCACCGGAGCTTCACCTTTGAAGACCTTCACCGGAGGATCGCCAAGCCGCCGTCCAAGGCCCGCCGACCGCCTTGAAAGCCGGCCAGGGCTTTTCCTCGAACACCTTCGCCGCGCTCGAACTCGAACCAAGGACCTGCCTTTTGAGCCACCTGGATCTTCGCCCAAGCTTCTCTGAACCTCGTCAGGCCATCGCCGTCGACCACGGCCGCCGCCAACTCTTGGGCGCGCCGCTAGGCCTCGCCGTCCGCCGCTACCGCCGGCCTCGACATTTCCTCAAACACCTTGGGCGCGTGCCCAGTTTTTTCCCCAATTTGACCACACGATCTATCTACAAAGATCTAGCCGCATGGGATCAGCTTCTAGCCGCAAACGGATCCCGTAGACCCAGTTCACATGAACCCTTCTCACGGCTCATGGTGGACTCGGTTCACCCTGCCGGATCCAACCTTTTTCAAAAGAGCCCCTGTCCTTTTTCAGCTAGCCCCCTGAGCCGCCTTTTCTTTCTTCAAGAACACCACTGGTTCCTTGCCTTTAACTCCCTGGACCTATTTCTCGTTCTACAAAAAGGCCCTCATGTTTTACACTTTGGCCCCTGGACCCTCTCTTTGACTAGCCGCCACGTGTGCGCCACGCAGGCGACACCTCGGCGCCACGCGTGCGCCACATGGACAGCCACCTCGGCCGTTGACCCGTTGACTGGTCAATGTTGACCAGTCAACGCTGACGTCTTCCGGGCCCACGATGACGTCAGCGAAACCTGACTCCACTTCACTTTTGCAGTTTAGACCCTGACTTTTTCCGAAATTACAAATAGGTCCCTGAGAATTTACATATAGGTCCTTCTACCTCGGCAATTTTACATTTAGGTCCCTGGCTGTTTTTATTTTCTTTTTCGGAATTGTTTTAGAGGCTTAGAAAAAGGATTTATACTTCGAAAAATCATAATAAATCAACCGTAGCTTAGAAAAATATGAAACTAGTTTCTATATTTTTCTAAAATCATGACTAAGCCTTTGGTGTATTGTTTGGGATCATTTGAAGCTCCTTTATTTCTGATTTGGCTCTTATTCGGTGTTCATCTGCTAGTAGATGCCGATATTTATTTATGTATGCGTCCTTTAGGATCCCCGGAGGGCCCGGACTTCTTCGACGACGTCGACTACGCTGAAGACGAAGATAAGGACGATACTCCAGGTTCACGCCCATCTGATACTTTTTACCTATTAGGCATTGCAAGTAGAAATGCTAGCGCTTTATTGCATTGATGAGATGATGATGAGCCCGCATAGCCTATTTATATATCCTGATTCCTTGATTGCCTACTACACTACTATATATGATATGCTATGCTTGCATGTGTGGGATATAGTGGTGGTTTAAAACCTCTTGGCGTGAGTGTTTTGTGATGGGAAAACTTGGAGAGTTTTGAACCCCCGGCTGGAGTAAGCAGACATTAACCGACCCTCGGGTCGGGGAGGAACTTTGAACACCTCATGGCGGGATTTGAGGAGAAGGCGGGTTTTACCTATGAAGGTTGCCGATGGAGGACTTTGCTGCTCTGGTCTAGATGTATCGGTTGAACTATGCTTCGTGGGACTATGTAAACGTGCGCACCGCTTATCCCTATGGGAGGGGTTCCAGCAATTCTCTTTCTCGGTGGTACCAGTCCTGAGGGAGTAGTGTGTTAGGATTGGGCGGTTTCCAAACATGCCCATGGGACATTCGGGATGTTCGGTGCCCGGCGATTCTCGCCCTCGTTTCCTAGGCTCTCAGCGCCCATGTGTGGTGTTGGAGACTCACGCTCCCGGATCGTGCGGGTTTACTCGTATGGGTCCAAATCCAGGAATTCAGGCTGGTGCTATCCGGTTAGGGAGTCATGGTTGTGGGTTGTGTCTCAAGACGGTGGCCACCGTCTGCAGCCCGAGTGGGTCCTGGCGTACACACTCTGCAGAGTTAAAACTATACGTATAGCCGCGTCCTCGGTCATGGACACCCCTGCGTTCTGTTCGCTGATTAGCGTTTCGGGATTTCTATCTCCCCCTCTTCTAAAACTTATAGGTTGGGATGAGAGCTACTAGTTCAGGATAAGGTCCGGCGTGTGCCGTTGAGATAGGGAAAGATAGAAGCTTTCCCCGTCGACTCGAGAGGAGAAGGTGGTGAGGTTGAGACGGGAGTCTGGCGTGCTAGAATAGCCCGTGGTGTTGTGATATAGTTTGGGATAATGATGATGGTATTTTACTCTTTACTCCTGCTGCATAGGAAACTCGAGCCATTCCTTGTTATACTTTTACCCTTTAGATGATAGGCCACTTAAAGCTTGCATACAGATGGTGACGTGGACCTATCCCATTCCTTGGGGATAGTTTGTGAGTTGCAGGTTAGGACTTGGCGTTCAAGTCCGTATGTGTTAGATGGGTAGAGTTGCTTCGCTCAAGGTTGCCTGTGGATCAAGGATGAAGACTTGAAGACATAGTTACCGCTACGCAGGACTTACGCGACATCGACACAAGCTCCACCAACACGTCGTTCAAGAAGAACATGAACTGCAACTTCAACGGCATCTCCTTCGCTGCCGTCGACTACTGCACCATGGCGCACGACTCCGTGAAGAGCAAGGACGACTCCGACTCCGACTCCGAGGATGAGGTATTGACCGATCCCACCTCTTTGCGTAAGAAAATTGCTAGACTAGAGGAGTTGGTCGATAACCGTGATGATGTGCTTAGGAAGACCAACAAGGAGAAGAGAGAGTTTAGGTCTTTGCTAGGAGAGTCCAAAGATAGAGTAGCTGAGCTTGAGACCTTGCTTTCTGAGACTAGAAAGAAGGCGATGGAGTTTGAGTCTTTGCTTTGCGAGTCTAGGGAGAGAGCAGCTAAGCTTGAGTCAGAGATTGCTGTGTTGAAAGATGCTCCTCTTGTGTCTGATGAAATTGAATGCTCATTTTGTGATGTGCATCTTGCTGATCTGGTTGTTCTGAAGGAGAAACACATGACATGCTTAGATGAACTAGAAGGTGCTTAGGGTTGAGCTTGCTGAGTTGAAGTCTAGATCATCTTTGCTAGGTGCTTGTACTTCTTGTCCTGCTTTGCATGCTCAGTTGCTTGAATCTCGTACCATGTTTAGTTCGCTTGAAGCTCAATTGAAATCTCCTATTGCAAATTCTTGTTCTGCTTGTGATGTTGTCGCTTTGAAGAATGTTGAGCTAGAACAATGTGTTAATCGCTTGCAAGATGAGAATGATGAGTTGCGACAGTGTTTGGGTTGGTTGTCGGGTCGCGAGCCTCAGCTTAAGATGTTGATTGCTGGTTTTAAGAGAGCTGATGGTCGTGGTCTGGGTTCTGAGAAAGTTGGTGAGAGTAGTGGTGAGAAAGAGAGAGAGCATGAAAACTCCACCACAAACATTCCCACAAACCCACCGAAAGCCATTCTCAAGAACACCTTCACACCCAAACCCAACCACCTGCTAAACAAGCTTGACACCACTCCAGATCCTCCCAAGTTTCCATCAAAGACAAACAACTTCCAGAGGAGAGTGACCTTTGTGAAGAGTGGGGTTTACCAGCTGAGAGAGAGGCCACAGCCGAGAGAAACCCCAAAGCCAAAACCAGTCCGCTTCCATTGTGAGCATTGTGGAAGGGATGGACACCTTGAGAAGTTTTGCTGGAGGAAGAAGAGGGAGGTGAGACGAGAGAAGGAGATGGGGAACAGGGACAGGTACTACTCTTCCCGTAGTGTGCCTGTGTCTCGTTCACCCTTGCCTAGAGGAGAGGCCTTTGTGCGCACAGTTCCTTTGTCTGGCAGTCGTGGTGTTCCAGCTAGTCGTGAGTTTGCTCGGCGGCCTCCAGTTCGTGGTCAGTTTGGTTCAGGGAGGTTCGACCGTAGGTTCGAGGCAAGGAGAGAGTCTAGGCCACATTTTCCCCCGCGTGGTGCTAGAGGTCCGATGGTGAGAGACGAGAGGGTTTCACGAGGTAGAGTTGATTTTGCTAACCCCTCTTTTGAGCAGATGGCCCGACACTGGTTTGACTCTTTTTGTGCTAACCCCAGTGTCGAGTCATTCGCTCATTCTCGTTCTCGCTTTTGATTGTGCAGGTGGGAGGCTTGGAGAACTTTTGGTTGATGGATTCTGGCTGTTCGAGACATATGACAGGTAATAGGAAGTGGTTCTCCTGTCTCACCCCGGTGGTGTCCAGGCAGTACATCACTTTCGGGGATAAGGGTAGAGGTAGAGTGTTGTCCGAGGGTGCTATTCAGGTGAGTGACAATTTTATGTTGAAGCGGGTTGCTCTTGTCAAGAATCTTGGTTTTAATTTGCTTTCAGTCTCTCAGCTTCTTGATGAGGGTTATGAGGTTCGGTTTAAGAGTGGTGATTCTCGAATTCTTGATTCTCGAGGTGACCTTGTGTGTATGATCATTCCCGAGGGACAGATTTTTCGTGCTGATTTTTCTCGATCTTTTGGTCCTTCATGGTGTTTGATCGCTGGTACTTCTTCTGAGCTTTGGAAGTGGCATAGGAGATTGGGTCATGTGAGCTTTGATTTACTCACACGCTTGAGTGCTCTTGACCTTATCCGAGGATTGCCCAAGCTCAAATTCGAGAAAGATTTGGTTTGTGCACCTTGCAGGCATGGTAAAATGGTTGCTGCTTCCATCCACCTTTGACAGATGTTATGACTGAGCGTCCAGGGGAGCTTTTGCATATGGACTTGGTTGATCCCGCTCGCGTTCGTTCAGTTGGTGGGAAGTGGTATGTTCTTGTGGTTGTGGATGACTTTTCTCGGTATGCTTGGGTGTTCTTTTTGGCGTCGAAGGATGAGACATTTGATTTTGTTCGAGATCTGATTTTTAGGTTGAAAAACGAGAGTAATGGTGGTGCCATGAGAGCTATACGCAGTGACAATGGTACGGAATTTAAGAACACTCGTTTTGATGCCTTTTGTCGTGATCTTGGTCTCGAACATCAATACTCTTCGCCATATGTTGCTTGCCAAAATGGAGTTGTTGAAAGGAAAAATCGAACACTTTGTGAGATGGCTAGGACGATGCTAGATGAGCATAGGACTCCTAGGAAGTATTGGGCAGAAGCGGTGACCACAGCTTGTTATGTTTCGAATCGGATTTTCCTTCCTGCTTTCAAGAAGAAAACTTGCTATGAGCTTTTCCATGGTCGTTCCCCCCGTGTGAGTCACTTTCGGGTTTTTGGTTGCAAGTGTTTCATTCTGAAGAAAGGAAATTTGGACAAGTTTGAGTCTCGTTCGATGGATGGAATTTTTCTTAGTTATGCTAATCATTCTCGAGCATATCGTGCGCTCAATCTTGAGACTAACCAAATCATGGAGACTTGCGAAGTCACTTTCGACAAGACCATTCCATGTAGCTCTTCTGTCTTTGAGTGTGCAGGTGATGATGAGTTGGGACAGTCCATCTTTGAGGAAGAACAGCTTGATGAGGAAGATGATGAGGAGATTCATGCACCGTGTGGAGATCGTGTACCTTCTACTTCCACTACTACTACGACGTTCGACGACGGCCCCACTACTACACCTTCGTCGAGTCGTGCACCTGATCGAGTTCAAGTGGAAGCTGATGTTGAGGGGAGGCAATCTCGAGGCGAGAAGCTCCCCGGCTGGTACAGAGGGATCATCCACCTTCGAAGATCATCGGGAACTTGGATGAACGTACTACACGGTCGAGGTCACAAAATATCTCACATTATGCTCATTCTGCTTTTGTCGCGTCTTTTGAGCCCAAAAATGTTGGACACGCTTTATCTGATTCTGATTGGGTCAATGCCATGCATGAAGAGCTTGAAAACTTTGAGAGAAACCAGGTGTGGAAGTTAGTAGAACCACCTCCAAATTGCCATCCTATAGGAACCAAGTGGGTGTTCAAAAACAAGAGGGATGAGGTGGTGAGATAGTGAGAAACAAAGCGAGGTTGGTTGCTCAGGGGTTTTCGCAGCAGGAGGAGATAGATTATGAGGAGACATTTGCTCCTGTTGCCCGTTTGGAGGCAATTCGGATCCTTCTAGCATTTGCAGTTGCTAAAGGGTTCAAATTGTTCCAAATGGATGTGAAGAGTGCCTTCTTGAATGGGGTGATCGAGGAAGAAGTGTATGTGAGGCAGCCCCCGGGTTTTGAGAGTGAGAGATACCCACACCGAGTCTACAAACTCCACCGAGCTTTATATGGCCTAAAGCAAGCACCCAGAGCGTGGTATGGCAGGTTGAGGGGGTTCTTGCTTAGCAAGGGGTTTGTGATGGGAAAGGTTGATAAGACGCTCTTCTTGTTGAGAAATGGCAATGATCTTTTAATCGTTCAGATTTACGTGGATGATATCATTTTTGGTGGCTCTTCTCACGATCTTGTTGCCAAGTTTGCAGATGATATTTGCAGGGAATTTGAGATGTCGATGATGGGAGAGTTGCAGTTCTTTCTCGGGCTGCAGATCAAGCAAACCAAGGATGGGACGTTCGTGCACCAAAGCAAGTACACCAAGGACATTCTCAAGAAATTCGACATGAGCGACTCCAAGCCAATGACTACGCCGATGAGTACGACTACAGCTTTGGATGCGGATGAGGACGGAGAACCAATGGACCAGAAGGAGTACCGGAGCATGATCGGCTCCCTTCTCTACTTGACGGCGACGAGGCCGGACATACAGTTCAGCGTGTGTCTGTGCGCTCGTTTTCAGGCTTCACCGAGGACTTCACATCGTCAGGCCGTCAAGAGGATTTTCAGGTACCTCAAGTTTACTCCTGAGCTGGGTCTTTGGTACTCTGCTGATTCCACACTTGCACTTCATGGTTTTTCTGATGCGGATTTTGCTGGATGTCGTGTTGATCGCAAGTCTACTTCTGGTCAGTGTCAGTTTCTTGGTTCGTCTCTTGTGTCTTGGTCTTCTCGCAAGCAGTCTAGTGTAGCCCAATCCACCACAGAGGCCGAGTATGTTGCTGCTGCTAGCTGTTGTTCTCAGTTGCTTTGGATCACCTACACTTTGAGAGACTTTGGATTAGACATGTCCCATGTTCCACTTCTTTGTGACAGCACCAGTGCCATAAGCGTAGCCAAAAATCCCGTGCTTCATTCCAAAACTAAACACATAGAAGTGAGGTACCACTTTCTGAGAGATCATGTGAAGAAAGGAGATATTGAGCTTGCCCATGTTTCTACCCAAAACTAGCTTGCAGACATTTTCACCAAACCACTTGACCAAGCTACCTTCACCCGCTTGCGAGGGGAACTTGGTGTGTGTGCGTTTTTCTGAGTTGAGTTTTGGAGGCTTCTCTTGTAGCATATGTATACTATTGTACCATCTTTGTATCTTGATGTACATTTTTCTGTTTTTGTATCTTGATGTTTAGTTTTTCATCTTGCATCTTGTGATATATCATGCTGCATTTGTATCATATCTTAGGATGAGCTTCTCCTATATGCAGTGATTGCTACAACTTGCTACATTTTAGAGTCTAGGCAGGCTGGCTAGGGATTGATTGTATGGATGGCTATGCTCTTGATGGTTTTTGATATATATTCTATTGAGATAGTCTCTTTTTGAATTAAAATGACAAACTGAACTTAAACTCTTACACCCATGAGTAAATGCCTTTGCATGTCTTGTTTGAGCCGAAATGGCTATATCTTGCTTAAGATCTTGCTAGGATGTGATATTCTTTTCAATTGGGTCAAAGACCTTTGTCATTGTAAATGTTTAGCCCATGCTTTATCTTGTGGAGGAGCATAAGCTTCTTTTTGTCGCAAAGACATTTCATGTACCATGCTTAATTTGAAAAACTTGAAAAATGAGATGTCTATGCATGAAAGAAGAAAGATGAGAAAAAGATATATTTGAAGAAAATTATGCTCATGTCTCTATGCTTTCACCATTGCACACACTTGCACACATGGGTGCTAAGCGGTTGCATGTTGTTTGCCGGAGAAGTCTCCCATGAGAAGTGAACACATGGCTCCGTGCTTTGACATGACATGGGATAAAACTTGGGCGTTTATGATGATCCTTTGTCAAGAATGCTTGTCCTTTCATGTTTTTAGTAAGATGAAGTTCATTTTTGCTTGAACAATCCATGGTTAGGACTTTGCTCATGTGGTGACATTTTTGATAAAACTACACAACTTGCTCATGGCTTTGTCAATTGGATATATGTCTTCACCTTCTTGATGGCAATGCCCGTGTCACATGATGAACTATCTTGTTTGCCTCTTCTCTAACTTGTAGCATTTTGTATTGCTCATTATATATTTGAGAAGCTTGTAGTTGCATTTTGTACATTTTTCCTTGATTTGTGCATTGTCAACAAGGGGGAGAATTTCTGGAGCATTTTGCAAGGGGGAGACGTTGCTGAATTTATGAGAAAGCTTTTGCGCTAGAATTTGTTGGATTTGTGTGAGAAGTGAGAGTTTTGCCAAAATGAGAGTTTTTGAAAATCTGTGAAGTTTCTGAGGGTTTGAGTATTGGAAAACATTGCTGGGCATATTTGGAAGGTTTTCAAGTTGAAACGGCATCGTTGTGGGTTCGTTTGTGCAATTTTGGCACTTTTGGGTTTGGTCATCTGTCAGGGGCGGTTTAACCGCCCCTGTGCAATGAGCACAAGATTTGTGGGATTTTGAGCATTTTCGAGTGTTTTTTGCACGCACAAGTTCACTTGTTCAGGGGGAGTTGCATCTTTGCAGGGACAGTGTTTTGAGTGTTCTGAAAAGTGAATTGGAGATTTGTGATTTGTGCTTTGTGCTTTTGCTCTTTTGCCGATGGTGTTGAGCCCTTTCGCTTCTTCTTGAAGGGTCGGCGTTTCTGGAGCTTTCTCTTGCGAAGTGACTTTGTTCACTTGCTTGAGTCTTGTTTTCGATTTCTTCATATTTTCTTTATATCATTGGTTACTATGTGTGTGTTGTCAATGCACTCATCAAGGGGGAGATTGAGGACCCGGTGTGTCCGAGGACCGGTGGATGGTCGCTTCCTGGTGTGATGAGTGATTGACAACGTGGTGTGGATTGATGTTTCCCTTGGCTCAAGTATTGCAGGTGTAGAATGCGGCTTGATTGCATTGGTGCAGGTGAAGAACAGGCGCGAAAGGTCTTAGCCATGGCGGCCTCCGAGGAGCGGAGAGACAAGTAGGCTTGGTTCGAGGGACCCGGTGGCCAGATGGATCAAGTGCGGTTCACATGCTGGCAAGAACGAGCAAGGGGACGTGGTTCCAGTGCGAGGTAGCGGCTCACAACCGAAGCTCGTACGCGGACGTGGAGCCGGTGCAAGGTGGCGGCTAACGACCGAAGCTTGCGCGCGGGGTTTGGTGATTTGGCCACAAAATCATCGGTGGACGGTTTCCCTTGGTTTGGGCCTCAAAACCAATGACCGAGGACTCGACGTGGCGAAGATGGGCCACTGGGCTGTGGCATCAGCCAGGGGCGGTTTAACCGCCTCCCCTGGGCCGGCCCAAAAACGGACGTCGAGGAGCTTCGATCCGGAGGACACGCGGCGTGACTGCAAGGCTTGCGTCGGAGGGAAGCTAGCTTGCAGTGGAAGGTGTCCCAGCCGGAAAATATCTGAAAACCAAATGTCAAATTTGCCCCTGAGGGGTATGTATCACTTAGGCGTAGTTTAGTCTTTAGAGCACCACCACTTGGACTACTAATAGGCCCCCCAGGGCATGGTGGCTGTTATCTCTCCAGTTATCTCTTTAGTTCTCTTTGGTTTTCTCCTTTGAACTAGTTTCCCCTTCATCCCCTCCACCTAGAACTATTTCGAATCATTCCTAGTTTGTATAGGTGAATTCATGGTTTGGTGATTGAGTTTGTGTTGCTCATCTTTGTGCCATGATTTGAATCCACGAGCTCCCTTTTCTTTTTCTATTTTCGGAGGTATTTTCGGAGCTATTTTTGGGGGATTTTCGTTCTTCACTTCCTAGGGCGTTTTCTCTCGGATTTCTTTGGGGATTCACGTATGAGTGCCTTGTGCCTCTTTTGCTGGTGATTTCTTGCCCCCAAACGCCGGGAATCGCTTTGGATTTGAAGTTTTCGGGATGAACTCGAGGTCATGGTGTTCTTCCTTAGATTTGAGATTCCGGGAGTTCTAGCGAGTTAGAGGCCGAGATCTTTTGGGAAAACACTCCACTGGAGGTCTATATCATCTAACCAAAATCTCGCCTCAAGAGCTCAAGCGGTTTGGGAGATCCACTTTCGATTTGACTTTTTCCCGAGGTTCCCAGGCCAGGGCGGTTTAACCGCCCCCTGACCCGGTTTAACCGCCCCCCCTGGGTGTGTTGAATCAAGTCTTGTTTCGGTTCGTTTTGTGTTCGTTTCGATCGATTCGAGTTCCGCTGCGTGTTTCTTGTTCCTAGGGTCAGTAGCTTGACAGTGGCTACGTGATCTTGGCAAGATTGCTTTCGGAGGCATCGGAGTTGATTTGGGAAAATAGCCGAATTGGTTGGAAAGAATTTTTATCGGCTCCCATTCACTCCCCCCCTCTCTGGTCGCCGTTTCGGTCCTTCACACTCTGATCCCAGCTAAGGACCGGTTCATGGGAGAGTCTTTCTAGTGCCTAGTACAACCCCGCATGCCAAAAAGGCACAGCCTACGGGAGTGCCTATTATGTGAGGCCTTGATTCACACCCCACCAGCTGAACCTAGTAATCCATCCCAAGGAGCCGTATGATTGGTGCAGAGTGCCGACCGGCGAACTAGGTAGCGCCTGGTGCCGAGTCGGGCACGCGCCAAGTCGGGAAACGGGTATACTGGAGACAGCCCCAGACAGAGGGCTGGGACTGGGCGGCACGGGTCGACTAGAATACAGGGTCGGAGACCCTGAGGGCCGAGGGCCCTAACTAATGCGCTCACAGACCCGGGTCGACATCCGCGAGGCGGATGATTAGTGGCCCCTGCTTAGCCCCCAGTATTACCTGTGGCTGGACCTAGGGAATGCTGACCAGCGATGGCCACCGGTGGGTACGAGTCTCGTAGGGCAGTACCTGCCTTGACGAAGGCAGGGACTGACCGAATGCGGGGTAGATAAGTACGACCTCTACAGAGTGTAGAATCTATCTTGATAGCCGTGACTCCAGAATGAGTCCACTTAGTCAAAGCCCCCCATTGATTAGATTTATTTTTATTGCGAGGAGAACCCGGACGGCAGAAGTGCCGATGCCTGGGTTCTGGATTTAATATCGGGACTGGCAGGGAGGAAATGCCCCTCCAGGCCCAACCTTTATAATTAATTTAATTTAATATATTATATTATTGAATTTGTGAGATTGTTGGCGGTCGATATCTATGACTTTTACCGCCAACATTTCTTGGGATTTCATGCTCATATAGTGATAATCATGCTAATATCATTTATACTAATGAGTTCCACAAGTTTTGTGCAATTTGTGAGCAAAGGAACAAACAGGAAAAACAGGAGGCCAAACTGGCACAGGGCCAGGCCGGCCGGCCTAGCCTAGGCCGACCGGCCCCCCTCTGCCTCTTCTGGCCACGGTTTTGATCCACAAGCTATCTAACACACCAAGGATGATCATGAGCTGTGAGTTTGATGTCGGTTTGATCCGAGGACCCGAAAGGCCTAGCCATGGATTGGAGGGTCCACCAACCTTGGATTCTCGGACAACCTCAGCTCAACGCAACCAAAACCGCCTCAAGGGACAACATGCAACCGTTGATGAGCGAGTCGGTGCAACGGAGGGCTGAGAGGGGCCAGGGCCAGGCCGGCCAGCCTCCCCTAGGCCGGCCGGCCCCTAACTGTCGCGCTTGAGGTGAACGCAACAACTACCGACTTCAGGACATCATCCAGGCCGTCCCTGCAAAAGTCGGTGCCACTTGGCACCAGGGCCAGGCCGGCCGGCCTACACCAGGCCGGCCGGCCTCCCACCGTGGCTTCCACGCTTCCCCTTTCGCGTGGATGCTAAGCAGGAGGTGTGCGTCACTCCTAAGCAGGATTTCACCCCTGGAGGGCTATAAAAGGCGCCCTTCACCTCCACACAAGATACACCATCCATTGGAGAGAAGAGAAGGCTCAAGATGTAGTCCACTATTATCTTAGAGTTGAGTAGAGTAGAGAGAGAGTGGGTGAGTTGCTCGGGTGACAACCGAGCTTTGTAGAGAGAGTCCGGGATTTCTTCCTCGGTCTCGTCTCAACATTTCCGCCCCCGGGGAATAAAGCTTCAGAGATATCTTCAGTAAGTTCCTCGGTCTCTTGCCTTTACTCTTTACTTTCAGCAATTTATCTTGGCTATCTATGATCTGCGGGTACCTGAGTCTGCGCGAGTGACAGCGACTCTTGTTTGGGGTTTCCTCTATAGCCCTTCGCGTTGGGTGGAGGTCAGTGGCTGAAAGCTTAGGCGTGGTGCCTGTGCTGGCTAGTCACCTCAGGTTGTGTTGCACCCCACGGAACTGCAGTGGTAGGCGGCAGGTGGTGACAGCCCTGTCCGTCCTTTGTACTCCACCACGTTCGGGAGTACTCATAACAGTAGTGCTGAGCCCGGAAGAACCCCTCTCTCACCCCGTTCTGAGTTCTTCCCGTTCTAGCCGTCGAAGCAGATCATGTTAGATTAAGATAGGTTGTCTGGGGTAACGAGTGGCTAACTAAGGTTAAGCTCTCTACACCCTTTACCCTTTCCTCCCCTGGTGGGTCCGGTTAGGAAAGTTCTAGACTAGTCGCGTCTACCGTTCCTTGGATTTGACATCCAGGTTTCTACTCCCCTGGTGAAAGGCTACAATGTACTCCGTGCGCTTGCGGATTTAGTTAGGCTAAGGAGTGCCAACAAGCTTTTCTGGCGCCGTTGCCGGGGAACGGTAGCAACACTAGTGTAGGATTTTTTTTAGTCGTACACTTTATCCCCATAACCATCTACCACATGGAGTTTTCTCCTAGTTATCAGGCGGTTCCATTTCGCGAGTGTTTGGAATTGCCACAATCCTTCCACCCCGTTATCTGATGGCTTCGAGATCCGCCCCAATCTCGTTGCCATCGTTTGTTCACACTCCTAGCAATAGATGAGGAGAAGTTCTCTCCTAACATTCCCGGGATGAACCAAGACGGAACTCTTCCTGTTTTTCTCTGACGAGGGAAGCAAAGTTTTGGTACAATCGGAGTGCAAGAGGAGTTGGAGGAGATTGGATCAAAGTGAACGTTGAAGTTTGTCTGTTTGTCTATCCCATCCCCAAAGCTCAGAGATGAGCTACTTGGAGCAACCTGGGAGAAGTTTGGTATGGTGCTCATACAACGAACGTTGGTAGATTGAGACATAGTGCTCATCCTCAGGATCAGTTTTTCTGACCCTCCCACCGACTTCCCCATGAACCAAACAGCAAATCCTCACTCTTTCATTAGATCCACCGCCTCCAACCACACGACGTGAGCGAACAAAAACCCCCAGACCAAGAGAATTCCCTTAAGGATCTGCCACGTTAGGTGTGCACGCTCAAGGTCTGAGTAATTCATTCCGAAAGTCACGATCGCAGACCAAGGGTCTATCTGCGGTTACGAGCAAGGAATGACGGAGGAAGCAGAGCTAGTCGACCCTAGCTTTAATGCCCTCCACCTATTGAGGGGACTGACACACAAGAAGTTGTCCATGATCTTTCGTAAGTACCTGAAAGGGATCAACGGCCAGATGTTGGAAAACAAAGGAATTATCCAAGTTGTGCCTGAGGGGCGCAAAAGAGTGATCCTTGATTTCCACATTTTTCGATATCCTTGAAGGTGATAAAATCTTCTTGTTGGATCAGCCAATAGAGCATCTTGTCACGATCGAGCTATAGCTCAGGGTTGACAAAGAAAACATCCTGATCGACCTTGCACGATCAGTGAGTTCAGCCTTGCACGATCATTATCGCAAAGGGCTAGACAGACCCATGAAGAATCAA
>CM027118.1:50022986-50391998 GCA_015476505.1 Urochloa ruziziensis
GCGAATATCACAACCATACCACGAATAAAGTACAAATATCTCATTTATTACACCATTCTCATGATAATACGTCTGATACAAGCCTCAGGGCTGAACGACAAACAAGAACATCCAACGCAGCGGATCTAGGCGTAGAAGCCTCCATGTTCTCGATCTCCTCCACAGGCAACTTGTGCGTCAAGACGATGCCTCAGTCGTACCATCCATCGTAGTTGAACTCGTGCTCATCATTAGATCCTGCGTACTCAAGGCTATCCCCAAGGAATGTGATAGGTTTACGTCACCAACCGTATATGCAAGCTTTAAGTGGACTATCATCTAACAGGATAAAGTTATCAAGGATAGGCTGAAGGTTTCCTATGTAGCAGCAAACAAAATAAGTATCTCCTTATCCATCCATCCCATATCTCACCACATCGGGCTATTCCGACACGCCGGACTCCCATCTCCATCTCCACACTCATCTAAGTCGATGCGAGAGCTCCCTCCCCTCGCACCTCACCAACTACGACCGGATCCTGAAAGGAAAGGAGCAAACTTCCCTTCTCCCCGTCTGTAGCTACGAACCTTAGTCACTCTCAAATCTGGCTAGAAAGGGGGAAGGTAGAATATCCCAAATATGAGAGGTAACAGTGCAGTGAGCAATGTCCATACCGAGGACACGGCTATACGTATAGATTATACTCTCACGAGCTTGTACAACTGGACCCACTCGGGCTGCGAGATGGTGGCCTCCATCTCGAGATGCAACCCACAGCACAGACCCCAACCGTGACGATGTAATGCTTGCTCTTCCGGTCTCGGTCCATCGACTCGCAATCCAATGCTTCGAAGCTGTGTCGAACTCTCCCTCGTAGGGCCAGACGGGGCATAGTCCTTTGGGGAGACGGCCTCTCCCTTCCCGTACACCATCCACCTGATCTTCTCGTAATCCGGGCATCGCGCTAGTTAGGCTGGCTGGAACCCGTTCATACGGGTAAGCGGTAAGTACGTGGGGCCCAAAGAGTGGTTACCCCACTCGGTTTCAGGCCGGGGTGAGCGTCATCGTCCCAAAGGCGTATCCTCCGAAGAAGAACGCAAGTCGCAATACCCACTATAGGTACCGCCGCCAACTCCTATGCTCATCTCATCCATGTACCCGTACCCGCCGCAAGTACGGTGTGGGACCCCCCTCGAGAGCAGGGTCTCCCGGCACCTCGGTCAAAGACCGAGTTGTTATAAAATGCTCACCCCCACCACCAGTTACAAAAACCCTTCTCCTGCCGGTTTTATCCCCACACACGCCAAGAGTCCTAATCCACATGATCCCATACACATGCAAGCAGCAGCATAACAATATCATATAGAGTGGTAGGTAACAAGGCAATCACGGAATAAATCATGGCTATGCAAGGCTCAAGCATCATTCATTTGCAATAAGTAAAGCGCTAGCTCATCTAGTTGCAATGTCCAATAGGCATTCAAAAGATGGGCTGGGCGTGAACCTGAGGGCAAGTTCTCTTCCTCCACGGAGTCTTCCCGGTAGTGCTCCTCTCCGGTCAGCTCCTAGCCGTCGGTAGGTCCTAAATACGTAATTAAAGTAAATACCAGGGACCTAATAGCAATTAACTCCATAAAACCAATCCAACAAAGATCCAAATGGACACATACTTCACACCACAGGCTTGGTCATGATTTTAGAAAAATATAGAAACTGGTTTCACATTTTTCGGAGTTAAAATGAATTAGTTATGGATTTTCTAAGTTTAAATCCTTTTCTGAAATTTTAAAAATTTCCGAAAAGAAAGAAAAGAGGCCAGGGACCTATTGAAATAACCATGGACCTATTGGTAATTTTGAAAAGTTCAGGGGGTTTTCTATAAAAATTCCAGGGTCGGCTGAAATGCTGACGTCAGCAGTGGGCCCTGCTGACGTCAGCGTTGACCGGTCACGGTCAAAACTGACAGGTGGGTCCGGATGATGACGTCGTGAGTGGGCCCTGATGACGTCAGCAGAAGGGCCTAGATGTTGAATCTAAAAAGTCCAGGGGCTCAAAGTAAAAGTCACAGGCCAGGACTAGTTTGAAAGGATTTCGAAACTACAGGGGCTAAAGTGTAAGAAACCAGGGGCTTAGATGAAAAGGTGACCGGCGTAGATCTGGTGGGCGCGGTCCACGGTGCACCGTGTCTGCGGTTCATGTGAGCCGCGTCCACCGGATCCCGTGCGGCCAGGGCTGGATCTGGTGCGGCTGGCCCCGCGTGATCTTGTGTGCGGCTCCATGGGAGTGCGACACGTAGCGGCGGCGGAGGCACGGCGCGAGGAGCTTGACGTTGCGGTCGGCAGCCGAGTGCGCCGCGCGGCGGCGAAGGCACGCCGGCGGCGACTCGACCATGGCCAAATCCGGCGACAAGGGCACGGATCGGCGCCGAACAACCCTGCACACGCGTTCAAGGGTGAAACCCATAGGATCTGGCTCTAAGGCCAGATATGGCGAGGTCGAGGCGGGTCAAGGGGTGCACCGGCGTGCTTGACGTATTTCCCAAAGGGGCGTTCGTCGGGCGGCCGTGGTTCAAGGCTCGGGTTTGGCTCGACGACGCGGGGTTCATGCACAAGAAGGTTTCTGGCACGAAGACCAGGACACATGCATAGAGAAGGGCCAGCTTGGGTGGCTTAAGGCTAAACTAAGGTGGGTTCATCGGCATGAACGCCGGACAGCAAGGGGGAGAGGGAGAGCGGTGGCGTGCGGCTCACCCTGGGGCTTGGCGAGGCTCGGCGAGGCGTGAGGGCGACGACGGCTCGACGTAGGTGAAGAAGAGCGGCGACGGGGTTCGGTCTTCACTGCGCCGGTGGACGACGCGGCGACGGCGTTCCGGCGGCGGCGACGCGCGGCTTGGCGCGGCTCCGCCTTGCTCCTCCTTCTTCTCCTTCTTGGGCTTCTCCTTCTCCTCCTCTTCCCCTCCTTCTTCTTCCCCCGGGCAGTGGCTAGGTGGGAGGGCTAGAGCCCGAGCGTGCGGTGGAGGAGAGGGGAGAGCGGGGCTCTATTTTAAAGCGGCGGCGCGGCTGGGTGGAGAGAAGAGGGGCGTGAGAGGGACACACGCGGCGTGCGTCCCGTGATGGAGGGTTAGGGTTGGAGCGCGAGGTTTGGCCTCGGCGTGTGACATCTCTGATGTCTAATCACCTCGTTAAGGCTTAGACAATTAAACTTGTGGTTTTGACCAAAGTCAACGCCTGAAATAATGGATTAAAATTCCATGCACCGAACCTTCAGAGCTTGAATTGATTTGAATTCAAAATTTGGCTTAAAAACTTGAAAATCTGTCAATAAGAGAGTTGTCCCAAATTTTATAAGGAACAACTTTGTTAATTGGTGGTTTTCAAGATTTTTAGTGGAAGATGCTCTAAATCATGGTCAAACAGCAGTCAAACCTGTTTTTCAGCCAACACTTAGAAAATTTTCTAAGTCTGGACAGCAGCAGTTTTTAACAAAGTTGAGGCTTGCCATTTGGATTTCCATATATAAATTTTCATGAACTTCTCCCCAAGTTGAATCATTGATGTTTGGACTTGCCCTTGGTCATGTTCTCCATCAAGAGGTTAAGTCGAATGAATTCCTGGCAACTCAGTGAACTTTGACCTTTCTCGGTTGGCATGGTTCAAATTCAAATTTTTACTTAAGAACTCAAAAATTCACCAATACAAAAGTTGTTCACATTTTTCATGGGACACGACTTTGTCAATTGGAGCTCGACGCGATTTTGAGCGCAACATGCGTAAAACTCAGTCAAAGTCAGTCGAAACTCAAAAGTTCACCCTGGCCGGCACCCAAGTTCATGCTGTCTTCGTCACGCGTCCAAGCCCAAACCGTGCAGTTTTCATATGGTCATCCTGTACGAGAGTTGTAGAGGGTACTGAGAGACACAACTTTTGTATTTGGAGATTTTTGAGTGCAGTTCAAATTTGTGGAGATTTTTTGCCCGCGAAGTAATGCCCATCAACTGTTCGATGAAATGTCTGGCACCCGAGGGCGCGCTCCGGCCCGCGCGTCCGTCGCCTACCGCGGCCGCTGCCACGCGGCGCAGCCCACATGACCCGGATGTCGAGGTCCAACAGCTTTAATGCGACGGGGGAGACTTTTCCGACCGACCGCTCCTGTTCCCGCTCGGTCCCCTGCCTGTCCCCGACCGGACTCGCCGCGTCGGTCCCCTGTTCTGCACGTGGCCACCGCCGCCTGTAGCCCGAGCCGCGCCTTGCCAAGCCCGGCCTACGCCAGAGCTCCGCCCAATCGCGCACACGCGCTGCCTTAACCCCCACGCCAAGCCTGCCTCCCCGCCGGTCGACACCCCGACAAACGCGGGCAGGTCACGCAAGCCACGGGCGTCGGCCCAACCGCGATGAGCCGAGCTCCACCTGTCCACCAGGAAGCACCAGCTTCGCCTCGAAGCCTTGGTTCCCTCCTTCGCCTATTTAAGGCCCTGTCGAACCCTATTCTCAAGCTTCCGCCGTCCACCCCGTGTTCCCGACAACAGGGCGCGCAGAGGGCCCGTCCGCCCAATCCCTGCGCCACGCCGGCTTCCCTGTCTCCGACACCGCGACATCGCTGCCCGTTCGACCGCCGGCTCCACCAATGCCGGGCACCGCCACGCGCGCCAGGAGCAGACGAGGCTTAGCCTCGAAGGCTTGCGCCTCCCCTCGCCACGCCCTATAAAAACCCCCCCTCCTCGGCCCGACCATTGCCGCCGCTCCTCGCCTCAGTTCGGCCGCCAGGCTGCCGCCGCGGTACTCCACCTCCCAGCCGTCTCCAGCGCCTCCCTAGAGCTCCATCGTCTTCCCCTCACTCCACTGCCCCTCCTCCACCCCTCAAACGTCACCCAGCGCCATCAACCTCGCCGGGGAACGAGCAGCAGCGGCTGCCTCCGCCCCTCCCACGGCGCCCCCTCTTCCGGCCTCCTCCGGCCTCGGCTCCTTCATCAAACCGGCCTTTGGTGAGCTCCTCATCCTCCCTGTGCCCTTCCCCAAGCGAATCGAGCTCTCCCCTGGCCGGAATCGAAGATTCAGATCGCTCCCCATCCAAGGACCACGTGGTTAGAATTAGAAGAACTCCAGGGTTGCTGGTGTAAAAAGCAGGGACCTGTTCGTAAGGTTTAAAAGTTTCTAGGGGGCAGTTCTGAAAATCTACGAGTTCAAGTGTAGATCCAAATCTGCGAACTTCAAAAATCGATTAAAAATCACAGAAGAATCAGAAAAATTCAACGCCCAATTTTGTTGTACTCCTGGTGTTGTGCTCTACCTTTCTAGAAAGCATGTATAGGTGTTTTCTTCTTAGATTTTGAAATAGATTCAAATCCATTCAAACTTAAATTTGTACATAGTTTCAATCTATTGCTTTGTTTGTGCTGATTTTTGGATATGTTATGCTCTGAGTAGTTTCTAGCTTGATGTAAAAATTTGGCACAAAGTTACACAATAGAGTTTGACTTATGATTTAATTAATCTGTCAGCTCACGTCTGGATCTATAATTTGTAATAATTAATCTGTTCAGCTAATGAGCCCAAACTTTTTACAGTAGTTCTATAATGTCTTGATGCATGTCTGGTAAAAGTAGAGCTTAGTTCGAGCTGGCTACGTGCTCTTTTAATTAATAACAGTTTAATCTTGGCTAATTCAAACAGCAAGATCCTTTGATCTTTTTAAGCTACCCTTTGGCATGTGATCTTGTCTAGACTAGTATAGGCTCTGGTAATTTTCTAAGGACCAATTGATGATAGTGTGATTTACTAGGATTTATTCTTTATGTTAGTGTGCTGGTATTGTTTGATTTATTGTGGTAGATGTATAAATGCTTTTGAGTTGGTTTTTGGTCAGTAAATCCATGTTGATATAGACAGCACACTGTAATTTTCTCACATTAAAATAATACACCAAACTACCAGAATAAACTGTTAAAGTTTGATGTGTAAACGGCTAAATAAAAGAAGGAATCACATGTTTAAATTGATGAAATATTTTGATCACATGTCACCACCACACACCTTGCTGTTTAATGCTAACAACAAACTTGAGAACATGATGTGTACACAATCACCATCACAAACCCAAGTTTCTTTTTATGAGTAAATACAAACTTAATTAAAGAAAGGGAAGGTTAGACAAAGTTTGTCCAGGTGAATGTGCCAATCAATACACCCCGGGTTTATCGTGTGAACACGATGCTCGATATAACATCATTCTCTTATGCATTGCATCTCGTATAGGAACGACTCTCGCCGACAGAAGCCACAAGCCGATCCCGGCGCAAGAAGAAGGACGACACGAGGAGAAGCCGAACGTCGTCGCAAGCAAGTCAAGACCCGAACCAAGTTCGGAAGAGTCAATACTAACTTAGCTCGGGATTAAGGCAAGCCCCGGAGCATGACCCATGTTTTGAATACTATGCAACTATGTTTGTTAAGTTTGCTTGTGCATTTACGTTCAGGAGTTGAATTGAAACCCTAGTTGCATGATCCTAGGTACCTATGCTATGCAATACTAGTATGATAGGTCGATAGCTGCCCCGCTATAAGGACCCGGTAAAAGTCGAGTGATTTCCTGTCACTCGCGAGATATAGGAATCAACTGCTTTACTTATGTTGGAATCATAAGGAGGACGGGCGGGGATTTTTGTCAGGTAGATGCCCCGTCCGTGTATGCTAATGTTGGTTAAGGCCGAATGGTGTGGTACCGACGGTTAAGTTTTTGAAAGTACTAAGCACTTGTCGATTCTATGGGGTCGGTAAGTTTAGTACCTACATGACTTCAGGGTGCGGACTTTTTCCTGCTCCTTCCGGGAACGTTTTCCCCATGCCTCGAACATGTGGGTACGAGGGGCGTAAGTGTTGGTTCGGCCGGCCTTAGACCTCGTATGCCAGGGGGAGTTTGGTCCTGGACGCGACTGGGGGATTGATGGGAACTACCTGGTAGCGCTAGCCTTTGGCTGAGTGCGATGATCCGAGTGTTTGGGTCCACCTTGCAAGGTTAAAATCGGTTCGAACTGTCTGTTTCTCGCAGCTAATGAGACTACTTAACCCCGCTGCTACATTGAGTAAGAAGTGGAACATGATGATGGAAAGAAACTTGATGCTTGCTTAATTGCTTGCTCCACTTGCTTGGTTAGTACAGGTTGCTTACCTAGAATGGTTAACTTAACTAGAACTTGATGCTAAAATATTGAAAGTAAGGATCCACTATTAGTCGCTATTTGGCAAAACAAACCCACCAGCCAAAAGCCTTGCATGTCTAGAATTTGGTGATGTAGCTGTCACCCGACGGTTAAGTCTTGCTGAGTATTAGTATACTCAGCCTTGCTTGTTGAAATATTTTTCAGGTAGTGCTCTTGAGGAGATGGTTGCAGGTCTTACCTGGCCAACCACCCTTCCTCCTGGCTGGACTGTCATGTGGGACGAGGATGCTTCCGAGTGATGTCACGACGGCTTCACGTGACGTCATTCCGTTCGAATAAATTAGTTTACTTTCCGCTGCTTTCAAAACTCTGAATAACTTATGCATTGAACTTGGTTTGTAATAAATTACCTCAAGTGAGACCTATCTAATACTTGTGGATTGTTGTAATCTCTGGGATCCACCTTCGAGTGGGTATTTGCATGACTTGTTTCGATCGAGGTAACTGTTCGTGGTTGCATCGGGCTCGACCCGACAGACTGTCAGATTACTCCGATTTAATTGTGTGAACGACCAATGAAAGGTTAGCGCACTTAAGCCGGATTAATTTGAGCGGTTCTGCCACACGGCGTGCGGGCCCGTGCGCATGGCGGGGAGAGAAAAAGGGGAGTGGCTCGCGAGATAGCGCAGGCCATCTCGATCTAGGGCTAGGGGAGAGTGGATGAGTGAGTGCAGATCGGGGTTAGGGCACCGGTGACGTCGCGAGACCATCTCGCGCGCGGGAGCGGGCGACGGCGAGATGGAGGCGCCGGCGGGTAGGAGAGTGGCGGTGGCGGAGGAGAGGAAAGGGAAACGGGCCGGGGTTTTGGAGGGGGGCCAAAACCAGACTTTAGGTTAGTGGGCTGGTTAGTGGGTTAGGGCCCAAGTTAGTTTAGGTTTTAAACTTTTATTTGATTTGGATTTGAATCAATCCAAATCCAAATCACACTCAAATGAATCCACATAAAATCCAATAAATTCCAAATATTCACTCTAAGACATAGACACCTTAACAACCAATATTTAATTTATTATTTAATTCTAAGAATTTGGGGAAAGGTCCCATGAAGACAACTTTATATTTTTCCTAGCTAGTATTAAATCCACGAAAAATTTTTAAATCCATATTTTTAATATTATAAACATTTCAGAAAAATCTGGGATGTTACAAGTTGTTTCTCCCAGCCTTAGCCCCCATTATGTTGGGCAAGCTCTCCCAAGTCGTAGGAGGGTGGCTCACAGGGCGGCGTAGCTACGACGGGTGGTGTGGATGCATTTTGGCTCTATGTGAACCTGGCAAGCAAGTTGCTCGGTCGTGGCTCCCTTTGATGATCGGTAGAAGGCACTGTATTGGGGTGTTTTGGGGCCGTGTCCTCTTTTTTCCCTTTGTACTTGCAACCTTCTTATGTAATATGTGGTTCGTCACACATTTTTAAACTCCGTTACCGGCCGGTTGGTTTGTGGCTTTTCAATGAAATGTTCAGGTGGGCGAACTCCGCGCCCCGTTGACGCTTCAAAAAAATTGGATTGTACTGCCTCACCCATCAATCACCATTTACACTATACCCGTCACTAGCAGTGCACAGGAGCGTCGCCTGGTGACTGCAGTTGATCAGAAAAAAGTGACTTTTACTCTACCATAACAATGTTAACAGATAATAAGTTGCATATCGTATTATCATATCATACAACTTCATGTGCACATCATGAAGAAATATCACCAAATTTGGAGGGATTAAACCGTTGCAACCAAGGTTACGCTAGACGTTAGGCGGATTCTAGGCGCCTAGGCGTCAAGGCGTTTCCTAGGCGATCAGAGATAAATAGACCTCAAGTCGAAAAACAAGCCCATCAGAGCAGTCCAACAGCCCACCATCCACCTTATCTCCTCCCACCTCCCACCTTATCCCCTCCTGACGCATCCCCTTCCTCCTCCAGTCCGCTGCCCGTCTGTGCCTCCTCCTCCGCCTCTACATCCTCCTCCTCTGTCACCGCCGTCCGTCCCCTGCCTCTTCCGTCTCCTCTGCCATCGCCGCTGCTCGTCCCCTGCCTCCTCCGCCGCCGCCGCCCGTCCTGTGCCTCCTCCGCCGGCGCCGGCGCCTAGGGTAACTCTTCTTAACTTGTGTTGGGTGGGCTGTGCTCGAAAATTATTTGGGCGGAGGATGAAACCCCGACGCCTAGCTGATTCGCAGTCATGTATTGCTCGCATTTATTTTTTTGACAACATGGAACTTATCGAAGAATAGGCGAGATTGCAATTGACTTCATCACAATAATCACCGGGTTTCTTCACTGCCATAAAACCTCCAAACTCAAGCCTTTGTTAAGTGCAAATCCCTGGAGCTGTTCAGCTTATTGTTTATCCGCCAAGGATTAATTCTTTTTGGCACATATATAGTCTCCTATTTTTCTATGTACGGACATGATCACACACCATGATACCAAATGTCTTGAGAAACTGTGCAGCTTGAAGTAGCGTTATGGTTCATGAAAGCCCAAATTTGACATAGATTCCATGTATAAACAACTTAAAGTCTCTAATTTGAAAGGTTGATTTTCAGCACAGATTGATCCCCAGTATCACAATTATTCAACACTAAATGTTGCAGTAACTCACAAGTATTTAATAGACGGTGCATTTGCAACTCATCAAAACGCGCATTGTGCAGAAAGAGCCTTGTAAAAATGTCCTTCCCGCATTGCGACACATCCATCTCACGACAGTTCAAACTGATCTTCACAGTTAGATTAGGGTAAGCTCAACAGTCCAGTCTTCACTTCACCATTATCAATACTCAGTGGCTTCATAAATTATTTTACCAATGCCGTATAAATAATTGGTAGCGAGCAAAAGACGAAGGCTTACTGCTTTCATGGTACCTTTTATCCTTCTACCTTCTATCCTTCATACTGCCAGGGATATAGTTTGGCTCCTTGCTGCTTTAGTCATGCATGCCGTTGCCTTATCAATCGCTATTATATTATATAGGATATCAAGAGTCATCAGAACGCAGTCTGAAACATCCAGGCTGATATGGGACAGTAAAGCTAGCCAGCTACAATAATACGCATGCGAGTGAAATCTGCAACCTCTCTGGTAAGAGGAGTGCAATCATTTTTTCTAATAATGCTACAAGTGAAAAACTAGCATGGATTAAGCCAGTCTCAAGAGAACCAGATGTGCAGTTTCATTCGGCCTCAATCAAATAGCAGCCGACGTAACAACAGGTTCAAACACTAAGAATCCATATACATCTACCACAGTGCACAGAAGGCGCTTGTTACTAGAGTTTCAAACAAGAGGTAAACATATTATTTGTCATAGCACAACCTATGTTATCTTTGCTCACACAGTCAATGTAACAGGCTAACCCAGCTATCTAGCCAGACATCAAGAAGGGCAGCTAATCTGCAGCCACACCACGAACCCTGCAGAGTCTTCTTTGCTCTGCCCACGAGAACAAAAACTAGCCCCAGCTTGGGTAAAGTGGCATGCGGGAAGGCTGGGGTTGCTGCTGCGCACTCCGGTTGTTCGCACTAATGAAGCCCTGCAGGAGGCTCTGCGCAGCTTTCGCTTGGTCCAGTGTGCCCTGGATCTCCACTACAGACTCGGAAGAACCGGCATGTGCTTCAAGAAGCCTCAGTTTTGCACCAGAAATCTGGGATAAGTAGAACATTCATGAGAACCTATCATCACAGAGGATGCATTTCAGATAGCAGTGTCCATAGAACCAAAAGGCATATATACCTGACGGATCTCTGCTAGGTTGACCCCACCAACTCCAATAATAGATTCCAAGGAACTATTTGGAATCTTCAGTTCAATAGTGCTTGAGTACATGCTGCCAAAGGAACCAGTTCAGTGAAATTTGTATTTGTACAACTAAATTTACGTTCAGAACGGGAGGAGACCGCCAAAGTCATACCCAGCAACATTTGTCTGTCCTCTGTGATCCTCACGTCCATGCATCTGTCTAGCAGCCTGACAAGAAAGAAATTCAAATCTATTCAGTATTCAGTTTCTCTGACAGGCACAAATAAAATAAAGAATAAAACAGAGAACATCTCAGCAGCCAAATCTAGGATTTGCACGTGATAACAAATCGACAGAGTTGAATCATCATGTCCACATTATTGAGTGAACATAACTGCCACAGAAGTGACAGCAGTAAGGACGGAAGTTGTTCACCATAAAACAATAACATTCCGTCCCAAAAAGAATGATGTTCTCAGATTTTTCAGACAGATTAAGGGTGGACGGAAAAGACAGGTGCCCTTAGTTGAGTTACATGTAGAAGGTAGAGGAAATATGTTTCCATTTAATCATGCACGAGATTATCGCGCATGAGGTTTGAATCCCAGAACATCATTCTTTTTGGAACAAATTTTGAATCCTAGAACATATTTTTTTTGGGAAGGAGGGCATATGCTTTTTTTCCCCTTTATCCAGAAGTATCATCCAATAACGGATGAAATAGGCACATAGGAACCGTCATGTGTACAGTCTCAAGCTTCTAATGACAAATTTTAGGTGGTGGGCATTTCAAAAGGAGGGAAGCTAGCTCATCAAAGATGTACCTCAGTATAGTCGTAAGCATTTGAATTTCCATCTCTTGTGATGCCTAATTGCTGTGTACCCCTACTAGAATAGCTATCAGTAGGGGCATGGTCACGATAAGAACGATGGGACATATAATCTGCACCGGAACTGAAAGAGGAGGGAATCTCTCTAGGAGGAATGCGAGCAGGTGCTGCATATCTTTCATAAGCAAATGATGGGGCATTAGTAACAAACGGAGGGCTTCCACTGGGATATTGTCTTTTAGAAAAGTAGTCTACGGGATATGAATGGGAAGGATCATGAGGTGCACTTTCGTTCAGTCTTCCGTATGGTACATTACTGGAAGGTCTTCCATATGGTGGATCGTTGGCAAGTTGTCCATATGGTGCATTGTTGGCAGGCCTCCCATATGGTGGGTCATTGGTAGGTCTTCCAAATGGTGGAACAATGGCAGGCCTTCCATATGGTGAATCGTTGGTCAGTCTTCCAAATGGTGGATCTATGGCAGGCCTTCCATATGGATCACTGGTAAGTCTTCCAGATGGTGGACCAATGGCAGGCCTTCCATATGGTGGATCATTGGCGGACCTGCCATATAGTGTGAATTCTCTGCTATGCAAATCAACAAGACCATGAAAAGGGGCAACAGGTGGAGGATCAATGGCAGAACTTGTATCTCTCAAAGTCCTAGTTCTAAGTCTCGAAGCAATCTCTGTGAGGGCTCCTCTTGCAATAGTTGGAGCCCCAGCAACCTGAAAGCTTGGAACAAATGTAAAGGCACAACGAGGTTAAATACAAAAGGTCTGGAAAAACAATATATACCTATCGTGATGCAGCTGTTAGCAAATATGAAATCACCTGCACAAGCTCGTCATCAAAAGACAAGTACTTTGGTTTATCTGCCTTTGAGTATACTCGAATTTCTGCCCCAGTTCGCCTTCTCATTTCAGTAATTATCTTCCCACCTTCCCCAAGAATACAGCCAACTTTGCTTGATGGTACAACAAGCCTTGTACTCACATGGCGTTTCTCAGAGGGTACACTTACTTTATCATAGAGCAACATGAGCGCCTCAATTGTTGGGGATACTGGATCAGCTGGTATCTGGATATATAAGGAGGTAAAATTGTAAGTACTCATGCTGAAACTTGGTATTAAAAGGGGTTGGCAATCAGAACAACCATTTGCATTACCTCCTTAGATGAGACAATAATAAGCCTTTCTCCAGAAGCATCTTTGTCAACTTCTTGAACCTTAATGCGAGCACCAGTCTGCTGCTCTACCCGCTTAACATTAGCCCCGCTTTTCCCAATAACTGAACCAATGAGCTCAGAAGCACAAAGAATTCTCACAGAAAACTCCTCAGTTTCAGCAACAGTTCGCAATGGTCCATCTCTATATGGATCAAGGGGTATAGGTGGTGGATGATCAATATGCAGGTGTGGCAACATTGGGTTTCCATGCGGTAATGGTGGCAGAGACTCGCGTTTCCTTTGTGTGCTTGCATCTATTATTTCTTCAAGAGGTAGATTTTCTTTACGAGGATGTTGATGGAGACGAGTAGATATTTCATAGAGAGCTTTTCTTACAAGAAAAGGTGCTCCAGTTATCTGAAATATCAGAAGCACAAATATTCATGTCTAAGAATGAAACTAAAATTTTCAGGAGATGAATAACAACATGCCAGATCCAAAACTCCACTTCATTTCATTTAATTAATTGACAGGGAAATTAAGTTATCAAAAGCATGAGAAACTCGCCAAGTAGGACAGCAATTGATGTATTTGTTACTGTAAAAATAATGCATGAATAGCTGAATCAAAAAAAGAAACACTATATGAGGCTACAGAAAAAGAGGGAAGAAAAAGACATTACTAAGCTGAATAAGATAGTAATGAAGTTTTTACTATTAATATAACTTGCCTGCACCAGTTCATCACTTTTAAGTGCACATTGGGGAAGGTTTTCAGACGGCAAGACACGGATCCCTGCACCAGTATCACTTCGCAATTGTTGTATAATTGAGCCACCTTTCCCTAGAAGGCAGCCAACTTGATTGCCTTGAACCAAAATTCGGGCAGTCACATCATCAGCACTTTCAGACATTTTGTTGGCAACTCCATCATGAACTTCATCTGCCACAATCTTATCATGTATCTTCAATAAGGCATCTTGGGCAGAACAATGGGGCTTCATGTTCCCTAAGCCGTCACTAGATATGTTTTCAGCTGCTTCATCATCAGCTTGTTCAGATTGATTCTGGTAGTTGAAGATGATAATTACTCTCTCATCTGCACCAGGAATGGAATCAGCAACCCTTATCTTTGATTTAGTTTCCTCTCTAAGGGCCTTAACAATGTCACCACCTCTCCCCAAGACACTGCCTATCTTTTTTATCGGGCACAATATTCTGTAAATGGTTTCAATTGGCTCAGAGGACATAGATGTGTCATCATGCCTGGTGTTTAACCGTTTCCTCTTTCCATCATCAGAACTGGAATGTGTCCTTTTCTTGGAGTTAGTTCTTCGAGAATTATCATGATCCATCAAACTCAATTCTGTAGTCCACCTTTGTCTATATAACGAATTATCCATCAGCATAAACAAACTGAATAACATACTGATAAGAAGATAAAGCAAAAATGAAAGGATGTTGCATGCACACAAGCCTTGGGCAGCTCCGACACACATAAGCTAGTAGGTTATGCACATAAAAAAAATCCAGAAGCTGCTGTTAGAAGTTCATGTTGTTATTTTGTTCTACAGAATACCAGTATAGGTAATCTGTACAATAACATGTGTTAACCATGTGATCAAGACACCTCGGCAACTAGTCACGCTAACTCAAAATACAGATACCAGCAATTTACTTTTCAAATACCAAATACATGCATGCAGCACTCTGTATCATTTAACTTCCTTTAAATAAAAAGACTGCCCTGCAGAACTTGGTTCCATTGTAAGTTACAAAACCGTTTTATATTTGATAAAAGATAGTGAATAACACTGTGTATGTGGAGTATGCAAAATGTAGCATCTTATGGAAATGAAAATCCAGCCTAAGAGATAGTGCCAGCATAGTCGAAAAAGCAAGAATCGTATTAAGGTGTCACGCCTAATTTAAATACATAGATGAAAACATTTAACATGTAAAGGTTCAGAGACTGTGGCAGAAATAACTGATTTGACACAAAAATGCTTCATTGATGTTTTCACCAAAATAGAATAAAGGAGTCTACACACAGAAAATAACCCATTATCATTCCAAAAAGACCTAAACAATCAAAGCACAAATAGAATTACAGTTCTGTTGGTTTCTACATTTGGTTGTACGGTGCAAAGGCGTAGGCAACTGGATAGCTACAGCTTGAATTTTATACAAGCATGATTAGCATCGAATCCCCCAACGCCCCACTTTGGCGAATGTTTTAGGCATTTATTACATGTCCACATAGGGCAATCTGATGTTGCAAGCAATTAAATGAGAAAAGGGAATGAGCTAGTATCTTGTGGTATTAGCAAGCTTGGCTCAGAATCCTAGACAAAAGAAAACCGACCAAATATGCATTGGGAGTACTCAACATGCATTGGGAGGGTTAAAAGCATGTGTTTCTTGCATTCCCTCTTTTCTAAGAAATAATGCATTAGGAGTGACCTAAGTAACATGGGGAAGCTACAAAACAAAGCTCAATTAAGGCGTTTATGCAACTTGAAGCGATACTGCATAGTGGCCAGTCTTTGTGCCCTAAAATGATGAGGAATGAGTATGACTTGACAATCATACCTTATCAGGTCAACACTTAAGATGAAATGCCAGATTGTTAACGTACAATTCTACTAGCATAGCATGCATTAAAAAAAGGGCAACCCAACACCCTCCAAAGTACCGCATAAGAGCATTTAGTGCATGGGGCACTTCGGTACGCGTACAGGAATAATGCTGTAAATCTGCTTAAACAGCAAACCCTAACACACGGACGTTGCAGTTGAATAGCACAGCTGAACACATTGCACATGACCCCACTTACAGGGGCATCTGCACGGTCAAAAATATGATTTGACCTGTGGCCTGAAGCATAAAAAAAAATACGAGGCATGGAATTCAACTGAACCTATCTGCAATGTATATTCTAACAAAGTCGCTATAGCCTACAGATCATCTAGCGCCAAACTGGATGGATTAACAAACCATCCTGGCAAAAAGAAACATTGTTTTTTTTTGTGGGCTGGCACAAAAGATGTGGATCAAGTAGCAATCTCCACTTGATTTTGAAACATAACATCTACAATAACTTTTCATATCCATAAATGGCAAGGAATGGTGTAGCAATCGCACCAAATTGCCAACTTCAAATTCTGATCCTGCTGCACTCTGCAAGCATAAATTCAGAAATAGGAATCCAACACTCAACTGAAACGCCGCATAAAGAAAATCATTTAAAGCACTCGAGCACATTCACAAAAATTCTCAGAAAATCTGCTTACACTAGCATAGTAACACGGGAAAGCTGCAGTTTGACCTCCCATGTATTATCTCATAATATCATTCAGGTTCAAATTTTAGTTACACAGATTTGAACAACCTCAGTTCATGTTCAATCAATAACACAAGAAAAATACCAAGCTGAGCACACTACACATGACACTTACAGTGGTATTCACACAGATGGTTAACTTGGTGCGTGGAAATTCAACCGAACCACCAAATACTTTGGAAAACAAACTCGCTACAGCCAAAAAGAACCGGATAGTGCCAAATTGAATGGACTGAAGTGTCTATCCTGGAAAAGGAAACTTGATTGAACTGTTCACAGCCTCAGAATCGCTTCACGATAACGATCATGCACTAAATATTTCACTCTTGTAGCAATTCCCATCGAGCAATCTAGGTCACACGAACAAAAATCTAACCTAAGACCGGATAGATCTCCAACCTCCACCATCACACCAGTGGGCAGGGGCAAGGACGGACCCAGTATAGGACATGGGTGTACAAAGCCACTTTTTTTTAGTTTTACTCCTTCAAACGTTTGATTTTTACATATCCATCAATCACCCAAAGCTTGCTTAGAAATCGAATTGGGGATTTGGAGTTAGGGTTTGGGGGTTGGGGTTACCTGTTGATTTCGGGTCTAGAGGGAGCTCCGGGGTGGTCGGCGGCCGGCGTTGGTGGCGGGATAGACGGCGGCCGGCGTGGTGGCGGGAGAGACGGCGGCGGCGGAGGCGGCGAGGGCGACGCAGGAGCGGGTGGTGGAGGACCCCCGGTGGGCGACGGGGAGCGACGGGGAGCGGCGGGGGCGTCCGGCTCAAACGGATTCGCGTTGGGCGGCGGAGATGGCGGCGGAGGCCGGCGGAACCAGGTGGGAGACTGGGAGGAGGTGGCGGCGGCGGCGGGGGCAGTTGCGACTCCCACCAGGCGTCACGATGGAGAAGACCTCGGGAGGAGGAAGACGAGCACTGCAGGAGTAGAAAGAAAAGAAGGGAAATAAGAGGAGGGATCTAGGCTGTTGGATGTAGATCCAACGGTTTGGCAGGGTGATTGGACGAAAAGTAAATCTCAAGCATTTAAGGAGATTCTTTTTTTTGCTAAAACTCGAAATTAGTGGGTATGATACGTGCACATAGTGGTAATTGGGTCAGAAGGGAACAGAAACTTAGAAAGGGGCGGCGCACCCGTGTTTATTTCGGTGAAAAAATTCCAGGTTTTAATTTTATCGATTTAGAAGTAGTAAATATAAACGAAAAAGTGAAAAGTTAAATGGATATGTTGAAAATCTCGAAACGAATCTAACGATGGTAATTAGAGGGTAATTAATCCATAATTAGTGAATGGTTACTATACTATTACTGTTGCAAATCATAGATTAAGTAGGCTCATTAAATTTGTCTCGCGATTTACAATCTAACCATATAACTTTCACCTTTTTATATATATTTAATACTTTATGCATCTAAAATGCTTCTTCGAGGGGTGAAAAGATTTCATTTTAGGACCAAACAGCGCTAAAGCGGCCGCCGCGAGGAATCGGGACGTGACTCGTGAGCGAGAGGTTTTTCTTTCTTTTCTTTTCTTTTTTCTTTTTTTTTTTTTTTTGACAACGGAAACCACATTGCCTCTAGGCAAGTCGCCAGAGACCAAATGAGATACAAAGTCTGGTACTCTGGTACATGGTCGGTGTACATGTCTGCAACGTCATCCATCCTACCAGCACCGTAAGCAGCTAAGCTGTCTGCTATCTGATTACAGGCTCTATTGCAGACTGAGATTACACAGTCAGTAAATCCATGACATTAAATCTCTGATCTGCCTTAAGAGACACCCTAAAGGGCTTCTATCCCATGCCGCTGATCGGAGGGCATCCCAACGATTGCTGCATCAGTCTCCAGAACAACACGACTCCAACTGCACAGCCCGCTCAATACTCCGTAGAGCTGCAAAAGCTTCAGCATGTAGGGAACTAGTCATTCGTTGCAAACTTCCAGCTCCTGCTTCCAGGACAACACCATCATTATTCCGCATAACAAAACCCCAGCCACCCTCGCCCGTGCTCCCATGAAAAGAAGCATCAAAGTTTATCTTGTAATATTGTTCTGGTGGGGGCCATCTTGCCTTTTGCCCAGTACCTGTAGTTTTTTGTTGGGAGATTTGGAGCTTTTCCCATTCAGACAAGTGATAAATGACAGAGCTGCAGATCTCATCTACACTGGGCATTCGTTCCCCATCCTTCACTTTATTTCTAGCAGACCACCAACGCCACAAGAAGATGATGACTTTATTCTTAACATCCTTTTCCATCTGAAGGACTTGGCTGATTGTTTCAGCGCTCGATTTGCATTTTTCAAGCTGCATACGTTCTTCTTCAAGGTTCAGTGCCAACCAGCATCTCCTCACAATCTTGCACTTGAAAAACAGGTGACCACAATCTTCATCAAAATGTTTGCACACTGGGCACACTGTGTCCAATTCGACTCCTCTTCTTGCTATATTACGGCGAACGGGGAGGCTGTTATGTGCTAGCCTCCATATGGACATTTTAACCTTGTTAGGGAGCTCCAGTTGCCAGATTTGCTGCCACTTTACAATCCCGTGCAGACCGACCTCCGAGCTGGATGTTGATGCATTTTTCTTCAAGACCCCATCTCGAATTTGCATTGCTAGTTTATAGGCCGACTTGACAGAAAAAATTCCCCTTGAATCATAGTGCCAAGCTGGCCAGTCATCCATTTGACTATGAATTGGTATTGCCAAGATCGTTCTAGCATCCTGTGGCCAAAAAGTATTAAGGATTAGCTGCTCATCCCAACCACCTGTGGCTGGGTCAATTAACTCTGAAACTCTTGTCAGCAAAGAATGTCCTCTTGGTGTGGCTGGTCTTCTAACTGTCCCAGCGAGAGGTATTTCGGGGAAAAGGAGAGGAAGTTAGCTTGTCCCCAGCTGGATAAAGAAGCTCACGTTCGTTTCCGCCGTTGAGTCTATCTGTCTATCTATCCTTCGGACCCATTATTCAGGGCCCAGTAATAGGTACAAGGAGGTGGGGCTTATTATTTATCTTTCCTTGTGCAATGGTTGCAAATTGCAATCTGCTCATTGTGCCTGAGAGCCTGAGACACATGGCCAGTTGGGATTCAGAAATGGGAAAACACATAAATTGCATTGCTTCCTCTATTTCTAATTTAGATATTCTTGTTTTCCGAATACATGCCTAAGCTGTGTTCGTGTTCTTGTGATGGCACCGAGCTTCAGAGGCTACATGCGCAGTGCGCTCACCTTGAAGTTGCTGCAAAATCTGGAGATTAGGGAGAAAGCGACCATGGAGAGGAAGAGGTGATGCAGTTCATGAGCTTTGCCCAACGTTAGCAATTGAAGCACGGGAATTTCCTGCCCTTGATGCTACACAGCCATGGATCCATCGAAGAGCAGCTGCAACCTGCAAATATGTAAAATGGTCACCAACTCCAACGAAGTGCAGCTGCAAGTCTGTAACATCGAAAAGAAGCTGCAAGCACTGGACCTCAATGGACTTGACATGAGCCATGACATTCACACCGCATGTCTATTTATCTAATGCATCAATGAAGCTGTCAGCCAATGAAAAAAAAAACAATCAATTGCACATGTTTTCAGAGGGATGAAAAGCAGATCAATTTCCATATGAGGAGAGGATATCAGTATGCGTATAACCGTCAAAGAGATTGTTCTATGCTTAATTGGGGAAGCCATGCAAAATTCGTGAGCACATAATAATACAGGTAGTACAGTACCTACATCATGTGTAAACATCAGTTCAATGGTAAAATAACTGCAGCATAAAAGAATACAGCCAAAGTTGGTACTTATGCAGATATTTTAATTTAAGCTCCAAACAGAGATCTGTGGCCATGTATAAAAAGGAAAAAAATACTTCATATATTCTCATTATTTGAAGTATATAATATCAAGAAGAAGTTACATATGGCACTGGATTATTGCAGTCTGAAAGAACAAATCTCGTAACATCCTTGCTTAATCAAATTACAGTTGCAGGATTCACACGTAATTGCTAGGTAACCGCTTTAATGAGCACACTCAGCTCTCATACCTTTCACCTTGAATATTTGTCCAGGTTCTTAAGACCAATATAGTGCGACCTGATAGTGCTTGAAGCCTGCCTTGTACTGTTCCTATTTTTTCCATCTATTTTAAATCAGGCATAAAGTCCATTGCAAGCAAAATACACCGACAGAGAGTTGGGAGGACAGGGTATGAGGCTCCCTAAAACATGTCCTATGATGCTATTTCCAGAGCACATGTTTTTTTGTTGGAATGCTAATATATGCTGAAAAGGTGGATCTACTTTAAAAACATTGGAATATAAAGAAGTTTGTCAACTGTGAGTGTCACTGCTGGCTGTGAATATAAAGAATTTTTTCCTTTAACCTGTAACCATTCAATTAGAAAATGATGCTTGAAAATGCATTAAGCACACCATGAGCTTTTTTGTTTTATTTTACTAAAACATACGAATAACACAAGTTAAGAAAAGTATAAAAGATATTTAGAAGAGCAATATGTTTGTGACCAACGAAAAGCACCTGAATACTGGAGCAAACAATACCATGCAAGTCAGACTGGATTTCGAGAGTATCTTACAACACATTTTTTAAGCATTATTCTGTGCATTAAGAAACATGGCATTATTCAGTGTTACCTTACATGTACCTCCAATATTTTCAAAGGTGATATTTTCTGCAGCTATCTAGAAGAAACTTAAAATATTTGTTGGGCTGTGTATGTAAGGGCCCATGAGTCCATAAATCATGTATGTATATGTATCCCTAGCAAACAATATAATGTATGGTTCCAGAAATTTCCAACAACAATATTCAAGAACTTAGTTTTTTTTTTTGTCTAACATAATTAGCTCATGGTGTCAGATTCTACCTGTATCCAAGGTCCCTGGTGATATCAGGACCATCTTTCATGAGAGCCGCATTTTCATTCTTCCAGTAACTCAGTTAATCCCAATCTGAATTTTCATTGTAGACCAACCTCTTCTTTCCTGCGTAATAATGGTTTATTCCAATCAAATTATAGCATCTGCTGGATGACCACAGCCTTGTCAATTGCATAAGCCTTGCATATATCATCAATGACGACTTGCAAGTCAACATCTGGGGAAATACCATGATCCAGCATTTCGTGAAATAGGCTCAAAGCTCAGGGTCTGAAAGCCTGAACTATAGGATTTTATATGCCAATAACTAATATGCTAATTAAGCATAGGCAGTAGACAATCAACTAATCAGTGAACCAAGATAGCGTATGAACCAATTTAGTCACATGTATGAACCTACTCTAGTAGGTACACCATCTTTTCAAGTTTTAAGCAGAAATATCATAATGCAGGCATGATGAATAGCATATTCTGGGTTTACACATACTCTAAACCCCTAGTATTTCAGAATAAGGCTATGATAATTTATTCCTAAGCTCCTTTAGAGCAGAAAAATAAAAGTACAGTTCCTCAACAAACAAAGACTAAAGAGGCACTGAGGCAGATATAAAGATGGCCTTTTGTCACCGGCATAAGTGGCATAGCGGGTTGAGGAGGCCCAAAGGCTCGTTAGTGGGCCAGAGGAGGCCCAGGCGCCCCTCTCGGCTCTCCCTGCTAGGTGCCTGCCGCCCTTTCCCTCCTCCACCTTCCATATAGCGTTTAGTAGTAGAATAGAAGTCTTAGTTTAAATTAGGAAAGATGAATCGTAAGATGGAAGGTTTTATCTCTAGTTAGCTTGAGAGTCAAGTCTGTCCGGACTATAAAACAAAAGAGATGTAATCTATTTTGGGTTAAGCAAGAAAGGTTTAATCCAATCTTGCCCTAGCTTCTACCTCTCTCTCTCTCTCTCCCTCGAGTTACTGTTTACGGTACTGTTCACAGGCGTGAACAGTACCTGCGCCCCTCCAACATTGTTGCTGACAATTGGTATTCAGAGCCAGGTTTTTTCGGCCACCATGTTCCTCTTCTTCGACCTCGCTGCCCTGGTCGTTCCCCACTATGATCCACCAGCAAAAGAAGAAACACAAGATGAAGAACACCAGAAGCATCTACAAGTAGAGGAGACGGCTGACACCCAAGTTTCTCCAATTTTTTTTTTACAGATGCATCTAGGGTTTCCATGAACGACAACTTCAACAACAATCCAACAGCAACTTCTGAGGGCGCTCAGGACACCGATGTGAACAGTAACTGTGGTACTGTTCATGACGTGAACAATACTCATGGTTCTTTTCGCCATGAAGATAGCCCTAAAACGGCTGTATATCAGATGGAGAAGACGACTGCCACACCTACAACTGGTATCAGCTTGCTTACTTTGATCCCGATGGCCGGCAAAGTACCAACTACCATCGAGGAGTTTTGGGGTGCACTCACTGCCATGAGGAAGGAGGAGGAGTCATCTCAAGCAATGTTCTCCGTACTCAACAGAATCAACTCTCGCCTGGGTAGCATCATCGGCGAGAACGACAAGGTGGAGGACTCCAACGCCTCCGCCACAACTACGCAAGAACGCCCCGAGACTGAGTCGACTATGGCACCTGAGATCGTCACCGAATCCATGCTGTCGGTGATATGATCTCCGGCAGTCTTCCACGGGGTAGCCCACGGAAGTGATTTGTATGTAGGGAAGATCGCAAAGATCGGAAGCTAGATGGTTAGGGTGGACAGACACAAGGATTTAGACAGGTTCGGGCCGTCAACTCGACGTAATACCCTACGTCCTGTTTTGGGGTGTTGTATTGCGTGGATTGTTCTCTTGAGAGATTTCGTGTCTTTTGGAGGGGGTCCCTGCCCGCCTTATATATCGGGAGGCAGGGTTACAAGTCGGTTTGTAGCCGATCCTATCTCTAAGGATCCTTTCCTTCTTTACAAAAACTCCTATTCTAATCAGAACTTCTCCTTCCGGGTCCTTCCTACATGCGCCGACTTGTCCCGCACGTCATCAGGTCCAGAACGGTGGGCCGGGCCGCCCCCTATCGGAGGGCTGTCAGGCCTGCTCGTGAGGTACCCGGGGACTATATCCCCCACACATGCCCAAGCCAGCTAAAGATCTGATCACACATCAGGTCTCTCAGGAGCTCGAGGTGCAGGGCGCCACCTCATCGACGGCAACATCTGCACCGACACGTGAGGATGACCTAGCCTTGAGCATCCTTACCATGAAGGCTGCCCCACCGGTACTCGACGATACTCGAGTTGTGTGAGTCTTCACCCTAGGAGCCGCTACAGCTACGAGACATCAGGCTAGGGTGCCCCATGCGTTCCACGAGCCCGAGGGCGACACTTCCTCGACACCAACCAAGGGTACGCTAACTAAGGGCACCCTGATTCCGGCAGCTCCTACGACTTCATCGACACCGTCCGAGGGTACCCTAGCTGTGAGCGCCCTGACTCCGGGATCCTCTATGCCGACGTCTTCATGGACAAACAAGCCTTTTAAAAGGCTAACCCCGGAGGAGACCAGAGCCGACGACTTAGCCTTGATGATGCTCTCACCTGATCAGGGCGTGTTGGCTCTCGGCGCCAAGCAAGAGTACCTCCCTAGCGGGTCGCACACCATGCGCCTGCTAGGAGTCATGCTAGGCGAAGGTGCCCGCATCCTCGTCGACTCCGGCGCCACACACAACATGGTGGACAACAACTTCGCAAAGACCGTAGGCATCTACGAAAAGCGTGTCGACATTAGCATCAGGACCGGCAATGGCGACTACATGCGCATCGCTTCCCTCGACGGCTCCGTCGACATCATCCTCGGCACACCATGGTTAGTTACCCTAGGCCCAGTCATGTGGGACTTTTTGACAATTACCATGCGCTTCAGGAGCGGCAATCACTTCACCGTCTTCACCGGCATCGCCCCACCTCGTGAGGCAGTACTTGCGCTGCCCACTCCTTCATCAACTCCAGTGGATTCTTCCTCCCAGGAGTCGCCACATGCACGACCAGTTGGCGCACGGCTTGTGTGTGCCAGCACGGAGGCAAGCTACAGGACCAGCAACGCCTTCGACGCCATCTCCTCACAGCTCGCTATCTTCACCGACATCCGACGGGCTGTGCAGATTGACCCCGAGCTGGCTTCTCTATGGCTCGCCATATTCAATGGCACAACAGCTCGGGCATGGACGCTCCACGATGGCGTCATCTTCTTTCATGGACGCATCTACCTACCGCTCTCGTCTCACCTGCTGCAGCCCTGCATCAACACTTTGCTGGCAGCAGGTAATTTGGAGTGGATGAGGCTACTCGCGATAGGAGGCCACCTTCCAGACGTCATGACTGTCCCCCGTTGCTTCCCGACCATGGTCCTCTTAGCAAAAGAGTGGCCATGCACCACCATAGTTGCCTCTGATGTGCGGTTCTTTGATGGTGGGGGATATCAATTCCTTGGGGTCAAGAACATGATCTTCCGGGTGAACAAGGACAATGAGGCTATCAAGCTACCGATCTCCCCTGATACCGACCACGACTACAAGCTCCTTTTCGGGGACATCATCGACATAACGACTGCTTATCCTGAGACACGTACTTCATTTGTCTTTAGGATACTAGGCATTGTTCTTTCTTCGTCGGAGCTTTGCATCGATGGATTTAACAAACCACCTGCTTCAGCCACAAGGGTCTTCAACTTCGCAGCACATCGTGGGCTCATACCTAGGGCGCCAGCTACTCCAATGGTGCGTCGTGACTTCACCAACCCGCCAAGCTTCGACTTCATCTTACGTGGCTTCATTGGTGATCTTCGCTATTTCTTCCACTTCCACGTCCACGACACCAGAATCAATCGCTTGACAGAAACAGTCCGCGGAGAGCTTCATGTGACACTAGCTCGGCGACAGCTTGCAGCACCTCCACCTCCTACAGGCATTGAAGATTGGGAGGCCTACCAGCGCGAGGGCGCGCTGGTTGTCGAAGGGTGGGGGAATGTCACCGGCATAAGTGGCATAGCGGGTTGAGGAGGCCCAAAGGCTCGTTAGTGGGCCAGAGGAGGCCCAGGCGCCCCTCTCGGCTCTCCCTGCTAGGCGCCTGCCGCCCTTTCCCTCCTCCACCTTCCATATAGCGTTTAGTAGTAGAATAGGAGTCTTAGTTTAAATTAGGAAAGATGAATCGTATCTCTAGTTAGCTTGAGAGTCAAGTCCGTCCGGACTATAAAACAAAAGAGATGTAATCTATTTTAGGTTAAGCAAGAAAGGTTTAATCCAATCTTGCCCTAGCTTCTACCTCTCCTCTCTCCCTCTCTCCCTCGAGTTACTGTTCACGGTACTGTTCACGGGCGTGAACAGTACCTGCGCCCCTCCAACATTGTTGCTGACACCTTTATTGCTAGAACCCCACTCATACGTATTCTTTACAAAAGAAATAGCTTGCATCAACAGAGACCCTAACATTTGCAAACATAAGCACAACCAAGAAATATCATAGGGTAGATAAGTAAAAAAAATTGACCGTGGGGGGAACATTCCCCTGGGCTTTGTCTTAAAGTAGATTCTTCGCTTTGAACTCGGGATAGACGGAATTTTAACGATTCCCAGAGTTTACTGCTCTAACCATTGTGCCTGCAGTAGTTGGCGGATGGTAGTTAAGTAATCACAGCACAAGTTCTCCCGATTGGCAGACCACTGATTTCTACGTGGTTTGCACTTTCAATCAGCTTAAAATAGTGGTTGCTGCAGCAGTCCTCCCAGTCTGCAATAACACTATTAGTGTTGTGCTCTACTTGACCGTGTCAGTCTTAACTCTCTTGCTTAGCATTTCTCTGAACAGAGTCAACGCATGCACTATCCTGCCATCTTTACAGCAGCCATTAGTAAAACTGTCAAATATAACAATGTCAGGTTTCAACCCAGCAGAGAGCATGCCATCGAGTATAATATGAAAGGTAACAGCATTAGGTTTCATGCCAAGCGAGAGCATAGCATCAAGGAGTTTGATCACTTTGTCCACTTCACCAGCCAAGAAATAACCATGTATCATTGTATTGTATGAAACAACATCAGGCTCTACACCTGCACATGGCATCAAATCAAAGAGTTTTTGAGCCTCCATAGTCTTTCCTTCTTTGAATAGCTTGTCGATCATTGCATTGAAGACGGTGACAGTAGGATGAATGCCTCTATCCAACATTTCATAAAATAGTTCCTCAGCCTTCTCCCATTTACCGAGCATAGAAAAACCATGAATCAGGGTGTTAAATACTATGGCATGGGGAGACAATCCTTCATCAATCATCTGACGGAATTGGGACATCGCATCATCCAGCCGGCCTATCCTGCAAAGCCCAGCTATTATTGCCCCATAGCTGACTACGTTTGGTTTCAATCCATGCTGTCGCATTTTGTTAAATGTGAGCATTGCCTCATCTAACATTCCCCATTTACCATATGCAGACACCAGTATGTTGAAGATATGATGGTTAGGTCGTATTCCATCTTGTACCATCAAATCCTTAAGATGATTCATCTCAACAAGATTCCCATTAGTAGCATACCCATGAAGCAGACTTCCATAGGTAGTGACATCAGGTTTTTGACCATTCTGAACCATAGATTTTAAAACCCCTCTAGCTTCTGCGCACCTTCCATTCTTACAAAGACAGTCTATCACCATAGTGTAAATAACAACATCTGGTCTTTGCCCATCTCTGGTCATTTCTTTGAAAATTCTGAGTACCTCATTCCACTGTCCCAAAGAGCAGTATCCATGGAGAAGACTAGCATACGTGATGAGGTTAGGCCTAATACCGTTGTCAAACATCTGACGGAGGACCTCTTCAGCCTCTTCCATTGCTTGAACCTTGCATAGGCCATCAATAATTGAGTTGCAGGTCACAACATTCGGTGAAATCCCATGATCTAGCATTTCTTGAAACAGACTGTAAGCGTTGCCCACCTCGCCCTCTTTAAAGAAGCCATGGATTACAGTGGTATACGACACCACATCAGGTGCGCAGTTGCCTCCATTGTCAGCCATCATGTGGAGCAGTTCGACAGCCTCTTGACATTTCTTCTCATTGCAAAGCCCCTTGAGAAGAGTGCTAAAAGAGATTACATTGGGCATGCAGCCAAGCTCTCCCATCCGTGTGAGCACTATTTCCATTGCATCGCTTGATCTTTTCCCAGAGCAGAGGCCATCGATCAATCGGTTGAAGGTGATGACACTCACACTGCAACCTGACTTAAAGATTTGGCCCAAGGAAGCGAAGGCGAGGTCCAAGCGACCCAGACAGCAGCAGCTCCCGATGAGGACGCCGTAGGTGTATATGTCAGGAGCCACCTTCTTGGCGCCGGCTCGAGCCATGCGGTTGAACAGGGACACGATGAGTGCAGATCCGTCGCCCACGGAGGAGGATTCTGGGGCGCGAGCGACGACATTGAGTAGCTGGTTGAGGGCGGAAACGGAGCTGGGCCTGGCTTGATGGAGCAATTCGTCGAACAGGTCGAGTGCGTCCTCGGGGCTGAGGTCTCCCGAGCGGCAACACTCCCCGATGAACCGCTCCAGCTCCCAACAAGGACGGTGGTCGGCCTTCAGCCGGCGTGGCGCGGCCGCCGTGGTGGAAACGGCCGGAGTAGGGGAATGCCTCTGCATCGATGGGAGCAACTCGGCGCAGAGCTGATGCGCCGCCTCAGTGTTGAGGCCTCCCGAGCGAAGGCGCCGCCCGATGATCCGCTTCATTTTCTTCATCCAGTGGGGGCGGCCGAGGCGCGCTCGGCTCGACATGGCCGGCGCCGCCGGTGGATCTACAGTTCTACACCTCGCACCTCTGGTTCATGTGCGGGCACTGCGCTGCGGGCGTTGGTGTGGAGTGCGGTGCGGAACGAAATTGCCTGGGGCCTGTTCGCGTGGAGTACTTTTCGCGTGTGTTTGGATCACGCGTAATGGAAACCACATTGCGTTAAACTCGTTTTAAGCAACGGCGACGAAAACTCTGTTTGGGAAGGCTAAAACTAGCATGTAGCGGAAACTGGTTTTCCACAAAACCTGGATTGATTTTGAGTTTTTTAAAAAAAAACGACTCGTCCTCGTTTTTAAGAAAACCACTTTCTCATTTTTCTTATTCTAATCGTATTTGTAGCCATTGTAGCATCATTGATATGTAACTCGATGCCGCACGAATGGATCGCGATCTCTACACTTGATTGGCGCTCAACCCTTGCGTGCTGCCTTCATCCTGTGTGCGCGATTATCAGGACCAGAGGGAGTACAGAAACAAGACGCAGCAATTTTTCGGCCATGAAAATGAGCGAGGGAGAGACGAGAGGGTGATATCAGATTGGATAGACCATGGAGAGAGATCAAGTTTGATCATATAATTAAGTCACGATAAAATAAATTCTCTCTGATCAACTTGCATTAAACTCGTTTTCCAATTTTGTTGACCCAAACAAAGAACCGAATAACAACCTAAAATTGGTTTACTAAAAATCTTAATTAAACTTGTTTTATAAAAGCTGATTCTATTTGACCCAATTCAAAAAATTTTTTACCTTTTCTACGAACTAAACACGGCCCTGCTGCCCGGGATTATGTCGTGCGATGTACTCCACGCCAACAAGTCAGATCCTCGTCAACTATGCCACATGCGCAAAACAGCTAATGGAACCAGCAAAGGGACTGATGCTGAGCTGTTTTAGGAGACGAGGGATAACGCGAATTTTTTTTTCGAGTACGTTCCCTCGCATACATGGCATATTAAATGTAGTCGAAAAAATAACTCATTATGTGGATGGAGTGTACTTCGCGAGACGAATCTAATGAGCCTAGTTAGGTCGTGATTAGACAATAAATTGCTATAATAAACATGTGCTAATGCCGGATTAATTAGACTCATTAGGTTCGTCTTGCGATTTACTGACCGAATCTTTAATTAGTTTTGTAAATAGTATATATTTAATACTTCAAATGTGTGCCCGACATACTGTAAATTTTTTCGGGAAACATCTAAACGCGGCCCATATAACCGAGAAAAGATGAGATACAACAGTTAGCCCCCGGGAGAGAGAGAGAGTTGGGGGTCCAATGTTGAACCTTTTTCTTGCGTAAAATATACCAAAGGGAGAAGGAAAAGGTATATATCACCCCCAACCTATGGGGGTGGACTACATAACCCCCCAACCTATGAAATGGTCTATATCACCCCCTGAAATTTCAAAAACCAGTCAAATTACCCCCTAAAGCAATTTTGAAAAATCATAGTAAATCATAGAAAAATCATAAAATGGAAAATCCAGTTGTGTTGGACTCCAAATGAGGAGATCTACACAGTGAACATATAATATGGTATGATTTAGTACATTTTTTTTGTTGTAGCTTTATATCTATATTTTTCTTCATAACTGTAAAAAATTGTACTACAACATACCACAATATATGTTCACTGTGTAGATCTGCTCATTTGGAGTCCAACACAATTGGATTTTCCATTTTATGATTTTTCTGTGATTTACTATGATTTTTCAAAATTGCTTTAGGGGTATTTGACAGGTTTTCGAAAGTTCAGGGGTTGATATAGACCGTTTCATAGGTTGGGGGGTTATGTAGTCCACTCCCCATAGGTGGGGGGTGATGTAGACTTTTTCCAAGGGAGGAGAAAGTTTGGAGTCCCTTGTCAACTGTACTAGGTGATTCTCCGCGCGTTGCTGCGGGACATTTTGCATATTTTTTATAATTATATTGATGCATTGTACAAAGAGTTTTTATTTTATTGATAATTGAAGAAAGTACATATGTTATTTATTTGATAAAATAACATACAGACATATGAATTTTATTGGAAAATAACATGCACTTGCAAGTAACAAATTACTTTTCATTTTTGTTGTTGGAATTCTCTTCACTGAAAACAGCTTGCATTATCAGAGGCCCCAGGTTCTACTGCAAAATTTCCGGTTTTTTGATCTCTAAACATTTCACTGTAACTTTAAGGCACTTTCGGCTCACCAAAGAACTTTTGAATGAAAATCAGGGGGCCAAGGGACAATACATCTACTGACAAAACAGAAAACTTTTGTTTGTGAAAGAGCGGTGTTAAATATGTCGTAAATCTTTAGTACCATAGTATATTGCACAAAGCTGCACCTTATTATTAGTCTCAGTAGTGTGCGCAATTATATAGATGGCCGCGAGGTAAGAATTTCCAGTGGATTAGGCTAATGCTCTTGCTATTTTCAGAGGAGAAATCAATTAGTGGGAACCTGAAAAAATCAGTATGGTTTATGCAAGTGTTTCATCGAACAGATTGAGTGCATGACACTGAAACAAAAAAAATCATATGATAGAAGATCAAAATAAAAAAAGTGGAAACTCAAACACTGAATCAAGTACCGGGAACTATACCTGATCATGGGCCGCCCGACCCGACAAACCCGAACCGACCCGCCCGAAAAAAACCCGACCCGACCCGGCCCGCCAAATGCCCGGGTCGGGCACGGGCCAGTTTTTCAGCCCGACAAGATTTTCGGGTCGGGCGCGGGCCTGATTTTTAACCCACGGGTCGGCCCGAAGACCCGACCTAAAACCACAAAACCCCCCCTTCCTGTGTGGCCCAGAGATCAATAGAGGCCCAGCCCAACAAATAGACATATAAAGACTTCATTCTAACCCTAATCCACCCCTTTCTCTCCCAGTTCCTCCCGCACAGCCGCCCCTACCCTCGTGCGCACGTTGCCGGCGGCGGCGCCATCCCTTTCCTCTGCTGCTCAGGCGCTCAGCCAAGCGGCGCCTGCACCATTGGCCTTCTGCCAGGCGTCTCCCAATCCCAGTCTCCGACCAGGCTGCCAGCCGGCGCCCCAACCTCTTCCCCCTCTTCTCCCAAATCTGGTAATGGTTTCTTTATGGATCTCAACTTCGATTTCTATTTAGCTTGGCAGTAGTATATTAATCGATTTGTATGCTTTTTGTCGCCATTTTTTACTTTCCAGATTGTTGATTGCTTCACAGATTCAGTCACGCCATGGCAAACACATGGAGCCCTGTCACCGTTGAATCTGAGGAAGATGATGAGGAGCAGCAGGAAGGCAGAGGCACACAGGAACTAGTGGCTTCCCAGGAGAAGGTGACACCTGAGGCTGAAGCAAGTTCAAAGAAAGGCAAAAGAAAACGAGCAAGATCAGAGGCTAGTTCATCTACGAATCTGTCGAGTTCTCGCAAGTCAAAGGTATGGAAAGACTTCAAGATTGTTTCACCAGAAGGTGCACCTGAAGTTGCTGAGTGTTTGCATTGTAAGAAAACATTTTCTGCTGATACAAAAAATGGAACATCTTCTATGTTGAGGCATGTTAAGAAAAAACACCCGACTGCTAGAAATGAAGTTGGTAGCTATTTCTTGAAGGCTGAGAAGAATGATGATGGGTCAGTTGCACTTAAAAACTATACGGTTGACTTGGACTCTGTTAGAACTTCAGTAGCTTTGTTTCTTCTTGGAGGGGCACATCCATTTACAGAATGGTTAGTTTTTATGACAATGCAGTAAAGTTATTTCAGCTAGAGGCTAAAAGAAAATTGCATGTTGATATGCCAGTTCGTTGGAATTCAACATACAAGATGATTGAGACTGCACTGTACTTCCAACAAGCTTTGGAACATTTATCTGATAGAGATAGCACATTTAAGTCAAACTTTTATCCATCTCCTACAGAATGGGAAAAGCTTAGTACCATGAAAAACTTTCTGAAGACATTTTATGATGCTACCTGCATATTTTCTGGTACTAAGTATCCTACCTCTAACCTGTACTTCAAATCTGTATTCATGGTGCATTCACGACTTATTCAAGCTGCAAGTGAAAAAGAAAATTTCATGACTGCAATGGTGAATGAAATGAAGAAAAAGTTTGATAAGTATTGGACTGATTATAGTTCTATTCTTTCGGTTGCTGCTGTTCTTGATCCTCGTTACAAGCTGGAACTGTTATCATTTTGTTACACAAAGCTTTATGGTGATGATGGTCAGCGCCGTGTCGAGGAGGTTAAAGATACAATGATAGAACTTTTAAGGGGTACCGGGGTTCTGTTGTTTATTCTGTTGGTGATCAGCCTAGTGCAAAGAAAAGCAATAATTTGAGTGCAGATAATGATATGTTCAGTGATTATGGCAAGTACATTAACTCTCGTCGGACTCGTGAAGAGAGGTCACAATTGGAAGCTTATTTGGATGACCCTGTAGAAGATATAGATGAGAACTTGGATGTTTTGGACTACTGGAACAAGGCATCATCGCGCTATCCAGAGGTTGCCTTAATGGCTCGTGATATTCTTGCTATTCCGGTGGCCTCAGTTGCCTCAGAGTCGGCATTTAGTACAAGCCGTAAACTCATAACCCACACTCGGAGCTCTCTTACTCCGAAAACTATCGAAGCTTTGATGTGCCTGCAAGATTGGTACCGTGATAAGATGGATCAAGGTAAATGCAACTGTTATAATATCTTGTTTAGCCTTTTTGCATGTTTCCTGCTTTTCCTACCAACTAACAGTTTCCATTCTTCTCTGTAGCATCTGCTGCTAAGCCACAGGAAGCAGCTGGAACTACTATTGATGTTGATGAGGAGGAATCTGATTCTGAATGATGAGGAAGAGAAGCCTTAGGCTTAGTTAATTCTAGACATGTGTCATCATTTCTATTATTATGTGAAAATGCCTTGTGTTGTTATGTACACTTTAGTTAATTCTGCCATTTCTGTTGTGATCGTACTCCTGGTGTATGAACGTGGATCGTTGTGTGAACCTGGATGTTGTTCTGGACGGCGAAGGAGGGTGTCCCCTGCTTTGGATGGCAAGGTGGCGAAGGAGGCAGTCCCCTGGTAGATGGGGAGGTCGGCGAGTGCTTGGGCGGTGGACTGAACCCGTCCACGATCCCCCTGCCTGCGCATCAACGGAGGCAGCCGCGAACCCGTCCACGATCCCCCTGTCTACACAGCAATGGAGGCGGCCGCTGCATCTAAAGAGGGTAGAGAGTAGAGACAGTCTGTTGAACTGCCATGGAGTAAAGAAGAGTAGAAGCGAGTGGACCCAGGGCACAATCCTGGCGGCCGCTTCATTGACAGTCTTTTGATCTGCCAAAGACTAAAGAAGGGGGGAGGTTCATCAATTGATCTGTCATGGAGGGGGGGGGAGGCCAAGCATGGTAGGCAACGGGAGATTAGAAGGCCAAGTGGTGAAGAAGGGGTTTCTGGTGGCATGGCCTAATTAAGAAATCAGCTAGTGGGGCTGATGACGTGGCTTAACAAAATTGTAGAGAAATCTGCTAGTGGGGATCTCCTATATAGGTATAGTAGATAATAAGTAAAGTTGTATTGCGGGGAGGTTTCCCTGCCTCTCAGGGCCTGCCCAGCCTTCAGCCTGTGACGTTTGGCCGCGTGGCCCATTCCCCACCTGCTGCACGTTTGCGTTTTTTTTTTTTTTTTTTTTTTTTTTTTTTTTACGTTTGCTGCCGATAGCCATTCTCCTCATTTGCAACCGTTTCTCCTCATTTGCATTAGCAAATGGATTTGGATCCACGTACTAAACTTTAATAGATGTTATATCCAATGTATTTTACTAATTAAGAGAACTAAACATAAGATACTTATTCCTAAATAAACATAAGATAATTATAAAACTAATTACGTAAGTCGTGGCTAATTCGCGAGACGAATCCATTAATACTAATTAATCCATCATTAGCACATGTTACTGTAGCACCGCATTGTCAAATCATGGACATAATTATACTTAATAGATTCGTCTCGCAAATTAGACCCAATCTGTGAAATTGGTTTTGTAATTAGTCTATTTTTAATATTCAAATTAGTGTCCAAACATTCGATGTGACAGGTGCTAAAATTTTAGCACAGGGAACTAAACACCCCAATTCGACCTGCTTTCCGTGTAGGTGGGCTTCGCTTGCACAGTTGGCCCATACGGACACCGCGTCGAGCTCACATGCCTCTTCCTTTTATACTCATGGCGGCAGCGGCATCCTGTTTTCTCCGTTGCTACTCCTCACAACCTCACCTCTGTCGCCTCCCTCTTCCTTCTCTGGTAAGCTTCAACGATATCTTCGGGCCCTTTCTCTTCGCGTCAATTCCTTCCTTCGTTCTGCATGGCGACTTCCGTCGGTTCGTTCATTCCCCATGAATTCCTATTTTCCCATTATGTTATTACGATTTGGTTCTTCTTACTGTGTTCTTGCTTCTTCTTGCTTCGGGTTGTCGTTCCTCTTACCCCAGGAACAGACGACAAGCAGTCTACAGTACATCGAGTGGAAGAAACGGCCACGCTGCACCATACTCAGAATGACCGACGGAAAAATATATCACTGACGAGTCCAGAAAACCCACTTCGACAAAGCCTAACAAACAATAAAAAAGAACGAGCGCTCTTGCTCAGGAGAACCCATCTGGCGCGGCGTTAGCGCACCCCTCTACCTAGTTCTCTCTGTGGGTGTGTGACTGTGTGTCACGAGAAGAGTTTTATTTAACATCTTGTGAAATAGGAAGATAAATTTCTATCGAAGAGAAAGGTAAAGTGCAAACTATAAATCTCACTGTCACTAGTGCAAAGCGTAGCTTACCCTAACGAATTTTCTTAATTCCACATGGCTTCATGAATTTTCAAATTTTTTCATGGCTTCAAAATAAAACTAGTGACAAAGCAAAAACTTAAAAAATGGAGAAATTGGAAAGCCAACAATAGGCAATAGTACGACGCAATAGCCAGGCAGCTAGTAGCTGTCTGATTTGGTTTCCTTCTCCCTACAACCCACTCCACAGCTACCAAGTACCAACGGGGGCCAAGTTTTAGCGCCAGCGAAGAGGCCGCGGGCGGGAGGATCCTGAGAGCGAGCGAGGCAATCCGAATCGTTCCCTCCCCCGCTGCGGGAGTCCAAGCTTTTGATGAGGGCGGCCGTCGCAGATGGCCACCAAGCGAGCCTACAAGCTCCGTATCCTGTGAATTCCCCCGGTTTGGGGGATTCTGAATCGTAATATTCGAAGTCGGGTTGCTCTTGCCTGCTTGTTTGAATCGGCACAGTTAAGTTTTGGGTGTTGGGCACTTGGATTTGCTCGCGGGTGATCGAATCCGGGCCTGCTCCTAAGTCTCGGGTTGTTCTGGTGTTCACTGTTCATGTTGGGTTTTGTTCTTGCGAGGGTGGAGCGCAGTGCAGGAGTTGAGTTTGCATTTAGGAACACCATTCGAGCTGCCTTGCTATTACTACCTATGAGGTTGGGGATATAATGAAATTTAGTGCGGGAATCAGAAGCAGTATTACGGAGTTTCAGACCTGGAATAATACAGTTTTCTGCAATCAAACTAATTCTAGTGATCTGGGTTAGGTCTTAGGTGCTTCAATTGGATGACTGGTTCAACTGGTTCAGCTACAGAAATAAAATAACCCATGTGTTGTTTTCCCCCATTCTTCAAGGAGCCTTCAACTCCATTATTAACTAGTTCTCTTCGTTGAGAATGTACAAGGTGTTGGTGTCATTTGACATCGAGAACTGCAATGACGACCAACCATGCTTACGATACAAGTAATTAAGCATCGTACTATGGATTTTCTGTCGATATTTTCCTCGCAGAAAATGTGTATATCTTTAAAAAAGTGAATTATGAAATAAACTTTAAACATGTTATGATGCAATCTTGATACTCTGAAACATTATATTATATCTTTGAATATTATCTGAAGAAAGTAAATTCTGAAATAAGACTTTAAAATTTTGTGGTAGTATCCAGTCATCTATATATCTTGTTTCCTTGACAATGATCAGAGGAGTTTGTTGCGCATGCTTCCAATGTCAATTGTGCCAGGTTTGGGAGGCGGACATCAAGGATCCTCGTCACTGGTGGGGAGGATCTGAAGGTCAATCTTTGGGCTGTTGGGAAACCCAGTGCCCTCCTGGTAATTTCACATAGGATATTCTGCCGTGTTGTGTGTAATATCATTCTCGCTTTTTTCCAGCAGTCAACTATCTACTTCAAGTAATTGTTGTTGTACATTGCAGAGCCTATCAGGCCTTACAAGTCCAGTTGAGTCAGTGAGCTTTGACTCTTCTGAAGTTACGATAGGTGCTGGTGCGGCAAGTGGAACAATAAAAATATGGGATGTCAAGGAAGCGAAAGGTACGAACAGACGAACAGTATTGGTGCTTTGGTGCATTTTGCATTGAAATTGTGTTATGCAACTATCTCTGTTTTAATTGACTATTGAGCACAATGTGCAGTTGTCCGAACTTTCACTGGGCACAGATCGAATTGTACATCACTTGATTTCCATCCTTTTGGAGAATTCTTGGCATCTGGGTCTTCAGACACAAACATGAAAATATGGGATATTCGAAAGAAGAGATGCATTCACACTTACAAGGGTCATACTCGGCGAATTGATGTGCTTAAATTTACTCCTGATGGTCGATGGATTGTTTCTGGAGGGGCTGACAACTCAGTGAAGGTAAAATTGTGAGCATGTACATTCAATATAATGCACAATTATCCAAAATCACAGCAGCAAAGATTCAAGGTGTACTCAGAACCTGGCTGTTGTAAACAAGATGGACAATCGCATACTATTATTAACAGAAAATTCAAAATTGGAGCTCATATTTCCTGATCACTGAATCTGTGTTTAAGATATCTTGCTAGATCTGGGATTTGACGGCTGGAAAACTCTTGCATGACTTTAGTCTTCATGAAGGTCCAGTAAACTGCTTAGATTTTCACCCCCACGAGTTCTTATTGGCTACAGGTTAGATTGCAGGTCCTATTTGATGAAGATTCTCTCACACTGTAGTATTTTTTCCTGGGATGACAATTTCTCCTTAATGTTTTTTTTATTATGGACTTTTTTAGCCCCTCATGCTTCTGATTTGTACTGTGTATCATCTGGAGATACAAGTAACATATTCCATGCTGTTCTTTTCAAAACTTTTGCAGGTTCAGCTGATAAGACTCTTAAATTTTGGGACCTTGAGACTTTTGAGTTGATTGGTTCTTCCGGACCTGAGGTACCATATCTATATATTGACTCAGAAAGTGAATTTGTTCATGTCCAAAATTCAAACTATCCTATGTTCAAATTATGAATCAGCATAGCTCTTGAACCTAAGGTTATATAGTCATCTGTAAAGGCTATCTGCCTATCTCTGTGAAGGCTACAATTTTAAAAGTTTGTGTTTAAGCACTAGGTGATTTGATCATGTGCTTGGATTAAATGAAATATAGTCAAACTAAGATCTATCTCTCAGACGATATCATTATGAATTTTTAAACTACTATGGATCGTTTTAAGCATTGGTTTGTCTAGTCCAAATATGATCTTACAAGGATAAAAGAAACACATAAAGGTAATATGTAGCACCAGTTTGTATGTATGTAGGTCATGAAATAGTACCAACGGCTGAACAGAAGCTACCAATAATGCAGCATGCCAGACGCCCAGACCAAAGTCGTACCATATGAAAAGAATTCTAGGTGAAATACTATCATTAAGCTTATGCAATGTAATAATTTGTTTATCAAACAAGTTTTGTAAATCTTCTGTAGATTGTTTGCAGGCCAAATAGGGGTACATAACCACACCTACTGTATTTGAGTTTAATGCAGAAGAAGCTAATTTTTCTGTTCATTCTCTACCTTGTTTCTTTTCATTGGATATAATTAACCTTTTCCAGATTAATGCAGAACAGCCGAGAATACTTTGAGCCGGTATGGTTTCTGATCATCAATTTCTTCATATCGTCATATGTCTGGACTTTGTGTGTGGAAATGGGCGGGAGTGCTTGTTGGATACAAAGCACATGATCCGTAATCAGATAATCAATTGTTTAATGGCAGCTGTTCTCAATTTTCAGGCTAGTGTAGTTCGTTCTATGAAATTCAACAGTGATGGTAAAACACTTTTTTGTGGATTACATGAAAGCTTAAAGGTAGATGCCCTACTGATTTATCACGCCTCCATTTCATTCTTAAGAAATAATGATGGGACAAAGGTCATTACATATTATCACTTTGCTTGTAGGTTTTTTCCTGGGAACCCATCATATGTCATGATGTGGTTGATGTAGGTTGGTCCACATTAGCAGATCTTACTGTTGATGAAGGAAAGCTTCTTGGTTGCTCTTATAACCAAAATTGTGTTGGTGTATGGGTTGTGGATTTGATGGTATGAAGTGTTATGCATAGTTTACTATGTTAGCAGTTGAGCTGTTTCTTCCTGACATGGTACCTAAATAAACTTCCAGAGACATGGGCCATATGCTGATAGTGCTGGATCACACTTGAATGGAAGTGTAGATAGGCTAATTCAATCAGATGATAGCATATCGTCAGTGTTTGGTAGACTTTCAGTTTCCAGAAGCCCAGGTACTTAAAGCAGCCACCACATTTCTTTCAACTTATTCATTTATTATGTCAGCACTCGAAAACCATATATGATTTTGTGCATCTTGAAACAGCCAATGAAACTTGTTCGGGTACTCTGCTTGAACGCTCAATGTCTGCTTCAAAAGAAATTCCTGTCTCAGCTTCTTCTGTGGTAAGGAAGATATTGGCAAAGCCACCTGGAAAAGGGGATCTCCAGCTCACAAGATCTGATTCTGCACCTCTCCTTTCTCCTAGAGTTAGATTGAATCCAAATTTCGTTGATGGCCAGAAGAGACAGCCAGCCACTGCTGTACCTTTACCAGCACCAATAGTTCGCTCTAAAGTGGATCTCTCTTCAGATGCTGGAATGTTGTCTCACGATTCAGATGCACCGGCAGCTCCAGTGTCCCATATTTTGGGGTATGGTGGTAAGGGATCATCTTTCAAACCTGTTTGTTCCCTGCGGCATAGCTCTAAGGGGAATGCTGATCCCATTCTCAATGAAGCTTCCGCAGGTGATTTACCAGTTATTGGCCCTCAAAATATAGAAAAAGTTGGTTTATCTGCCAATCATGCCAAAGAAAGTGGCAAGTTGGTATCTGTAATCGATTTAAGGAGCTCAAAGATGGTTGAAGAAGTTGGCTGCAGGAGAATCACTGATGGTGTAGGATATAAAAAAATAATCCCAGAAACAAGTGTGAGAGCAAATCCAGATATTGACCGTACAAGAAGAGCTGCAGAAAGCTCAAAAGAGCATGAGCATATATTTCTGTCAAAGCCTATTATTTCACAGAGGAAATGCATAAGAGAATCTTCAGGCACTGGGGATAATAGCTGTTCTGGTTCAGTAATCACTGAAAGTGTCAAGTCTAATGAAGTTGCTAGCTGGTATGACATGCCTTGTTTTGACAAACGGAATTCTGATGCTGCATGGAATCCAGAATTTGCCAACATCGACAGAAATGAAATGATTGGAATGAGTCAATGGATGGAATCAAGTGGAAGGCGTGCTGTTGAACATCGTAAGTGATCTAGCTACCTAACATTGTTCTTTTGGTTTCAGTCTCCTTCAGAATTATCACCAAAGCTTTGTGGTTGGAACAGGACCTTACTCTTCCAATCACGATAGCATCCAGTATGGCTCGGTATGTTTACTCTCAAAATTGTGTAATTTGGACGAAGTTGATATGTAATGCATAATGCACGATGTCTTACTGTTTCCTGTAGAGGCTGCACCCTTCATTTCCTGGAAAACTTAGTGCTTCAGCTGCTGATGAAGACGGTATGTATGGTCTAATGGAAAACCATCAAGACTTTATTCATGTAATGAAGTCTCGGCTGACAAAACTAGAGGTATAAAGAGGTCCAGAATAAGATCTGCTGAGTAATTATCAAGAATTCATTTTTCTGGTGTGAGACACAGTTATGCTATATGAATTGAATAACGGTGGTGTGAGACACAATTATGCTATATGAATTGAATAATGGTAGTACAATATGTGATATACTGATATTTGCAGGTGGTTTATCGGTGTTGGCAAAGAAATGATATAAATGGATCTATTGACGCTACATGGAAAATGTTGGATTTTGCTGTCTGTACTCTAGACTACCCTCTTTGTTCTAGTTCCGTGCATTACGATACCTGACATGTTCTCTACTCTTGTAGGTCACTACTGATGTAATTAGTGCTCTAATGGAGAACAGTAACTGTATCACTTTAGATATCTGCGCTTCTCTCTTGCGTCTTTCCTCCAGTCTTCTTGAAAGCAAATATGACAGGTAATTTCTCATTTTTCCCTCCTAATTATTCAATGGTAGAACTGCGGGATTATTTATATTTGGCCTTGCTATTGTAATTTTTCTGATTATTTGAGTTCAAAGTTCAATCTGTTGCGGAGAGTTGGACCTTGTGATGTAAGGTCTCCCTTCCTGAAAAGGGTTGGAACTCTGAATGCACCGATATGACATACTGTTCATGGTATGGTTCAGACTTCAGTCAAAACTCTTGGCTCTGACCAGTTGTTCAGAATTCTGCATCGCTAGAATGAAATGTTTGCGCAACTGTGGTTTTGTTTTTTCAATTCACATAAGTCATGGGTCCTATGGTTCCATGCATTAGTCTTGTATATAGCTACTTAGCTACCAGTAGCTATTATGTAAGGGTCCAAACCTATACCTGTTCTCAAAAATAAAAGGCCCAATGCTGAAACTGACATGACTTCACTGATGGTAGCCCCAATAGCATCATTTATCGGTGTATACAATGGATTGTGCAGTCTTTAATTGCCGTTCCACAGTTTTAAATTTGTTTTTCACAGTTTGTATATAGTGCTAGACTGCTAGTAGTATGGAAAATGACTGTCGATATAAATTGCAACGGTAACTCTTTCGTTAGAAAAGTGAAAGCCCATGGTTAATCTATGTGCTTTGACATTTTCCAATGCAGGCATTTGAGTGTTGCCTTGGGAATGATTCTCAGTCTTGTTAAGAGCTTTGGTGCCACTATTTCTTCAGCTTTGTCAGCTACGCCGCCTGTTGGTGTAGACCTTGAGGCAGAGCAGAGGTATTTTCCTCCTTTCATCTCAATGAAATGGATCCTGCTTCTTGCCTCATATGCATACAATGGACTTGCTTCACTAGCCCATATCTTGCTAGGTTGGAGCGGTGCAGTCTATGTTTCCAAGAGCTGAAGAAGGCGAGCGCCAGCCTCAAGTCGCTGACAAGGTAAACTTCAACTCAAAACAGCATTCATTTCACTATTTCAGTAGAGTGAAATAATTGATGCCTCTGGGCATCCCTTTGCAGGCGGCAAGGCGAGGTTGGGAGTTCTGCTCAGGAGCTCGCCCATTTTCTTCAGGATATCTTGCAACTGTCAAGCGTGTAGACAGTGACCATACCGCAATTCACAAAATTTTCAACCCGCTGCCCTTTTCCTTTGGTCATAATAGATATAGGTACATAGGATGATCAATGATAACAGACGAAATACAAAGAAATTATACAGGTGTGGAAAAAATTGTGTCACAGTTAGATATAGAAGAGAGTTTTAGGGTGAAAAGAAAGGACGGTATAGCAGAGTGAAGCTTGGAAGTTTTATCTTTCACCCTCCCTTTCTACAGTATATGGAGAATTTGGAGGTTCTGTATTAGTAAAAAAATTCGACTTTCACATTGGCAAGTTGCGAAAGCTTTTTTTTCTCCGTTGTTTGCTGATTAGCTGAGCAATTACGCACTGTACTATCGACTCTGTGCTCCACTTCCACACGTGCAGTTTAGGTATAGCTGCATATAAATTCCGTTCCAGACTTCCAGTGATTGTTGTGCAGCAAAGAGGCTCCATAAGCCCTCCAATATCATGATGTTAGCAATCACTATCGCGTACAGAAATAGTCTGTACAAACATACAATACACGCGTAGTAACTAGTAATATCAATAAGATTCTGCATTGCCCTTTTTAATAGGAAAAGCAACATTACTGGGCCGCGGAGGGCGTTATACCAACCAGCCGCTTGATATGGGCCATGGGCCTTAAGCGGCAACTCGGTCGAGTGCGGGAGCTGACAGCACGGGAGCGAGCAAGCGGGAGCACAATCAAAATTAGTACCACACCGCTAACCAAAGAACGCAGTGACCAACATATAGGCCAAGCCGCAGGACTGTGCTGTCTCTTCGGAGACATCCGATAAAATTGGAACGATACAGAGAAGATTAGCATGGCCCCTGCGCAAGGATGACACGCACAAATCGAGAAATGGTCCAAATTTTTTTGAGATTTTCTGCTTCGGTCCTTTTACCTTTTCAGATATGCCCCTGACGCATTCGATTTATCCCCTTGAAGTTCTCATTTTGTGTGGATAAGTCCTTAGAGCAGTAAAGCACGTTCGATTTCACTTTTCATCGACGCCCTGAGAGGGAGTGCTTTATGCACATCAGTCCCAGTTCACTTGCGTTTTCTGCCTTAAAACTTTTTCTTTTGTTACGTTCAAGTCCTTGGGGCTGTTATAATTTGACAGAATTTTTTTAAAAGGACAGGCAAGAAATTGTGAACGGGAATGTACACAGTTCCGTGTGCTCAATTGTTCAACAGCCAAGCAAATTAGTCCACTTTTGTCTTTTTATTTACACAATCAGAACCTTGTTCTTTGTTTTTGGCATGTATGTACGCAGCTACGGAGTAAAACTGTACAACTAAACTAGCATACCTTTTTTTTTTGGAATTAACTAGCATACCTCAAGCGATGAGCAGAACAGCGTTCAGACATTATATCACATTAATATTTGCCACATGTCAAAACCTACATCACTGCATCATTTATTTCAAAACGGAAGTATTTCACCAACTCAGTGGCGCACAATTGACCATCCAGAACTAAAAACTTCAGAAAATGGAAACATTTCATTCAAACAGGACCAGTTATTGCAATACAAGCTCCTATCCACAGGTGGGGGCTGAGGGGATAGAACTGAGCCATCCAATTCTCTTAAGTTACATGCCAAAATCCCAAAATTACAATTTGCTCAGTGAATTAACATGCAATTTTGGCAATAACCATCAGTTCATGCACAAAAAACATCAAGTCCTGTTAAAAGATTGCTGTGATCCTGATGGAGGTTGTGTTGGCGGAGGCGGGGGAAGTGACATCTGCATCTGCATTTGCATAGGCATCTGTGCTAGAATACCCCTTCCCATCACCTCGATCTGACATGCCTGGATTCATGGAGCCATCAGGAATGCCCCCAAAACCAGCCTGCATGAAGGCCATACCACCACCACCCTGAGGATCACCTGCACCATCAACCATTCCCTGTCCAAGGGCCATTGGCTGAAATGGATTACCCATCAATCCCATAGCCCATGGGCGCTGAAGCCCCTCAGGAAAGCTCATAGGACCGCCTGGAGGCTGGACAGCTGACATGGAACCTTGGTCTGATCCAGCATCTGGTAGTTGCATCTGGAAAGGGGCAGCAAAATACTGAGGGTTTGCATCTTGCTGGAGAGGGTAATTGAATGGCGCATTGGGGATCATAGGCTGATTCATATTCATGGGCATCATAAAGTTTGCCTGATGAGGAGGCATCGGTGGAAACATAAAGGGTCCATTAGCCATCAATTGTTGCTTGTCCTGAGTACTGTGGTCAGAATCTTGGCGAAGTGGAGTTGCCGCACCGGGGCTCTCCTGGCGTGACTGAGAAGCCCAGTTGTAGGGCCGATCAAATCCTTGTGGTGGGTTGTTCTCGGCCTGAGAATCCCCTGGTTGATATGAGTGGCGACTGTGGAATGATGGTGGTTTCGAAAGCATTGGGGGCCTTAGTGGGGTTTGCTCCCTGGACTGGTGGTAACGGGAGCGTTCTTCACGATCTTGCATGTGAGAAGTTGAAGTGGGTGAAACACCTGGCCTTAGAGGAGCCCGTGCAGTAGACATTTCAGGCATTTGAGATTGTCTTTGAGTATCCCCTGCAGAAGCACGGGAGATGTTGGGAGCATCTGACTCGTTACGTTCTTCCTTCTCTACATTAGTTTGTAGGAGGTTAGCATGGGCTTCAGGCACATGAGACTCAAAATCTGCTTTCTTAAGGAAAGACTTAAGACACATTGGTGCGGCACAGATGAAAATCCCTTCCATCATTTTCACACTCTGTATCTTCTGTATACGCTCATCACATCTGCAGCAGAATAGAAGTTTCAAATTGACAGACTTAGACGAAGGCAAACACTATAAGAGAAACACAGCAGCTATCCATATTGATAAGGATTGAAAGCACACCATATCCAGGAAATTGCCTGCCCTATATTTGATTGTGTCCAGTGCTACATGTACAGGGCATGTCAATTTTTAACCAATATATTCATATAATAATATCTATCAGTCCAAATGAACAGAACATCTCATGTGTGAACAGCAAAAATAGGATAGAAAATGATTTTAACAGTACTGCACTATTTCAAACATATGCACATAAATTGTAATATCTTAAGAAAAGCAACATCACAATCAGTCAACGCTCAGAATCCATATAAGAAGCCAGTTTATTACTCGCATAAATTGTAATATCTAAGAAAAACAACATCACAACAGTCAAGGCTCATAATCCGTACAACAAAGCCAATTTACTCACATAAATTGTGATATCTTAAGAAAAGCAACATCACAATCAGTCAAGGCTCATAATCAGTATAACAAGCCAATTTAGTCACATAAATTGATAAATTGTAATATCTTAAGAAAAGCAACATCACAACAGTCAAGGCTCATAATCCGTATAACAAGCCAATTTACTAGAGCGAGCTATATTGTTGGGACGCGCATCGCGTAAACTCCACCGTTTGCTTGTTTCCCAGGCGTCCGAACCGAATCTGCCTGTGATTCGTTTCAGCGCGCTCGGCAGCCAAGGACGTGATTCGAGCGGGCGTCCGAACCGAATCTGCCTGTGATTCGTTTCAGCGCGCTAGGCAGCCAAAGGCATGATTTGAGCGGGCATGCGAACCGAATCAGCCTGTGATTCGGTTCAGCGCGCTTGGCAGCCAAGGACGTGATTCGAGCGGGCATGCGAACCGAATGAGCCTGTGATTCGGTTCAGCGCGCTTGGCAGCCAAGGACGTGACTCGAGCGAGCATGCGAACCGAATCAGTCTGTGACTCGGTTCAGCGCGATCAGCGACCAGAGGCGTGATTCGATCAGGCGTCCGAACCGAATCTGCCTGTGATCCGGTCCGGCATGCGTGGTTACAAAATGCACAATTCGATTCAAAGCTCTAACGGTTTCGTGTTGATTTATGGCCATTGAGGACAGGTCCAGGAAGAGAACGGCGGGAGACTTGGCCCGCGAACTTCATCTAGGATGCCGAAGCATTCAAGGACAGCTCAGCCTGTACGACGACGAATACAAATCGGAATTGGCTTTCTCATGTAAAATTCCATTTGTATCCAATAAAGTAGAATATCCCTGGAACAACTAGAGCAGGTAGGGGTAGAAAGGGAATGAGTGACTGAGTAGTTGCCCCCTCGTCTCCCTATAAAAGGAGAAGGCATAACTCTTTGTAAGGGTTCGGATTTTGTTCATTCTTCGCTACAGTGAATACATTGTCCTTTCGTTGCTTCGCAATTGCTCTCTATTTCGTGTTTGGTTTCTGAGTTCGCTCCTAAACCAACATATATCATGTTTTGTTGTTAAATCACTGAACTAATGAATCTTACCCTTATTTTGAAGGCATGAACTACTCAGTAAAACAACATGCCATGAATGTGAGATAAGAGCAAGTTAGGAAAAGTTTGGGAGTTAGAATGCTTACAGATAACAGCTGGAATCACTTCTTGCACAGGTTAAACAAAAAGCATGTTCACAGGGGATCTGAAACCAAAAAAAAAAGTAATTACACAACTATATGACCCAACTGCATACATTAGAAAAGGTACTCCCTCTGTCCCAAAAAACAAGTCATTCTAGAAAATCTCGGACAGATTAGTGAGTGAAATGGCTCCATTGCCCCTTCTTAGGGCCTGTTTGGTTCCATTTAGTCCCTGGACTAAAGTTTACTCTGTAGACTAAAGTTTAGTCCCTCCCGATTGGATCCATTGACTAAAAGGGACTAAAGAGCATTAAAAGCGCTTGAACAAAGTCGAAATTACCCCTAGGTGGGTGGGGGCGCCAGGAGTGAGGGTCGGGAAGGGCAATAATGAGGGGTATATCTAGTCAATGTGCACTTTTAGTCACTTTTAGGCACCATTTGAGGACTAAACAGCTAAACCAGTTTAGTCACCATTTAGTCACCCTGTTTGGCAGTTTAGGGACTAAAAATGACTAAAGTTTAGTCACTAAAGTTTAGAGGGGTGGAACCAAACAGGCCCTTATTCTGGTAAAATGGCCGGTCCGATTGTTTCCTCTCAGCTAATTGCGCTAAACTAGCTGCGTTGCATGTGGACACGCAGTAGCTGCGGCCACTAATTCGCTTGAGCCATGAATTTAGTTGCCACTAATAAAGGAGGTGATTTATTGTTTGTGGGTCCCATATGATGTCCAAAATCTAAAACGACTTGTTTTATGGGACAAATTCTGAATGCTAGAATGACTTTTTTTTTTGGGACGGAGGGAGTATGAATTGAATGGCCACATGTAGGCAATTATTGAGGTAACAAGTAGAAACATGGGAACATAGAACACGGAATACTGAAACATAACAGTAAGCAAGATGGTTCCAACCTACTTTACACATTGCAAGGCTGTTCGACTTGCTTACGAAGTACTTCAGGAAAAAATTAAGGCAAACAAACTAGATATGATTAATTTAAGACACTAACAAGTAACAACTGATATCAACAGCTTATTTAATTTTCACAATGCAAACGTATGAATAACATTCAGCGTTATATAAATAAGTATCAACTAGAAGGAAAGTGTGTATGATCCGTGATGCACTAGCACTGTAAGAGGACCATATACTGCCTCCATTCAATCCAAAACAGCTTAAAACGGGGCCAGTAAATCTTAGGCAGCTTCCCTTGTCTAGCTTCCCAATAAGCTCCTACAAATTAAATGTGTTTGGTGTTTTGATGCAACTCTCAGAATCTAAAACCCTGAAAAGTAGCATAACACAAAAACAATGTACATCTGCCGCTCCATTTTACCAGTTATGTTACCGACAGAGGAAGATTAGAGCTAGTGGAGTCCCTGTGTTAATTGTTAAACCACACAATTTGCCGACTGCGCACGTTATACAAATGATAAATGGCTATAGCATCACACGCGGTCACCTAAACCTGTAATTTAGCTTAGCAGCTACACGAGAGGCGCAAGTTTGAGGTTCGATAGCCGCATGTGAAAACAAAAGGGAAAAGAAAAAAAAAAAGAACTTTAGGGTTTAGGAGTCCTTACGAGGCGGCCGTAGATGGCGATGGGGAACTCGCAGCGGGAGCATATGTGGACGCGCTCCCCGAGCGGCCGGCGGGAGCGGCGTCCGATGGCGCGCGCGGCGGCGGCGGCGGAGGTCGTGACGGCGCCGAGGCTCTTCGCGACGGGGAGGTCCGCGATCACCAGGTGGTCGGGGCACGCCACGGTGACCGAATCCGGGACACCTCCGCCCAGCGCCGCCACCGCCGCCGCCGCCGCGGAGGCGCCGCCCGCGGCTGCCGCGCCGGAGGCGGCGGCGCCGGAGTCCGACGAGCCGATCTTGCTCAGGCGGATCTGCAGCATCGCTAGGGTTTCTTTTTTTCCCCACACTTCTCCGGTGGGTTCTTTTGGTGGGTTTTTTTCGGCTCGTCTGGAAATGGACTCGGGAGGCCCAGCAATCATACTTGCAGTTTCGGCCCGCCCGGTCACTGATTACTGGACTCGTTTCTTTTCTTTTTTTTCCTCTAAAAAAGCTTGTCCTTTCTTTTTGTACTGTGTGGGTCCCTTTGTTTTACTTCCTGAAGATGAATTTCATTTATTTTATGCTTTTTTTGGATTTATTTCATTTATTTCATTACCGGACAAATTTTGATGCTTTTTTTTTTTTTGAAATGGGAGTATGGGAGCACAGGAGACGTGCTCAGCACAGCAGCTCAGCGAGTGACCCAGCCTCTCCATGCCTCAATCACTGCAGCTCGCTGAACAATGAACAGTGGGTGGTCTCCAGCCGACCAGGCCGCCCATCTCATCTCGTCCCGCGCCTGTCGATCATTGAGAACAGCGGCCCAGATCACACATCAAACAACCCGCGCTGAGCGCGACCCGACTCCCTGTTCATCGGGAGAATGTTTCTCGTCTCCCAATCAGGGACGGAATTCAGTTTCCTCTTTAACTTAATCCCGCTTGCAATGCAATGCAAGCTGGCTTAATGTTGCGAGTATCCTGTTTGCAGAGCACCACAGCCCACAGCTGCAGCTATTTAATGACTCCAAGTTTGGTGATGCCTGTTGGGCCTTCAGCTCTCGTTCTGCCTCTGCATGTAGAAGAACATGCCCTCCATTCCATCAAATCTTCAGCCCCATCATCATTTCCTGTCTCTAGTCACTGAACAATCCTGATCTGATGGCCGTGTTTAGATAAGTATTGAAAAGTTTTTGAGGGTAATAAATGCACCTTTAACCAATAATTAGGGGTATTAATTAAAGGCAGTTTACAAAACTATCTCCACAACCCTAGGTAATTCTCGAGATGAATCTAATGAGGTCTTTGACCACACAATTAGAAGATGGTTACTGTAGAGTTACTGTACCAAATCATAGATTAATTATGCTCATTAGATTCGTCGCGCAAAGTTGCACCCATATGTGAAAAGGTTTTACAAATAAACTTCATTTAGTGCTTCATGCATACAAGATTCTTTGCATTTAATGCCTCTAAAATTTTTTTCGGAGGGCATCTAAACATGGCCGATACTTGCAAACTAAACTTCAGTGAAAATTACAGGCTTTGTGCTACAAAACTACAGGAGATCTTTGCGACAATTAGGCAGTGAAAAATCGCAGACACCCCCAAGGGCAGAAAACAACAACTACAACAAACACCCATCGTACCCTGGTTGACTATAAGACGACACGTTCAGTTACTCTGCCAGTAATTGCACACCAACTTTTGTCGACGGATCCACATGCCATGCCGTGCGCAAGCACAAAAGGAACAAAGGCCCCGGGCTAGCTAGCTGCAAATTGAATTCCGGAATGCCGTGCAATGGAGGAGAGGGTCGGAGGGAGCTCATCAGTAGGCCAGCATCTCTCCTCACATCACCTGTCTCCCTCCCTTGTCAATGCAGCAACACTGCAGCAGCAAGTACTAGCGCCAATGCGCCATTGCTGGAGTAAATCTTCGGCCAGCACTCCGGCCGCAACGAGATATTTTCCTGCACCCTGTCTGCGAAAAATATCTGCGAATCTTGCCGAGTTCGTGTGGTTTATGCCGTGTCATCTGCAGTTTCTTACAGCATTGCTGCGAATCTTTGGATATCGCTGCAGCGGGATAGCGAAAGGACCGCATCAAGTTACTGCAACTGCACGCTGGCACGCTGCAATAACTTCGTCATGTGATCCGCAGCGAGCATCGATGAGCTCACGCATCTTGAGATGGGGTAGATAGACAACAACGAGCCCGTCGTCTTGCCCTGATCCGGCTGCCAGCTCCTGCTAAGCACTGCTTGATCGCTCTGTGACAGTCAGGTTCGGATCAGCGGCGGCAATGAATTAGCCATGGTGGCAAAACAGTTTGGCCTTAATGGCCATAACCATGCCCGTGTCCTTGCTTCTCCTGTTCTTGTCGTAAAGTTACAGTGTACTAGTACGGGCATGTTCAGTACAAGAGCTGTCTCTGCATTGTTGCCATTTATAGCACTGTTTTTCACACACCCACCGGCCAAACCTGTACCATCTTTGGGTCCATGAGAGATTGTTTCACCATGATAGTGCCTTAAAGAAAGCATTCCGGCCGAAAACCATGAACAATGGTTGAAACAGAGAAGGGGGCCAAGCCATGCATCCAGCTGCTGATATACATCGATCTTAGTAGGGCATCAAATTACACTCCAATACAGCTTCAAGCAGTTTATACTTGCTACTACAACAACACGCATTTATCACAGATTCACAGTACAGTTTAGTTTAGTTTTTAGCTTTGAGCATTTTGTGCACATTCTTCAGGTTTTCTGGGCGGAGGTTGCTTCAATTCAGGGGTGATCGGCCGGCAGGCTGGCCGCGTCCACGACGTAACCGCGGAGCGACGGCGACCGGGAGGCCAGCTCCACCTTGCGCTGCCGCCGGTTCTGCACCCGCCGCCGCGCGATGTAGCCGCGCACCCAGGGGGTCACGTCCTCGCTGATCTTGATCATGACGAAGAAGAGGAGGCGGTAGATGATGATCATGCTGAACAGCACGGCCAGGTCAAGCCACTTGGACCGGTTCACGTCGATCTGAAATACGTTCTCCAGGATGTACTCCCCGGGGATCTTGGGCAGCTCGTCGTCCTGGTTGTCGAACACCAGGCCCTTTAGATCGTTCTGGTACTGGCCCTGCAAGATCGATGAAGAACGCAGTCCATGCATGTGTGACATTCAGTATTCTGATCTTTTTCTTATAGATAGATTGGTAGTATTTGATTTTTGAAAATTGAGTTAACTGGTAGATTCTGCTAATCATTGTAAAAAAATAGCCAGATTCTTTTTACCTGCAATGCCCAGTAGTGGAAGCTTATGTATGACATTGGGTACCTCCAGAAAGGCTTTGGGATATCATGTGGAAGCCTGAAGTATCCCGATACAAGCATGAATATGCCCTGTCCATTTCCAAAGGATTGTTTCCCATTAAATGTGTGTTGTTATCATCGGAAGAGAATATAAGCATCAGCATTATGGTGTGTGGTTCCATGCACAGTGTCATAATTAATCCCAAATTCGGGTGCACAGCATTTTCATTTTCCTAACAGTGCCTGACAAAGATGATGGAGAGGTTCAAGCTGTTGGGATGTTCAGTTTACCTGAATCCCTGCACCGATAATGATGCCCATGAGGAAGTTGGGGATCACACTGGCAATGGCCATCATCAAGCTCTCGACAACAGTGACGCTGGCATAGAGGGCCAGGACGAAGAAGAGGTAGTGCGTGAAGCCAGGGTGGAGGCGCACCATGAAGTAGCACAGCGTACCCGACACGAAGGTGATCAGGATCAGGAATGGCATCGCTGAGAGCGTGTTACTGATGACAAACGCCAGCACCCCGTAGTGCCCATTGAGCCTCTCCCTTTGAAAGACCTGAAAAAGGGAAACTAAGTGAGCAACTGAAAGACCTGAAGAACTTCTCTAACGTCATTGATTCTTTAGTGATTTCACTTTCACAAACCTTCATGTCCTCGACAAATGATGGAAACCCTCCGATTGACATGAATGTGACAAAGCCAAATATGAAGGAAGCACAGGCGCCCCGAGCCTAATTGTTTTCATCAGTTTTATCAGATCTCCAACATTGGGTTTTGAATTCAGGATTAGTAGATACTTCAGTGCTTAATATGTTACTGAACAACAATAGAATGAACTTTTACCAGAATCGAGCTGTATCCAGTGCCAACATTTAGGTAGATGGTCCCAATGCAGAGTGTCACGACAATGTAGATGATAAGCCTCAACCAGTAGTATCCAAAGTCCCTCGACATGTTGATGAATGATCGCTTCGTGAGTGTGAACGCCTGCATCGCAAAGCTAGCTTGGCTCCCTCCTGAGTCCAGCACTGTTCCTTTCTGAGATGGCAAACCACATGGATCCTCTTAATTCTACTGGAATGGACTAGCAGAGTTTTAATTGTCACAAATCACTGAAGAAAATCAAGTACTTACAACCCGGGCCATCTCATCTGCTTTCTGTTGCGCATTGATGTAGTACTGTGAGTGCTGGTAGTAGCTGATCAGCCTCCTCATCGCCTCTGAAGTTGTGATTTTCTCGAGCGGATCATCAGATCTTTCAAACTACATATGCAAAAAGAGAGCAATGATTTGGTCAAAACATGTACACCAACATGGCACAGGAAATACTGGGGAGCTGACAAAACTCTGAAACTTACTCTCGTCTTCATTGATCCTTTCAGAGTGGCCTTCACCTTGTCAAAATCCGAATTTATACACCTGAGAAAATGATCCGACGGGTTGCGCATTGGTGGGCATGGGAAACCAGCTTGGGCGAAGAACTGCAGGATGTACAATAGAGCAGATGATTCGGATATCCCGTTTGCATAGCAGAAACACAGTTAAAAATAAGAGCAATATCGGATTGTTACCTCACAAGCCTCAGAGGCCTTCCCAAAGTAGACAGTTTTACCCCCTGATAGAAGATACAGACAGTCAAAGAGAGTGAACACCTCACTGCTTGGCTGATGCACTGATGCAATGACCGTCCGGCCATCCCTGGCCAGCCCGCGCAGCGTCTGTGTCACGAAGAACGCTGAAGCACTGTACAATCGTTTAGGGGGTTGCAAATCAGTTACTTTGGCAGATGATAGGTACCAAAACAGACGATGTACATGGCAAATGCAGTAGTACATACCTATCGAGACCACTGGTAGGCTCGTCCAGGAAGAGCAGCCTGGGTCTCATCAGTATCTCAAGTGCGATGCTGACCCTCCTCTTCTCGCCACCACTGATCCCTCTCAGGTGCCAGTTGCCGACGACCGTGTCTGCGCAGTCCTGCAGCCCCATCTCGACGATGGTGCCCTCGACCAGGGCCTGTTTCTCCTCCCTGGGCATCTTGTCAGGGAGCCGGAGGCGCGCCGAGTATGAGATGGTCTCCCGCACCGTCAATGTGCCGATCAGGTTGTCATCTTGTGTCACATAGGCCTGGAATTGCAGATTGACAGTAGTTTTCAGTACCAACATGCGAATTCGTCATGTGAATTATGATCAGGTGTTTAAATGGTATCGATCAAATCTTCAAATGCACGCCACATCTCTAAACCCAGAATCATCACTTTTCTACAGCTGTGATTTATCTACGCCCGTACTACCTAGCTAGTGGTTACCGGTGCTTTTATGATTTCGATTAATTTACAGTGAATATGAAAGCGATCATTTAGAAGGAAAAAAATACATGAGTGTCTTTTCGATTAGAACATAACAAAAAGCCTGGTAGCAAGGTCTCAACAGAAACAGATCATGAGCTTATGGTGACCCCATGCTGAGGAGACCGGTGAACTACACCCCAGCCCCAATTCCCCTTTCCAGGAGACATAACTGGCGTGTTGCCTCACTAGTCACCAACCAGTGAGGTTTTATTATTATTATTATTATTATTTACGAAACCGGTGAGTGTTTAACTCCATCACCAAACGCACGCCCAAAACAGAATGATCCCATCCAAAAACAGACAGGCGGCAGTGAAGGCAGATCGCCCGATCTTGACCAGGGACGGCTACTGATCCAACCCCAACTGAAAGGTTTCAGTGGAGCTGAGCCGATACCCCCTGATTCGGCATGGCACCTGCTAAAAACGAGCAGATGGGAAAAATGCGCGCGAAGCCGACGCTGAAAGGTGGCAAGGATCCAAATAAACCTGACATGTGACTTTTTGATGACCGAAGAGTGATGTGAGTGAGTGATACACGCATCTTTCGCCATACGAGTGTTGGTGTTCAGATGAGGTGATGGAGGAAGATCCAAATAGAATTCAAAGTTTCAGTAAAAAAGGAGAGAGAGAGAGAGAGAATTCAAAGATCACGGATGGGGTTGTGGGAAAGAGACACCACGCCACACCCGGGGAGCTTCAAGGGTAAGCGTCATGCATGGTGTGCTGCCAAACAGGTAGTACACCAGCAGCTTGCTAGCTAGCTAGCTGATGCCTGCTAGAATGTTGTACTTTTTGACATGTCCAAATCCACTCCAAGTTTCATGGGAGACAGATGGGCAGTTGCAATTTTTTATTTTATTTTATTTTTTGACACGGCAAAAGCTCTTTCTGGAAAAGGGGAAAACTTCTAAAACTAAAATACTAACATCTAGTAAGACAAGGCCGAAACATTTCATGAAACAATCTATTTTCCTTTTCCAGTTCTCATCTGATGCATAGTTGTAGAGCTAGCTAGCTCACTCTCTCACCAGATCGAATGCTCAAGAAAATGCCATTGGATACATCGAAACGGACGATTCAAAGGTGCAATTTGTGCAGTCTTTTTTTAAGCTATAGTATAACTTGGGTATGCAAACAAAAACCAGAGTCAATTTAGTGTCAAAAGGACCGAGAAGAATGCCAGCGGGCATCAGGCCGGCACAGGCAAGACGACGACGACGGAGGCGGCGTACGTACCGCGGCGCCGAAGGAGAGGTTGGCCTTGCGCCCGTTGAGGAGGATGGTCCCGGACTGGAAGGCGTTGGCGGCGAGGCGTCCGGCGAGGGCGTCGAGCAGTGTGGACTTGCCGGAGCCCGAGGGCCCCATGAGCGCCGTGATGGTGCCCGGCTCGGCGTGCCCCGTGAGGCCTTGCAGCACGGCCTGCGTCTCCCCGGTGCTGCCGAGCGCGACCGTCACGGCCAGGTCACGCCACGCCAGCCGCGCCGACACGTCGCCGAGGAGGACCCCGCCCGCCGCCGCCCTGTCCCGCCACAGCGTCTCGCTGAGCGGGCTCAGCACCGGCGCCGCCGCCTTCCCCGCCGAGTCCGCCAGCTCCGCCGCCGCCTCCCTCCCCACTACCATCGCCGCCGCTCCTCCCTTCCTCATGCGCCCTTCTTGCTGCCCGCCGCACGAGAATGGCGCTGTCCTCTCCTCTCCTCTCCTCTCCTTGTCCTTCACGCGAGAGGAATGTGTCCGCGCTCTGCTGGGGGCGTGGCGAGTTTTATGAGCGGGAAGCAGGGGGTGGATACGAGGGAGTAAATGGAGCAGAGCGAGTGGTTAGAGAGAGAGACGAGGGGCCGGGAAGAGGCGAGAGGGAGACGGAGCGGAAGTTATGAAGGGCTCAGGGGGTTTGACCTCGGGTCAAGCAAGCGCGACCAGCATGCGATGCCGGAAACGGCTACATGTTTCGCAAAAAAAACTTTCGATGACGTTTCTTCACGTGCATGGTATATTAAATGTAGTCGAAAAAAATAACCCATTATATAGATGGAGTGTACTTCGCGAGACGAACCTAATAAGCCTAGTTAGGTCGCGATTAGACAATAAATTGCTAAAGTAAACATGTGCTAATGACGGATTAATCAGACTCATTAGATTCGTCTTGCAATTTACTGACACTGTAATTAGTTTTGTAATTAGTCTATATTTAATACTTTAAATATGTGTCCGACATACTCGAAAAAATTTTCGCATTTCATGTAAACAGGGCCGTTGCGTTGGGCGTGTCCATGCGCCGCTTGCCGCAATGCCGCCTCGGTGCAAAACCGCATGCACGTCTGGCGGCGCCCAAGCCCAAGTGCATTCCGGCGGCATGCGATGCACGCGTGCGTGGACCGGGCGGGTTGATGAGGGGAAAGTGAGGTGCTGGTGGCTGTCCTGAGGTACGGTACTGTAGTACAGTGTACCCATGTGCTGTAGAGACTTTGGGCACTCCGTTTGTATGATGTGCATATATAATGGAGGCTCTTCACTTAACACCTTCCCTTCTTATTCCAGGCCGCTTGATCCGTCGTCCGCATGCACCTGGCAGCAATGCCGCAATTCACGATATCATTTTTAGCAAATTCCCTATATGGTATTAAAAAATATAGCATGATCCTTCTATATCATCCAAAATCAGTTCATCCTTTAATGCCATCAATTACAATTTCTCATCCCCTGTATATCATTGCTAGAAGTGATAAAGATGTTAAGTGAATGTTGAAATGATAGAATGTTGAAAAGATAATAGTGTACTTGACCTTAGCATTTTTTAGCCTAACCCGTCTCGAGCCGACTACGATTTGGCCCGCCCACGGTTATTATAGAGCCAGGATTGGTTAGAGCAAACCAACCTGCAACCACTTTGCCACTCACGTGACACATCATGATTTTTTTCTGTAAGCATAAACTTTTTATGATAAATTGTGGCCCATAGTTTGTTTCACGACCGTGTCTTAACACATTTTTCATTAAAAGAAAAGATGGTACAAAGTAACGAGCCTAGTCGTCGGAATTTACGGCATGTAAGATTTGTTTTAAAAAGAAACTTTCAAGCAGACTCTTTAAGGGCTGCTTTCAATCAGTATCGGGAGGATTTGAAGGACGCATTTCGTAATCATATTTTCTGAAGAGAATACTCCTATTAATTACTACTCATCAAAGTAGAGGTTGTACACGGGTAGCGCCTTTGGCCGTGTTTAGTTTCGAAATTTAAAATCCAAAATGAATGTTCGGACACATGTATGGCGTACTAAATGTAGTTGAAAAACAAATCGTATTATATGATGGTCCGAAAATCGCGAGACGAATCTAATAAGTCTAATTTAGGCTATGATTAGACACTAAATTAGTTATAATAATGCTACAGTAAACATGTGCTAATGTCAGATTGATTAGGTTCGTCTCGCGAATTTCGTAATGTCGGTGTCCTGACCCAAGGGTGGCTGAACTCATACAGAAATGCGCTGTGTCCCGTCTCTCGATGGTCGGCGCAAGGGATAACACAATGACACAGTGATTTATCCTGGTTCCGGCGCGGGGACGTACGTCCAACAGTGTGCGTGAGTACTGTATTAACCTGCACCGGGGTGCTCGTAGTAGGGGGCTACAAGCAAGGCGGGAGAGGAGATGAGGCCTCCAAGTCCCTGGATGTCGATAAGTGGATGTGGCTAAGGATGCCTGCTGAAGTGTGCGGGCGAGTGCGTGAGTGAGTCTAAGCGTCTCCCCGTCCCGGGGGGGCTGCCTCCTCCTTTTATAGGCCAAAGGGGGCAGTGACAAAGGACGATGTACAATGGATTCTACAGTGGTTGCGTACGGTGAGGCGTGGCGCCGGGCATGGCCGTCGTCATTGCACATCTCTTCAACTGTGCGGGGTGGCTTAGCTTCCTTGGTTCCAGTAGACGGCGTGGCGGTCCCTGTAGATGACGTGTGCAAGCCTGTTCTCCTGCTTCGAGGGTTCACATCGTCCAGCGTCGTCCTTGGTTATGGGTCGTACGCTTCTTCGAGGGCTTCTCATACCTGCTCGAGGGCCTCCCATGCCGGGGTAGGCAGCACAGGAGAGCGCAACAGTACCGACTTGTCTGCACAGTGTCGCGCACGCCCACACAGTGCCAAGGATGTGTGCATAGTGACAGGAGTTGGCAGACACGATCAGAGATGGCGAGTCCCATCCTTTGACTTCCGCGTCCCGCCGCCGTACCGAGGCATTGAATGTCCTTGTCCGCGGGGCAGGTGGGCATGATCGCAGGCCTCATGGTCGAGAGGTAGCTTCAAGCGAGGCGGGGGTTTTCCATCGAGGGGTTCCTCTGGTCTCGACCAGGGAAGCCTCGATCGAGGCGGAGTTTCTGTTCGCTCGAGGGGAGGTCGTCACCCTCGAGCGAGGCGGAGATGGCTCCAGCGCCCAGAGCGTCTGACGCTTTGACCTTCAGTTTAGTCATTTGTGCGGGTTATAGGGCGATTTTCTCACGGTATTAGGGACCCCTTTATGGTTGACACCAACACGTACGTAATCTACAATTAGTTTTTTAATTAGTCTATGTTTATAATACTTTAAAATATGAAAAGATTCAATTCTGAAATCTTTTCACCAACCATGCCAAACACGGCAACGCCGTGGCTATCAATCTGCGAGCCCATTGAAGATTGAACAGGCAGATATCTACCCCTGCGGCTACCCTCGGCGGGGAGCGTCGCCATTGGCAGGTTGGTTTCACCACCGGTGCCGCGGCGATGGATGCATCATGTTCAGGGGGCGTCAGGCGCCGGCCGGTTGGATCTCCCCATCCCCAACCTCCCATGCAAACGAAATGGAACGAACGAACGCACGCAGGCCGCCCTCCGCCGCTGCATTCAAGCAGGGGCGGGGCAGGTGGCCGGGTGGTGGCCGCCACGCTCGCACGCATTTAGTGCGGCGCTGCGTCAAAAAAAAAGAAAGAAAGGAAAGAAATTACTTGCCGCTGCTAGTGCTAGCAGAACTTGCTGACGAGTACTTCAACTGCGGCTGCCACCACTGTGACCGACGTTGATGGTGAGTGAGTTCACAAGAATGGTACAACTGGATTTCTGCCCATCATCTATGATCAGCCGATGGAATATACAATGCAGGAATGGAGTATAATACAAAAGTATTCAGAATTTACATACAGGAATGGAGCCGTTTTTATATTGATTGGTTGATCCAGGAATCCTCGGAAAAGGAATGGGTTGGAACCATGCTGCAGGCCGGGGAATCGAGCACTGAATCAGGACAGGAGGACCGCTGCTCCTGTCGTCGACTGTTGTGCCCTAGCCGCCGGGTTTCTCAGCCCATCCTTTCCTGCTGGTAGGCGCCGCCCGGCCGCCGGCAACATCGAAGAAGAGAAACCACGGGGGAGAAGAACAATATTGGGCCTGCGCTGTCATGGATTCATGGGCAGGCAAACACGGGGATCATGCATGCACGCGACGCAAGATGAAGAAGAACAAAGAGATGCTTCATGGCGGCGATATGCATCTGCATCTTCCTCCATTAATATTAACTACTAACGGTCAGAGATGCGTGCACAGTTTTCTAGTGCTCTAGTTCGGCTTAGGAGAAGTCCGTAGTGGTCGCGGCGCCGGCGGGTTGCAATTTGCCAGATCCGCAGCATGTGTACGTTCCTGCTAGTCTGCTACTACATCGAACAGGCAGCAGTACTGCGTACTGTGTAACAGCTAATCCTGTCGATGGTAGGTATTTCTCACACTAAGGGCAGGTATTATAACCGGCGAGATGCGAGCGACGTCCTACATGGAGGGAGGGAAAAGCAAGAGAGAGAGTCACACGGGCGTCTTGCGATGCGCCTGCTTGAGCCGGCGAAGAGCAATAAGAAATGAGCTTCAACGAGTCTGATTGGATGAGCTAACTGCTGGCCATTAAATACCGGTGATGCCAGCCACCACGTCACCACTTGAAACGCCCGCAGCGGGCGTAATCGTAAGCCTGCTCTAATGCTGCCACTATAACCTCACGCCCCCTGCTGACTACCGAACAGGCTCTCTCAAGCTGATCCAAGGCTGTACGGCGATCCAGTGAAATCCATGCGTACTTGCGTACAACTGTAGAAGTAGAACACAAACCAGTGAATCACAGCATGCCAACCAGCAGCGAGGACAGAAAAGTATACTGTGCTATATATTTACACACACTGACACGGACTCAGCTCAAATGCAGTGGCTATAGCCACTGCAACTTAAGCAGTGGCAGCGAGCACAGCCGTTCGATCTCCCCATAGACGATCCAGAATCGCAGCTACAGTGGAATCGCTACAGTAATATGATGACCAGTATTGCTACCGTTGTGAAAACACAATTCGTCTTACTGTTTTGAACAGTACAACACAGTGTCTCCTCTCACATTCGGCCACTGCTTAAGTTGCAGTGGGTATAGCAACTGCACCCGAACTTGGTCCCACTGACACACGGCCTCTCTCGCTCGTCGTCCGCGGCCCTACCGCATCTACCACGACCCCGTACGGCCGTACCGCCCCTACAGGTAGGTCTCCGGGATCCATGGATCTGTAGATGTGTAGATCGGCGTCGATCGAGGCTCCGGTGATCAGGTGATGCGAGCAGCAAGCTTAGTTCACACGGGATATTATATTGCTACTGATCCTGCACTCGTCATGCATGGTAACTCTCTGCGTACAGTAGTAATACGGGGTTTCTGTGTACGTACGTACGTGCGTGGCCGGCGCGGTCCCTGCTCGGCTGCTGGCAGAGTGGCAGTGGCAGCCGCCAACCGCCATGCGCCAAGCGCCGAGGGCCACCGCCCCGGCGGCGGCCGGAATGGGTTGGTGGGGTTGGAGCCGCGGCGCCCGTCTCATGCCGTGCTGGGCCGCTTCGAAATCGCGGAGCCAATCAATGCGCCCATGCCATGGAGCATGGCCGCACGGGCCCCATGGTGGGCGGGCTGGGCTTCGCGCGGTACACAGCGATGCCGATGCACACACGGAACGTCAATCCACGTATTGACGTGTATCGCTACAATCTTATGTGTTCCACTCCACGTCCTCTCCCGCGCGCGAACGAGGGATAGCTACTTGGATTAAACATCCAGAGAATTTGATCGACCTCGAATTTGAATTCTTCCTCTTCGAAGACAGAGGCCAAACATGCCAAGTTTCAGTCCCCTCGACCTCGAGGCACATGAAGATTCAGGATTGGATGTATGTGCTCCTGTCAATCACCACCCGTCACTGTTGGATTTTGATCCAACGGCCAGACTCCATCCCAAATTCTATCTCTTCCCACGTGGCACGCGCACGCCCGTGAATCATCTGTCATCCTCTCGCTTCGTCTTCCCCACATCGCATCTTCCCCGTAGCGCTACGCCTAGAACCCCTACCACCGCAACCCTCCTGCTCCGGCGGGGCCGCCTCTGCAGCCGCCCTCCTCCACCGCCCACGCTAACCAATTCGAGACGGACGCCCCTGCCGCCTTCACCGTCCACCAGCGATCCCTCACCGCCTGGCTCCAGCGGCGCCCACGTCGCCTTCGCTCCGCCGTCGTCTCTCCCACCTCCACCGTCGGCCGGTGAGCCTCCTCGGAGCTTCCTCTACAACCGGCCATGGAGGTAACCCCCAACCCGAAACCCCAAAACTCTAATCCCGAATTTTCATCCCAATTCAAGTTTTAGTGTAAATCTTTGATAATTGAGAGATAGCCAAAAATCAAACGTTTGACAAGGAGTAAATCTCTTCGATTTGGCTGCAACAGAACTTCACGCTCGTGTACTATTTGTCCGCACTTCTGGACTCAAGTGGTGGAGCGGATAAACTCAGCGCGATGAACAGTAAGTAGCCCGTATCGCAGCACTGAACACGGGCCATGTATATATGTCAAAGGCCCGGTACAGTACGTGTGACGCCATCACTCTTTCAGTCCCTTCTGTTGTTCTTCATTAAGTTGGGATTTGCCACAAAACAAAGTTTTTTTTTTGAACTGAACAAAGTTTTTTTTTTGCTTTCTGAATAAAAGGTTTTCAATGCCAACCTTTTTACGTGATTTTGATTTACATCCTCATATGCTTAGAAACCTTATCCATATAGCCTGAGGACAACAGACGAGTGTAATCTGCAGATTCCAAATACCAGACTAGACACATTAATTTAGTCCCTTTCCAGCCTCCACATATCACAAACAGTGAAGGTTTTGGCAGGATCAACGTTAATACACCTCCCATAATCTCTCTTGAAATTAATGTTAGCATCTCATGCCGGAATCGTATCATACGGGGAAACCATGATGGCATTATGATCCCTCTCTCCATCGGCTTGTGCCCTACTGCTTTTATTTCAGTTTTTTTTTAGAACGTGCGTAGCACGTTTTTTCATTAAGCGGAAGAGAGTTTTTCAATAAGACAACTTTGAGAGAACCCTCAAAGCGCCAGACGACAACAAACGAAAAGAAAAACAGACAACCCAACAAAAGCTAAACATAAACTAAACAACAGGAGCGACCACAGCTAGAAGAGCTACCACCCAGCCCACACACCTATCCCACACACATCAGCCAAACCTAAGCGAGACTAAACTTCTGAGCCTTTCAGCCAAACAACACCGAAAAGATTGCCTAAGGTCCTCCAACGAAACAGAGTGGCAAAGCATCCACCAGAGACGAAGACATGGCGGCCAAGCATCCGCCCGAGAATAGCAGAGGTGGCCAAGTATCCACCAAACGACGACAAGGAAGCAAACAACGTAGAGGGTTGACAGCCTGTCATCGGACGACGACCAAAGGCGACAAAGCATCAGCAGTGGCAAAGCATCCACTGGACAAGAAGCGACACAAGTGGCAAAGCATCCACTGAACGACGACAAAGCAGCCGTGGGTAAGCGAAAGGTGGCAACGCATCCGCCAACTGACAACGACCTAGGCAATCCTGGTGAAGTAGATGAGGCAGGGAGAAGACAGCCGCAGAGAAATCGACGATCACAGGTAGAACCCAACCAAGACCTGCAGGAGGGGGTATACACCATGGATACACGCACGTCACCGAACGACTAACAATCCAAGCCGAGAAGGTAGGGCGAGAGGGTCATGCAGGACAATGCCTTCATGAAGGGAGCGACGTTGACGCCACCATTGTCCAACTGCCTGAAGCGGAGCAGTCCAAGTCTTCACCTGGCTAGACCTAATGGGCTTGGAAGTTACAACAACGCCTCCAGCAAGGTAGCTACGTCAAGAACGCAACCGTTGTTGGCACCGGCAAGCACCGGCCATGGCTTTCACCAAAACTCTCCAAATCCAACTCGCGCGACGAACCGCCAAGGTTTAGATGCAAGTCAGAGCGATGGAATTGCAGCGAATAACCCATGGTGGTGGTGAAAATGAAGCACATCTGCAAGAGAAAAGGCGGCGACCTTGAGACAGCAGAACCGACCATGGCCCGGGGGCGGGGCAGCAGAACCGTGCTCCCCAAGGCAGCACCCCAGACAGGGAGGTGGCCACGTGGCCGGCAGCGTGGGCCTTCCATGCCCAGATCCGGCGGCGGCGCTGGTTCCCAGGCCCCGATCTGGCGGTGGCGCGGGCTCCTGGGCCCCGATCCGGTGGAGGCGCGGGCTCCCGGGCCCAGATCTGACGGCGACGCGGCGTCCAGGACGCGGCCCAGATCCAGGCCCCGTGAGGAACGGCGGCGTGGCCCTGGCCTAGGAGGAGTGGCGCTGGACCCTGGGACCGGCGCGGATCCCGCAAGGCTGCAACCACGAGCGGGAGGCGGAGGGCGAGGGTGGCGGCCGTTGGCCCGCGCGGAGAGGAGGAACCGCCGCTGTGACACCCTAAAAATTAGAAAGCATTTAAAAAGAACATTAAAATTATTTTTAAGATTAAAAATTATATTAACTTTAATAGGATAATGCATTAGAAAAATAAATTGCATTAGAGTATTTTGAAACCAACCATATGCATATGCTTGTTCTAACCTTAGGAAAATTCTAAACCCCAGAAACCATCCAAAAATCCCAGTTAGATTTGAAATGGAATTCAAATTCAAATTCAAACTCAAAATAGAAAAGAAAAAGGAAAACAGAAAAAGGAAAAAGAATAAATCTCACCTTGGGCCGAAATCACCCCGCCGGCCCAGCTCCACCCCGCCGCCCCAGCTCCTCCTCCGCTCGCCCGCGGCCCAAACCAGCCCCGCTTCCCCTCTCTCGAAGTCCACTCCACCCCCTCCAATTCCTCCGCGCGCGCGTTGCTCCTCCCTGGTGACGTCGCGCTGACTTCACCATCCATCCCCCCTTCTCCTACCTCTCCCCGCCGCGCTCAACCCCGCTGCCGCGGCCGCTCGATCTGCCTCCACCGGCGTGGATCGAGCCTAGGGGGACGCGCGCAACGCGTGTCACCCCCACGGCCCTCCACCGCACCATGAATGCGGCGCCGACCGCGCCCTGCGGCTCCGTGCGGAGCTCGCCGCCGGGGGCACGCGTCGCCGCCCTGTGCGCCGGCACGCCACGCGTCCGGCCAAGGAGAGCGCCGGGGGAGCTCCGGGAGCTCACCCCCGGGCTATAAATAGCCCCGGGCGCGCTCCCTTGGAGCTCCATCCCCACACAATCGCCCCGCGCCACACACTGCAAGCTCGCCGGCGCCGCCGAGCACGAGCTCCACTGCTGCCGCGCGCGCTTGGCCGGAGCTACGCGGGGAGCCTCGCCGCCGTGTTCTGGTAAGCCTCCACACGCCACAACCTCACCGCCGCCCTCTTTTCCCCTCCCCTTGCGCCGCTAGCCCTGCACCGTCGGACCCCGAGCGCCGCCGCACTCCGGCGACCCGCTGGGGGGTCCTGGCCATCTGCCACCGCGCCTGAACACGCCGCCGTGCTCAGTGCACCACCAGCCGCGTCTCCACCGCTCCCCAGAGGCCGACACCCCCTCCTCGCGCCTTTCTCTTTTGCGCCGCCCGCCGCTCGAACTCCGGCGAGTGTGCGCCGCCGCTACGGGCCGCGCCGCTTCGCCAGAGCATGCCCAGCCACGCCGCCGTATCGCCCTCCCCCTCTCCACCAAGCCGCGGCCGTTCCCGCGACCCAGCATGGCTGGGGCGCTCAACTCCGGCGAGCGCCCCTGCCTCCGCCGTCACTCGCCGCCGCTCCCCTCCGTTCAGCCCCGCCGGCAGCCGCGTGGCGTCCACGCTGGCCGCGGGCCCATAGGCCAGCGGCACAGCCCGCCACCGCGACCGCCACCCCGCCCCCACTCCCCTCCCTGCACCCGGTCTTCATGGACCGCTGACCCAAGGAGGTCGCGGGTCCATGGGCCGTAGTCCACGGCCCACAGCACAGTGACGAGCGCGGGCCGCGCCCCACGGGCCCCGCCTGTCTGTCTCTCCCTCTCCTGGCTAAATTGCTAGGTACATCCGGCCAAATGCACACAAGAAGTTAATTCTCCACCTTAGAGCTTTCCAAAAATTCCCAAAAATTCATCAAAATCCTAGAATAATTCTTAAGCCTAGAAATTCATTTCTTTCCCAAAAATCTCACCCACAAACCCTAGATTAAATAGGCACCTCTCTCTTAGGTTTAAATCCAGTTACGGAAATCGCCCGTTAACTCTTGATTGATGTATTGATTTGTGTGACTAACTACAGACTCCGACCCGGAGAACAACGCCGAGGATCCAGACTACGAAGAGGAAGCAGGGGACGACCCCGACGCTGGACAAGGCAAGTCCCGCCCACAATAATAATTATGGAAGTTACATTTGTATATACGCATGCTGGATAATTGAAATTGGAGAACCGGAACTTGATTGCACCGTCTTTACTTTAGACCGGGGAGTGGAAGGAAGATCCCAAGGAAGGGGATTCTGTCCTAAGAGCCACTTCGGGTCGCCACTAAGGACCGGTTCGCGGGAGAATCTTTCCATTGCCTAGTACAGTCCCGCATGCCAAAAAAGCATGGCCTTCGGGAATGCTTACTTATGTGAGGCCTTGATCCGCACCCCACTAGCCAGCTTTAGTAAACTGTCCCAAGGGGCCACGGTGGGCAACGGGACTCTTGGAGACAGACCCCGACAGAGGGCTGGGTCTGGCCGGTACGAGTCGCAGGTGATAGGGTCGGAAGGACCCAGTGACAGAGTGCCACGATATTTTCTTGATGCATCAAGAATCTTTCCCCGGGAAGGTCCCTGTGTGGACGTGCGCGACTCCTACTTAGGCCCCAACAGTTTCCGTGGACAGAGCTAGGGAGTGGCTGTCTAGTGATAGACGCTGGTGGGAATGGATCTCGTAGGGCAGTACCGCCAAAGTACACGGTACGGGCTGACCGAATGCGGGACAGGAAAGTACGACCTCTGCAGAGCGACAAACCTATCTGGATAGCCGTGACTCCAGCAAGAGTCCAATTGGTAAAAGTCCCCGTCGATTAGATTCACTAAAATGAGCATAACCCGCGGATTTCTCTTACCGCAGGTTGATATACCTCTGTTCACTAACCGGGACTGGTAGGGAGGTTATGCCCCCCAGGACCAAACTTAATCTATTAAATTACTTTGGGACTTGCTGAGTACCCCTGACAGGAGTGCTCACCCTTGCTTCCACTTCATACCAGAGGACTTCACTGAAAACGGCGCTGGCGACGAAGGCTCGGAATGGTGACGTGCTCCACCGCGATGCTGAGGCTCTACATAGTACTGGTAGTTATATATTTTCTGAATAAGCGGAGACCTTGAGGCCCGCTTGTAGCTTTGTACAGACTCTAAGCTGTACATTGATGTAAATTATGAATAAAAGATTATTCGATGATGGTTTTCGATACCGCTTGTGATGAACTACTTGCATTAGAACTTCCAGGGCTAATGCAGGTACTTGGGGAGCTCTATTTAACGGGCATGCCCCATAGCCGCCGCGGGGCACGAGGCCGGCGGGACCAGATCGGCGGCGCCTGGACCGCCACGAGGGAGCCGCCGCCGCTGTCGCGCGTTCTCCGCGAGGGAGCCGTCGCCGCCGTCGCGCGTTGGCGCATTCGGCAAGAGGGCGGCAGCGCATGGGGCTCGGCCCGGGCGGCGGCGGCGGAGGGGGCTCGGTGCGGCGGGGCCCGGGCCCGGCGGCGGGGGCGAGCCACGACGAGCGCGACGACCGGAGGGAGAGGCCTTGGGAGCGGCGGCGAAGCTCCAGTGGCCACGAGGAAACCGACCATGGCGACCCGACCTAGGGTTAGGGTTGGGTGGGGTGGGGAGCGAACGGGAAAAGGGAAGAAAAGGAAGGGAGGGAGGAGACGCAGGGGCCGGGCCGCCGCCGCCGGCGGCGGCGACGGCGGCCGCCAGAGCTCGGGGCGGAGGGGACTTGGCGCCGCGGCGCGGGTTCCGCCCGTGCCGCCCCTGCGAAGCGACGCAGGGGAGACGGCTGCTAGTAGAGACCTCACACTTTGTTCCTCTCCTCCGCCCTCCTCAGTCCTCCCTTTTATTTCAGTTCGGAATTTGTCCCTTTTTTTGCTGACTATCCTCACTCCCCATTTGCTACTGTACGTTGACGAACCTTGCACGCTTGTTTTCCTTTTCGTTTCTTTTCTTTTTTCTTTCTCCTTTTCTTGTTGGTTCCATGCCACAACAAAATGCAACACCAACGGAAGGAAAATGAAAACATGCGACTGTAGTGATGGGCCAGAACTGAACAGAATTAAGACCCGGCAGACGATGGCCCAGTTTCAACGTTGCTTGGCCCATCATGGCCTTGCACATCATACGTTTTCCTCTCCCTCTATTTTTTTTGTTGGTCTCGTACAAAAACAGAGCAATTTTTAAATTCACTACAAACCGTGTAGTCCCAAACTGTGGTCCGATTATTTTTGGAAAAATCTATCGCGCGCTGGGTCGCTCCCGGGCTAAAACACGCGACCTTTTTTGCCTGTCTGCTTTATGGGCCACTAGCACTCGAGATGTACATACGGCCTGATTGGATGTTTGGCTCATATTATTGATGGCCCTTTTATATACATGCGTGTGGTTTGTTAGCCCATCCCACATGCATGGTCTTTGAACCGGTCACATGTTTTGTATACTAGCTCATTTAACTTCATGACAACTATGATAATTTTGTTATGTGATGTCCGTTTTCAGTTCCATTTGTACTATTTTGTTCCTTACAATAATATCTACAAATAAGACCGATCTTGCATATATTTTAAAATTATTTTATTTGTTCAGTCAACTTGTGTTTGTGGCAATAGCAACTTATGTATGAGCTTAACAAAAATCTTACACATAAGTTGCTAGATGGCATACTACATATCTTTAACGTAAATTGTGTTTGAACATATAAAATGAGTTTCACAAAATAATTTGATAGTACATAAGCTGCTACATAGTCTCTAACACAAGTTGATATACATAGTTGACATGTATACACAAATTGGTATAGAATATCTACATAAGTTGCTAATAGTGCGATACATAAATTGATAGTAAATATGAAATTACATCAAAACCTATGAAAAGTGGATCTTGTTTTGTAGATAAAATCATAAGCAACATTATGGTGCAAACAGATTTAAAAACGGATGAATATTGAGAAAATCATCACCGATCAAAAAGATGGAACAAAGTAAATGAGATGACATATTGTCCACCTGCTATCCCTGTTTTGCCTCTTTCCACCTCAACGAATCACTCAAAGTGAGACAAACAACTTCTCGCATGCATACTGAACACGAAAGTACAACTCGTATTTACTCTGTGTGGGTCGCGCGATCTTTTTGTGCGCGACCGGTCGCGCGCTAATGTGGTCCATTATTTTCGTGAAAATAAGATAAGATTGATATACTTCAATATAACCAAGCTAACATTCGTCGGGGGAAAAAAATCCAGCACCGCCGTTGTTTTGTGTACTTGATCGCTTCAACGATTTATTTCCCTCGTGGTTACAATATGCATAGGACAGCCGATTCAACCACGTACGGGTTCCTAATCCCCAACGCGCTCTGTATCAGGCACACGCACATCGTCGTCCTTATTTGACACAGTTGTCGTCTGACTCTGAAACGTTCAGCTCACAGTAGTTAGAAAAGTTAAAAGTCTTAGAACTACCACCGGCGGCCAAAGAACCAGTAGTAGAGTAGTGACAGTACACTACATCTACCTGGCCTATAGCGCTCCATCGACGAAGACGAGCTCAAGGAATTGTTACGTAATGTCTACTGGCACAGCCACAGGCAGCAGACTGATTAGTACACTAATACGTACACGTACACATTCTAGAGGGCAATCGCTAATGTCATGCCACGAGGCCACGACACCAATTAAGCTAAGTCAGACCGAGACTAGCATGAAAAGGTCAGCACAGGGAGTTAATAATCACATGGGCCGCTCGTGCTCGCCGGTTTTGACGACGACGTACGTCTGCCGCTGGGTCCCGTCATAGCCTAGCCTGCAACCGGGTCCGTTGGAGCATGTGTTGCCATTGCAACTTGCAAGCACGGTACGTCAGTACGTGCTACGTTCGTACTTCGTACGCGCGCCGAAGATATCGATAGCCATGCATGCAAATTTTGGGTCAACACGTACGTGCCGGACGGACACACTGTTGGACGGCTGCGCGCGCACACGGACGTACGGGACGGACACGGCTACGCATGGGAATGGAGTGGGCGCCATGATGCCAGCGGAGCAATAAGCGACAAGCGAGTTCAGAAGTCAATGCAAATTCGATGTGATTTTATTCATTATTTCGCATGACACAAAATGAATGTGTACCAATAATAGGCCGGCATGCTGGTAACCTATATGCTTCGTCCCAGCATGCACAGATACACGGGAGCTAACCAAAAAAACGCAACCCAGGCATGCATGATGCATATCTGCATCTGCGTCCCCATGACTCCCGTCCATGTGCCGTGTCTGGCGGACATGCGCATGTACAGTTGCGAGGACTCGACGCACGACCGCAAGCTAGCTTTCATGGGAACCCCAATACCCCATGATCAGGAAGGAACTGAGCGGCTGGGCAAAGCATGCTGAGTCTGTGGAGTGGGCACCGCACTACTGAACCCACCGAGTTGTTTCGCCGCTGTCTCATCTTTTTGGGGCCTCCGAATCAGATAACGGGCGCCACTTCGGAACGCCCAACTGTCCCTTTCTCCCTTCGCCTTGAATGCAAATATCTATCTGATCTGATCTGGGGTCGTCTCCACACGCATCAATCACCGCGCGAGTAGTAGCTGACATGCCACTTTCTAATCATACTTGACATGCATGCGCAGCAATGTGCAACCCAACTATGCACCGTGCTAGCTTCACACCGCTAGCCGTGTAAACATCGCTCCTCCTCTCGTAGTCCTCAGGTCACACCATTCGCCGGCCTCCCAAATTTCTTCTCAAAACACAATCATTATATCCACAATCGCACCGGGTGCGTGGACGCCGTCACTCTCCACTGATTGATGACTCTCACTGTCTCACAACAAAAAAGTGCCCCAATTCTCCAAGATTTCAAGTTGATGCTAGATTGGCCACAAAGGGATATCCTTTGGGATGTCCCACAAACGTCGTCTGTAGCAAAAAAAAAAAACAATCGATGGAAATTGAAGGTCACTAATAGGCATGTGACTACTATGTGGGTGGTGATTTGGCAGGCAGGCAGACAGCTGTGCTGACTGGGACAGCTAGCGTTGGCAAGGTCTATTTTTCACATAAAACCTCCCTGATCAGGACCCGTGGGTTTATCTCTGCCACGTCATTCCAATGCTGTCGCTTTCATCTTCTTAATGGCTGAGTGAGAGGCTGCTGATCCTGCTTGGCTGCCTAACCGCGCGCGCGCACAGATCGAGCCCTGGAGGTCAATTTTGTCAACGAGAGATTTTATCGTGGGCGGAGGGCACCGGATTCTTGCTGTCATCAGTATTTGCGGAATTCCATGGAGATCAGATCCAACACGAGAAGTCAAAATTTGGGGTGCTGCACCGGATAACGGTCTGGATAGAAACTTAAGTTAGGCGGAAAGGCCAGGATCTAAAATGCTATCCTACAAAAAGGAAATGGTACAAATGGCGACATCTTGATCTTAAACTTGGAATAGTCGCGGTTGGCACTCCCTCCGGCCAAGCATATGACGACTTGGTTATTTGAATATAGTTTGGTCCAAACTTCTATAACTTTGGCTTTTACGTATATTTCTAGAATACTTGGACCAAAAATACGAAAATCTAGCGTAGGTGTTGAGCATGTGTTATCATAGTTGTCTTATTTGAATATAAGTTCGGCCCAAACTTCTATAACTTTGGCTACTATATTTCTAGAATACTTGGACCAAAAATACGAAAATCTAGCGTACATTTGTTGAGCATAGTAGTTTATGTTATCATAGTTGTATTATATTTATATAAATATATTAGGACGAAAATAGTGACCAAAAACTTCGATTAAAAAGAGTATATATTCTCTCCTCGGTGTCAAATATTTATGGTTCGTCAAAGGCCAACGAGTATATGCTTAAGTCATATCAAAATAAAGAAATTATTACTATCCTATGCTTAAAGGCCAAGATTTGGAGTGATTCTAGGGCCTTAGGTTACTATAGTGTTGTGAAGCTTCTGGTCATGCTGGCTGTGCTGAATGACTCTTCCAGATCATGTGTATATTGTGCCATGTATGTATATGGTATAAAAAACATTGTAACCATCGATCATCATGCTATGCGTTCGTTTTTTTAGAAACATAAGCTTATGGTTCTTGACATTTTTTACATGCTGCTGTACTCTTTATGGGCTACATACTGTAACAATATGCTTTATACTTGATTTTTTAATGCTGTGTTTGTAAAAGCAATAGTTAAGCTTTGCATGTTGCTTTTAGTTGTGATAGTCTAGGTATTTTTCAACTTTTATTTCTGCGCATAATAATATACATCGATGTGATCCTATTTTTGTACGAAAATGCATCTTACTATTTTATTTATTATTTTTGGAGTTAATAATTTTGGTGGAGGATAATTTGGTGGAGGCGCTTATAGTGCGCCAATTTGTCTAGAATTCAACTATTAACTATAACCCCAAATAAGCGTAAGCTTGGTCTACATGGTAATGCCCTGGCCCGTGTAAATGCTGGAGTCCTCTTTTTTCTATCTATGTTTTTTTTTAAAGTTTGTGCAAATATCTAAAGCTTTCATGATAGAGCCTATCAATGTCTACGTAATGTTCATGACACATATACTATGTTTGCATTATCAGGATGCCTCATCAGCATTTAGATGTTTGTGTCTCTCTCCACAAATTAATGGCCGACACCATTAAGCCAACCCCCCAAGCAAGCTTTCACAGAAAAGGACTCTCCAATGCCCGGACATGGAGCAATGGAGGGCACAAACAGGCAGGCCACGCGAATAAAGATGCTACTTCTACAACACTAAAATTATTGTGGACAACATCTTTTCCCAGTAGTGTAGCATACTAGAGGCTACGGCGAATATGGTTTTCCAGGATCAAATTGTTCCTGCAGGACATGAAACCAGTGATCCCCAGTGAAGATACCATTCTCCCTGTCACGTCAGGCCACACTTGGAAGGATCAAATGGGTGGGCCAGAGCCCTCTTGACTTCCACACAAAACTAAAGGGACTTCCACTACTGTCACTCGAGACAACGGTATTTTCTTCTCTTTTCTTTTGGCTTTATTTTGGGACTTGGTACAGGGCAAGGTTCAGGTTCCAGCTTGGGATGGCATTGGATGGGCCAGTGTGCCAACTGCCAACTAGGGTCTCATGCCCACTGCCAAACCATGAACCTAGCCAAGAAATTCCATCGAATTTGTGGTCAAGACAGCTAATTGTTCTGGACCTTTGGTGGAGGATAGCAGACTCAGCATGGGACCAACTCAGCATGCCAATGGCGGGTGCTGGGGAACATGCTGCTGCTTTGTGGTGAGGGGACTGTTCAACTTTTGCACCCACCCTTGGTGATTTTTAGGATCCCGTTGTGTTCACCCTTTCACTAAGGAGTAACAGCCAAACATGGTTCACTATTTTTTACAAGAAAAAAGATTGCACAATAAAAAAGATTGCACAATATGGGCATAATTTATGCCCAATATATTTGATACCATGGATAATTCTTATTTGCGGAGTAAATGCATTTCGACGTTTATAGTCTTGCATCCACATGTTTTTATAGCTACACAATTGATAAATGCAAATCCCGTATTAATAAATTCTACACATATATATATACATATATAAGTATCCATTAAATTGATATTCAATCTAATTAATTAATATCCATATCATTTTAATATCCATCTATATTAATATCCATTTCCTTCGATAAAATGCAGATGCAAATTATGCAACTAAAACCAAATATACGTCTCAGGTCAAGCAGTTTTTGTTTTCTCACTGGACCGATACTTGCTACCAAGAGTTATTTCAATAAAACATTGACTCACGGTCACGGACCAAGATTACTTAATAAGCTTCCTAAACATCTTATACTTGAGCCAAAACGGTCAATGAAGCAAGAGAAGAGTGCGCTTGGGATGAAACATCCCTACAAAAGCCTAAAGTAGCGTTTCAATCTGCTAGAAAGAAAAGGGTCAAGGAAAGGAGAAATCCCTTGCCAGTTGCCACCAGTTAGTTGCAAAAAGGCCAAGCAACTTTTCAAAAAATCCATGTGGTTGCATTCCTTGCATGGAGGGAGCTTTGCAAAAAAGCCAAGTGTGTGACGCAGGGGAAGTCCTGGCTTGCAAAACTGGACACACATCGAAGCGGTGTGACAAAGTTGGAAGTATGTCAATTAACGGGCTATCGGATCCAAAAAAACAGCATGCATTTAGGCCTTTTATTTTGCACTCGGGTGAGTGGCTCCTTTCTTTGGATAGCGAGTGGGCCCGGGGACACGCATGACGTGGTGACAACGAGTCAAAGCTGGAAAGAACTGATATACGGTTTACTGTTGCCAAGTTAACGTGTTATTGGGTTTGTGCAACAGGAGGATATGGAGATAAGAATGCCTCTTTGCTTTAGTTTTCTTGTGAATTTTGTAGGGCGCCATGGTTAGAGAAGAACACGTCTCTTTCATTCAGTTTGCTTGTAAATGTTGCCTAGCCACACGTTTTCCTTGTGAAAATGATTTCCACCTTGATGTCTACAAGTATAAATTCTTTAGATCGATCCAAAGTACCGGAGAGATCGTGCCATTGTCTCGTAGCATTCACTATTGATCATTATTGCAGGAAAAAACAAACAAATTTCTTTTCTAGCTACAAGATAAATACACACCACGCATCATCACACACATCCAAGCCAAAAATGAATAATACTGATATATTCATCTCCAACTATAACTCTTGGGAACCAAAACTTGCTCAAACCTAGTGGTTTCCGAGAAGGCAAGAGTGTCTCATATATATGTAGGAACTTTCTAACTATAGAGTACAACCGTATTTCTTCGAACCGGCACGGACAATTCCCTTGCAATTTCAATGAATTTACAAGGAAAATTCTAAACGTTTGCATCCATTGGCAATCCATGTCTGCCACTACCATAAATTGCCTCTTAAGAAAAAGATTATACATATATATAGTAGCTTAAATAACACAATACCCATACCCATAATAAACAGTCCATAGGACCATAGCCGCCGAAGGAATCTCATACCGGGTCCAAGGAGCGGGCTACCGGGTCCAACCGAGCCCACGGACCGGGCCTCCATCCCGGTACGTGACGTGGGGATGAGATTTTGCGAGGAGCGTTTGGTTTGGAGTCCGACAAGGCAAGGGGGAGAGAAGGAAGGACACACAGCAAAGCAAAGCAAAGCGAAGCCGGTTTCATAGCCCCGCTCCCCCTCTTCCTCCGCTTCCCTTCTTCCTCCGCAGTCCGAATAAAAGTCCCATCCTCGTCGGCTCTTTCCTCCCCGCTTCAATCTCGGCAGCAGCTGGGCGATCTCGGTTCTTGCAGAGCAGCACAGAGGCGGAGAGTGCTTACGGATTCGGTTGGGTTCCTCCTGCCGGTTCGGTTTCTTGGGGGCTCTTCTTGGTTTGCCCGGAGCGATTCCGTGCGCCGCGAATTGCTGCGGGCGTGGCTGGATTGAGAGAGTGGGAGGAGGCCCGTGTGGAGAGGCGAGGACAGGGAGGGGGGGGCCATGGGCGGGCAGTGGGTGCAGGAGGGGATGCGGCCGTCCAACCTGCAGTGCTTCTTGGACTGCACCACCCCAACCGTGGAGACGCACATTCTCCCCAAGGTGACGCAATTGCTCCATGTTAAGCTCTCTCCTTCGATTTTCTTGGTGGCCTCTGGCCGCCGCTGTCACGGCCTGCGTTGATCTGCAGCGTCTCGGGAGTTTCGGATTTGTCATTTACTCGTTTCTGTGCACCGCTTAGTGTGGTGGGGGAAAAGATGGGCATTCTTTTACTCGTTACGGCTCGTCTTTTACTGTTGCATTTTCTCCGTTTTCTGACAGAAAAATGTCTAACTCAAATTGTTCGATGCAGTATTTGCTAGTACTTTTTTTCCTTAATCAGGATTGTACCAGTACCATGTTTTACTAGCTGGGGAAAATTGAGATGCAGCTGTGGCGATTGCTGCCATCTTGAATTCGACTTTGTTATGTCAATTTCGCCTGCTCTTCAACTGTTTTATTAATACTCTTGGGTGATGGGTCATATTAGTGTCGCTAGCTACTGTAGGCATATTAATCGTCTTCCTCTCTGAAAGTGAGACGATGTTGATTCTGATCCAGACGAATGGACGATTGTCGACCGATGCCTGGCACCATGCTGAGATGGACAACGTGGAGTACTTCAATCTTGCTGACCTCTGGGAGCAATACTATGAGTGGAGCGCATACGGCGCTGGAGCTGCGGTGCAGCTCCCAGGAGGGGAGAAAGTAGTTCAGTACTATGTTCCCTACCTATCAGGGATGCAGCTATACACCAACAAGGTCCTGACTGCATCTAGGTATGAACAAGATTTCCTTAATAGTACTGAAAATTTCAAGTTCAAGGTGATTTTGAGCTGTACGCCAATCCAATTCTCTGTTTCATATAGGAGTTTTGGTGAAGATAATGGCATGGATTTGTGGAGTGATGATGAGGACAACGAGAAGATGTCGAGATCCTGGAGTTCGACGTCTGACGAATCATTGTTCAACTGTGATGTGCTAGGGGCCAATAGGAAGCGTCCAGGGCACTTGTACTTCGAGTTCTTTGAAGTAGGTTCACCTTATGGAAGGGTCCCGCTCATTGACAAGGTGAGCTTCTATGGTGTTTTCTGTGATTTTATCTCACCTATTTTACGAATAGCAATTCTTATACGATCATTGGCTCTTTGCCCTTTCTAGATTTACGAACTATCCCAGGGCTTTCCTGGGTTGACATCACTGAAGAGTTCTGACCTTTCGCCAGTTAGCTGGATGTCAGTTGCCTGGTATGTTCAAATTTATGTCCACTGCTCATATTCTTCTGAAAGAATGATATGTTGGCAGTTTTTTTAGATAATGAACAGCAGCAAAATGGAAAATGACACTGTTTTTTATCTAGGATTTTTTTTTAAAAAACAGGTTCATGTTTGTTCTTCTTGCCTCTTTGCAAAAGATTTTCTAGGTTGAAGCTCTTATGCCACACTCATTCTGTGGCTCAGTGCCTTAGCAGTTTGATGATGGATTTGAGTGCTTCAATAATCCTTTGTTTCTAAATAGTAGCTGTTGTTTCTAGGTCGGAAAGATTCTTGTTTGTTTTTGTTTTCAGTGATGAAAGCGGTCACCATTGTCATTCACATCTGCTACTTTAACTAGGTATCCTATCTACCACATTCCATACCAGCGCAATGTGAAGGACTTATCTGCATGCTTCCTAACTTACCATACCATTTCCTCCTCGTTTCAAGGTATGTTTTGTTGCATATTGAAGCTATTTCATTATTTCAATAGGCTTCTGTACTAATGTTGCATGAAGCTGTGAACATTGCCATTGATGATGCTATTATCAAATCTTGATACCTTTGGGCCTTTAGTTTATTTCTCTTAATGTCATAGTACTGATTCAAATTTATGCATGGGTTGTGCGTGCCTGGAAGATTATGACCACAGGATATAGCGACAGCTCTTTTCCTCTAATAGAATATTCTTATAAACATGTACTTATCCAATACTTCTGTTCTATTGTGAGTTAGCACTTATTCACTTTATTAAACGTTAGGGGTTTTTCTTTTTAAAAATCATTTTTTTTGTCAAATCACATGATATGCATTACAATATTATTATCATTCACAAGAGATCTTTAGTTGATATATGTTCTTAAACCTTTGGTACTTGGTTGGTTGAATGGTCTTTACTTGCAAGCAATGAGCTGTAGATTTGAAAAGGGTTCAACTAATGCTTCAATTACATTTCTACATCTCGAAAGATGCATATCATATATTCTAATGATGTACTTTTTACTGCATGCCACTCATTATCCCATGCTATTCTGAAATCAGTTGATGGCTTAGCTTACAAGAGTATGAGAGTTTTCTTGAAGGGTTTGCTTGTCTTACTATTTTGCATCCAAATCGTCAACTTTGGTTCCAAAGGGCTTAATGTCTTAGCTTTCAAGTGTGTAGTTAAGGAAACCACTTACTTAAACAAAAGGTTGGTGGCAGCAGTTCTTTACCCAGTAAAGAGGGGAAAGAGACTTTCTTGTCATGTACCAGGATTTCTTACTTATTGTTAGACTCGCAGTTGTTTCTTAAAGACTAAAAATATGTAATAACATGGAAGAAGACACACATCTTCAGAGCAAGCTTGCTTGTATTGCAATATGTGCAAAAGCACCTAGGGGCACCAGCTGTCCACTTGACCACTTCAGAAGAGAGAGAGTCCAAATCAAGCCAGATCTTTGAGCTTGACAACGATTTGCATGCTAAGACTTTGACTTCTTGAAAACTATTGGATATTATATACTTAATCGCAGTGATGGCCTTAGTACTGTTTTCAATCCAGGGTAACCTGTGTTATGTTTCTTGTCCACAGATCACGCACTTGAGACCATGACTAACGGTGGTTGCCATCCAGTCGCCAATGGGAAACAAAATGGCCATATGGATAAAAAGAGCAACATGGTATCACTCCCTCCATTTGGCCTCGCAGCACACAAGATACAGGGTTCTCTCTGGACCAACCCCATGACAGGAGATCATAGAAAGATGGACTTCCTCTTCAGTGCGGCAGACTCCTGGCTGAAGCAGCTTGGAGTCCAGCACCATGACTTCAACTTCTTCATCACCCACCCTATGTGACTGCTGATCTGGAGTGTAGCTTGAAATAGGCAAAGAACCACATGGGTGCAGACTTGGAACTAAAATCACTTACACCACCAACAACGGTAGCAAAACCTTTACAGTACGGTAGCAAAACCATTACAGTACAGTGCACTCCTAAAAGTGAGTCTAACAGTCGCAGGGTAGGTTATATACTGCTTGAGTTTATTGCAGTGAATACCAAACATGTCGGGACTTGAATGGTTTTCTGTTTCTTTTTCTTGGCGGAAGTGTAACTGATCTGTACAGAAGTTTTGCAACTAATTTGATATCCAATGTTTCGGTTTTGCCTTGTGAAGTTTAGTGCCCTACAGGCCTAGAGAATGTTAGTTGATGATGAAACTGCATGCGCAGACTCCAGTAGGACCTGAATCTGTTTGATGACAATTCTCTTCTGGACTCCTAGGCAGCTGTATCTACCCGTTTTTATTATGATTGCTGTATTATTGAGTCGTGCTTGAAATAGGCGAGAACTGCAGGGCCGTTGCGTTGCAAATGGAAAACGAATGAGTAAAGAACCAGGCAGCATATTCTGTCTACTATAGGAAATTCTGAGTAAAATCATGTGCAATGTACTCTTTTATAAGTGCACAGCGTCACTTTCCACAGATGTCTTCCGAAGGAAATAGAGAGTATTTTGTAAAAGAGCTGCAGTTGCTGAACTGTCCTGACAGATTTGATAGTTTCGTTAATGTTCAATTGGCATGAGGCGTTTTTTAATTTGCAAAGATTGAACTGGTAACTAAAAAAAAAAAGATAAATCTCAAAAAATTCAGACCTTTTCACGATGTGTACATGCCATCCTTGCACAGGGCTCAATTTTAGAGGATATACCCAAAGAGACATTATGTTGCCACGCGGGTAAGCTTATAAGTTAATCTAAACTACTCTCCTTCTCGATGTGGTGCTAAACCAATGTTTACAACCCGGAACCAGGCCGCTCAGTAGTCGGGACCCGTCCAATTGGCATCAAACGGATTGGTTAGCCGGCCCGTTCCCAGCGAAACGTGAGATGAACTACATTGTTCCCAGTCCAGCCCAGCCCAGGTGGACTGGGCTGTCCCAAATAGGCCCACACAGAGTTATAACTCGGTCAAACACGACCATACATCATGTGTCGAACGCACAAGGCCCTAGCGTAAAAGTTCAGTCTTCCAAGGCAATGTACCCCAGAAGAACAGAAACGCTGCAGTACAATTGATACCATCTGCTGAAACAGCTTCACAATTTCTTTCGCAGAAAAGGATTTGATTCATATCGATCAAGGAAAGAAAGCTTTTGGAATGCGATACATACTCATCAACATATACAAGGGACCTTCCATCCATTAACTATTTCCATGCTTACAACTGTGTACAATGGGGCAAACTCCCCCCTAACGGATAACGTTTAGCATCTACAGCATGAATCATATGACATGCTATCAACTCTAATTTTCTTAGTTTCATACAGGCGTGCAATGTAAAAAAAGAGAAGAACTGCATTATCCTTGCCAAACCCAGCAGCCTGCAATGACCTAACTGGCCAATGTAATCATGTTGAAGGAGCTGAGCGAACCTGTTTGGTTTTTGATCGAACTTATACCTCCTTTTCAGTATAAACCTTGAACGGAGTGCATCTCTCTCCAATCAGTATGATTTTCCTGAGTCTTCATGACTCTACTTAATCTTCAGATTCCTGTTTGGTTCGACAAGTGGTTAGGTGCTCCATGTAGCGCCCAACCATCTGTATCTGATAGACACCACACAAGTATGTGACAACCTCTTACTTCTCGCCTACAATGCTTTTGTAGTTAACCATGTAGATGGCGACCAGTGTGAGAAGTGCACCACCAATCTGTACAGGTGAGAAGGTTTCACCAAGGTAGAGGTACCTGAATAGCAAGGAGATGGCAAATACCAGTCAAGATTACAGAATCATTTTATGGTAATGAAAGTTAGGTAAAGATCATACCCGAAAATTGATGCAAACATGGGAGTCAGAAAAGTGAGAGAACTTAATGTGGTTAAGCTACCTGAAAGAACGAGAAAAAACTAGTTATATGCGATAACTTTGAGAACGAATCATGGACAATGTCAGCGCATGGTAATAGCAATGACTAGCAGGAAGCAATCATACCTCTAGTAGCATTGTAGAAGTATACACCATAGCTGATAGCACTGCCAAATATAGATGTGTAGGCAAGTGCTAATATGTCACTCCATGTAAGTTCTTGAATATGGCCCCTCAGAGCAGGATCATGATTAAGAACAGAAATAACCAGCAGAGGAAGCCCTCCTATAATCATGTGCTGTCATAATGTTGATGTTAGCATTTAATGTACAATTGAGACCATTGAAAATTTCAATATCATGCAGTTAAAGGTCCCATATTCAGGTGCATTGAAGAGAAGAAAGAAGGAAAAAAAAGGATTACAACAAATGCAATTCTAAGTGCAATCTATGCATCTGCCTGTCACTACATGAATAATATTATCATAAATATGAAATAAGCTCCGTAACAATGACCAGTACATATGCTGCATTCCATGGAATAAACTACCAAATTAGCAATTCCAGCAAACATGCACAATCAGTTGCAAAAATAGTCCCTGAAAAGGGCTGACTTGAAGCAATGGGAAACAATAGAGCTTTAGCAGTCACAAACTATAGTTATATATCATCTCTGGATAACATACCCATCCTGTTGCCATGATTGGGTCAGAGTACTTTGACACCCAGCGGACCATTATAGTTCCAACTGCCATGCTTTGAGCTGAAAGGAACATCAACGATTCCCCACTTCCCCAGATTGTCGTATCATTTCCTTGGACTGACAGTGCTGGAACCTAGCCAGATAAAGGTTAAGAAAAATGAAAGGAGAGAATGTAGGACACAGAAACGTAGCTATAGTTCTATACACAATCCATAAATAGAAGCATTTAAAAGAAGGGCTTTAGTGTCATGCTGAATTTCATGAAGTAAAAAAAGAATGGCCAGAAGCCACTTTTCAACATTTTATAGGTGACAGATGATGTCAGTATATAATTACTTCAACAAAGCAACAGTGGAAAAGGATCTAGATTGTTTGCAGAAGGCAATTGTTTCAAACACAATAATGGGATTTGAAAAATTGTAAAGCAGGTGTGGTTCAAAATGCTGCATGAATAGAGAGCAAGCATCATACACAAAATTTCGTCTCCAAACGATACAAGATGCAATTGGTATGAAGAAAATAGTATACCAACAATGTAACTATCACCATAATCAATAACATGCTTCAAGATTGCTAACATCCCAACAGTGTACCACAATGCATAGAGAAAAAAATTTCGAAGTTTGAACTCAACAGAAGGTAAAACCTCGAGAAGCAAGAGCCCCATGACACCCAGCACGAGCCCTCCGGCTCCTATCGCACCAATCGACTCTCCAAAGAGCAGCGATGCGAGGATAGCCACCGTCAATGGCTGCGAGTCGATGATGACCTGCAACAGAGATTTGAGTTCCGTAAGGGCCACCAGCTCATTGCACAAGAGGCCAATCCTAGTGCTTGCCTGAGGAGATAAGATCAGCACAGGGGGTTCGGATTTCGCCTTACACTTCCAAGTCCAGCCGACGTCTTCTGCAACCCCTCCGCGAGGAAGCCCTGCGAAGGCAAAGCGAGAACAGACAAGACATGGCTTGATTACAGAACTGTATACAGAGCCACACGCTCAACGGCCACGCATGGTCGCATGCCTTGCATCAGCTGTAATATAAATATGTGTGATGCAATTTTCGCACCTGGAAGCATGCGGCGTCGATGAGGCCGAACGCGGCGATGGCGAGCCACGCCTCCCATCCTGAGGGCTGCTTCCTGCCGCGCGCGGCGGCGAAGGCGACGAGGAGCGCGCCGGCCGGGAGCAGGCGCAGCGCGGCCACGAAAAAGGGCCCCGTCCTGGGGATGACCCCCTTCATGGCCACCATGGCCGTGCCCCAGAAGAAGAAGGGAGACACCAGGGAGGCCCACTCCCAGAGATCCTTCCCCGCCGCGGCGGGGAAGGCCGAGACCGCCGCCGCGGCGGGGAAGGCCGAGACCGCCGCCTCGCTCTCCCCGTCGTCGGCCTTCGACGCGGCGGGCGAGCGCGCGGGGAGGAGGGGAGCAGCGTCGGCGTCGCCTTCGGCGCCCACGTCTACGAAGCACTCGACGTCGGAGCCGGTGCCGACGCAGTCGAGCGAGTCGGCGGGGGCGGGAGGGGAGGGCGGAGAGGACTCGCGGCGCGCGCGCACGGCCGCGAAGCGGCGGGCGGGGGCGAGGGCGCGGGTGCGGCTGCGGGTGGAGGAGAGGGGCGGGAATCGGGGACGGGGAGGGGAAGGGAGCGGGAGGAGGAGGAGGCCGGCGGCCGCGGGGCACGCGGCGGCGGGCATCGTGGTCGTGGCCGGAGGCGGAGGCCTCGGGCGCGGGGCAGTGGTGGGAGCGGCGCGGAGCCGAAGAGGTGACGTGGCCACCCGGGATCTTTTCGTTTGTTTGGCTCGTAGCCGTAGGCCGTGAGCTTCCTTCTACCACGTCTAGCCGTAGGCCGTGATCTACCTGGGATCCGGCCGCAAACGGCTTGGATCTCCCGTCTCGCGTGCCCGTTCGCGCCGTGGCATTTTTTCCGGCCGTGCCAAGCCGGAAACCGGAGATTATTCGCATGACATGTAGCCCGTTCGTTCATCCTCTATTTGTCCGTAATCAGCCAACAAGCTTCGCACGATATGGCCATACAACACTGCACTAGCACTTCAGCAGCTAGCATTGAGCACCGCCAGGACCAGCATGATGGAGGCGTTAGAAGACCAGCACGAAATTCTCTAAACCGCATCACTGGCACAAGCGCATCGGCATCGCCAAGAGACATTCTCCATTCACCGTGTCAGCCATAGCATTAGCATATCTCTGGAAGGAACAACATGGACAGAATCAGGCGCCCATGACGATAACAGAAAAGAAATCAGGACTACTTTTTTGAGCGAACCATCATATTATGCCTCAATGCTTATCATGATCAAGACTAGTACATACGTTTCAATTTTCAAAAAATAAAAGCAAGACTGCCCAACGATTAAAAAGAACAAACATACCTAGTAGCAGAGTAGTTATGATCATGAACGCTTGTACCAGAGTATTGCCGCTTCAATCAGTATCATAAACACCATCCACAGAATTTTTTTTTTTAAAAAAAACAGGCTTTGATAATCCGCTGCTGCTGGCACAGCCGGTTTCTATCAGAATTTCCTGCCGCCTTTTTTAACGCTTCCAATCGCAAAGATTTTGCAAACTATTGAAGATCCGAAAGTTCCGGATACAAATTTGCAAATGTGGCCGTTTACTGGCTGTTTGTATGCCAATGATCGGAATACAAAGTTCTTATACAAAATTGGCAGTCCCATACGAGAATCCCAGCTGTGTAATAATCATCAAATCCAAATGTTTTAGACCATGGGATGGATCAGATCATGGGCCCATCCGCTAATTATGAATTAATTACTCTTTAATTACCATCGTTAGATTCGTTCCGAGATTTCCAACTTATCTATATAACTTTGCACCTTTTTGTCTACATTTACTACTCCTAAATCGGTAAAACCAAAACCCGAATTTTTTTCACCAAAAACATTTCGGAAACTAAACACGGGCGTAGTTGCAGTTCGTTGCGGCCATATCTCCGAGAAAGCGCTTTTGATGCCCATCTTTACGGAGTAGATTGTAGGCTTGGGGTGTTTAGATCCAAAATCTGAAAATTCAACGTAAATGTTTGGACATTTATGGCATATTAAATGTAGTTGAAAAAAACCGCATTACACAGATGGTCCGTAAACTGCGAGACGAATCTAATTAGCCTAATTAGGCCAGTCTCAGTGGAAAGTATCATCGCACGGTTGCCAAGACTGGAAACTTTGAGAACTGTGCCAGGGGAGTGTCGTCACCGTGACATTCTCTCTCATCCCATGACACTCTCCTCATAAATATCACTATCATGTGAGCAAAATTGTTGATGTGGCGATATTTAATTCTCATGATACTCTCACTGAGACTGCCCTTAGGTCGTGATTATACAAATTCGACGGTAAGCATATGCTAATAACGGTTTAATTAAGCTCATTAGGTTCGTCTCGCGTTTTAAAAACAACTACTGTAATTAGTTTTTTAATTAAGTATATGTTTAATAATACTTTAAAAGTGAAAATATTTTATTTTAAAATGTTTAGTTACTCTCCTGGTCCAAAAAACAAGTCATTCTAGATGTTTTAGAACAGATTAACAAAAATGTAAATGACCTTGATTGCCCCTATCTTTTAGCCAGATTTGATGCTAACCAATTGTTGACCAATTGTTGCATGCCTACATGCTCATGCAAACTTACTAAATCAGATAAAACGACTTTTTTTTTTTTGAGATGGAGGGATCAGCATGCATGATGCGTGCCTGTACATACGGACGGACACAACTCAGAACTTCATTTCAACATTATGCTGCGCGTCAAAGTCGACGGGGAGCGATATTACTCTGATCATTGACCAAAGTATAGTGCCCTAACCTGTGGTACACGCACATTGTCTATCTAGAACGGCAAAGGCACATGATCGATCCACTTCTGTCTATTTTCGTGAAAATTGGTGTCGAGTGTTCTTTGGTCAGTCACATATTCACACTGATAAAACTTATAAATCTAGTCGCTACCCTAATTTTTATGTCAGTCTCAATGGGTTTCATGAAAGTTTCATGGACATCATCATCAAAATTGTTGATATGAAAGATTATTAAATGAGAGAGTTTTATAAGATGAGAGAGTAGTTTTATCTCATAAAACTACTTGCGCATCGTGCTCATAAAATTCCCGCTGAGAATAGCCTAAAACTACTGTCTTTTCTTCTCGTCTTCCATTGGTTACTCTAGCAAAACCGTACCCTTGACCCGGGGGCACTGCCGCCATAGTACAAGGTTCGTCCTCAAATGTCCTCAAGTGGCACCTCCGTATGGTGACACTTTGCATTAGCTACTTACACAACTTAACTAGTAATGCCTTACTAATTAATTTCACGGTACCTCTTGATAAGAATGAAAAATGGCTACTCCTTCCATCCATAAATACAGTGACTTGCTCTCATGTTGGTGTTGATTGTTCTTTAGTTACCACACGCTCACACGCTTTCCTAAGCCTTTTCTTCGTCTTCCACTCATGGTCAGCCGCCGCCCTCCCTGAGTTCGGCACTCTAGCAAGACTTTAAAATGAGGGGCACTGGTAAAGAGTCGTCCTCAAATGTACAATTGTAGGGAGAGAATTTGTTTCTAGGTACTAATATAACTTATGACATTAGTATGCTTTACTTGAATAATTTATAAAACATATTTATAAAAAGAATAATTTTGTATTTTCTATTTAAAACATTTATAAAAATAATAGTTTTATTAGATCCATTAAAAACATATTTATAGCTTACTTCGTACTGTATGTTAATACTATTTTCTACATCAAAATTGGACCTGCGAAATAATGGCTAGAGAATTTGCCCAGCTCACTCGGGCCAGCCGGCCCAAAGCTGCTGGCCTGCTCGGCCTTCTACCCAACAAGGGTGCATCATTGGGCTTTCAGCCCAATTCCCATGGCTTCAGTCAACGAAATTCCTAAACATCTCTAAAAAAGTCAATGCCTGCTTGGGTGGACAACATTTGGGAGTTCAAGAACTGTGAACGAAACGAGATATCAACTCCTAAATTTCTGTAGTAATATGGTTCGCTTTGTGTCCCAAACAATTCATGCGAGCAAGTACTGATGGGAGATTGGTCCGGTGAGCAATAATCCCATCACGTGCGGCTTAAGTTCTTCCTTCACAGCCGATTCACCCTCTCGCAGCTAGCGAAATAACGGCAGCAGAGCAATTGTGCCTCTCAATCGGTGATTCTGTTACTATTATAGGGTCCTAAAAATCGCAGGAAACTATTCTCTGCTGATTACTATCACAAGTCACAAGTCCTGTCCCATCAATGACGCACCAATTACTTTCACACTACTCACAGAGAGCATGGGCTACTCCAACAACGCGACGGACGCACAATGCGAATACTTTCTTCTTCTTTTTTTTAGAAACGACGTAATGCTAATTCTAGATCATAAACGCGACGGACGCACAATGCTAAGTCTTCTGCGATAACAGGGCATACTGATCCAATATATCTTAGAATGAAGTGCCATGAGCAGCACAACGTGTTTTTGTAACGGCATCAATGGCAGAAGCCCATCGCCCAGTTGTTTCCCAACCTTACAAGACTACGTTGTCTAGGATCTGCAAACACAAAGGGGAAAAAAAAACCCATTCTCATCACCAAAGAATTCAGCCATCAACGGGCGATTGATGGCCACCATCGAAACTAAGGCTGCGCATCACCGAGACATGGATACACTTACAATGTACAACGTGCCGAAGATTGTTATCTCTGCAGCACCTATCATAATCTGAAACCACATGCCAAGGGCAAAGCGTCGAACATCCGTATCTGCCATCGGCACAGCAGATTATGTTTCCTCACTCTTTCCATACTAGTAGGGAAAAAGAAAAGGAATAAAGAGTGCAGTGCTTGAAGAAAGAGCAGGAGAAGAGGGAACTCGCACTCCTCCCCCTGTGGAAGCACGGATATCCGGACGCGCTGGGCGCAGGTGTTGCCGACCACGAGCACCTCCTGTCCCCGGATCCTCGCCAGCCACCGCCGCGCGCGTGGCGTCCTCGAAGCACCGGTCGCATTCCGCCGCCGTGCGGTTACCGGCGCACGCACGGTCGGCCAGCGTCGCCGTCGTGTTCGGGCCGGCGTAGAACCAGCCGCGGAAGGCGGCCTCGCGGGGCGACGGGGCGTCCGTGTCCGCGTACGCCAGGAAGCAGCCGGCGCGCCAGACGGCGGCGCGGCGGCTGGTGCCGCAGCCGCCGGGGTGGCGGTGGCGTCCCTGGCGGCGGCGGAGAGGCACGCGCGGCAGGCGTGAGCGGCGGCCGGGGAGGAGGCTGTGTTCGCGCCGAAGCAGAGGCCCCGCGCGAAGGCACGGTCGCCGCGGCCGCCGGACCGCGTGGTGGCGAAGCCCTTTGGCGCGGCCGCCGCGGCGGACGGAGGGGAGGGCGCCGAGGGCCGAGGCCACGTTGGCGCGGAACGCCCTGGCGTCGTCGGCGGACGGCGTTGGCGGTGCCGGGGCGCAGTCGAGCTCGAGCAGAGGGGAATGGGATTCGATCAGCTCGCGTCGGGGGGTTTTCGTGCACACCGCGTCGCGTGATCACATCATCACGCCCGACCCGAGGCTTGTTTCCGTTTGGGCGAATCGCCATCCCAGTCGGCACAGGCGATCGCTTTGTCTCAGGAAGGCCACATGGCGCGTTAGAGTGAGAGTGTGAGACCCGGCAGTTGGAGTGCCGAGTGCTCCTGCTCCGTGACATAACCTGCGACGTCGACGAGGCCCTGATCACCGGCCGGCGGCCGATCGAGCTTACGCGCGCCCGCGTCGTGCACACAACGCACGCTTGCAACGCCGCCGAGGTCGGTCCCACGCGGTGCCTTTTTTCTGTTGGGCTTCGAGAGAGACCCCGTCCTGGCTGAAAGATGTTTTGGCCGGAATCTTTGCCGGAGAATGCTCGCTCGGAAGTTCGCAAATGTCAGATGAAATGAAAAATGAGCCATCCGCTCCTCCTAGATTTTTATGGCAGTGAATTTTAATTCGTGTTCCAAACAAGACATGCATGGAAGTTGAATAGCGCACAGCCTTCAGATCACCTCGGACATAAGATACTACTAGAAGATCTTAATTACATGTTACCAACTGTTGATAGACTACCTAGTCAGTCGTCACAATGAACATCCGTGTTCTAGTCTCATGCCGATTGCAGAAGACTTGCATAAACATGTTCCTGAAATCATGATACTGGCAGCATGAGAGTGAAATAACGGCAGCAGGCGAGCAGCACAGCATCTAACAACGGTATCAAATCCACAATTCAGAAGCATCTCCATTTACCGTATCGGTTGTGGTAATCCGGCCTGCAATAACGAGGGGGAAGAAGCAAACAAGATATCAGTTCGCCGTCTACCTGTAGCTTCCATTGCACTAAATTAAAGGACTAGAGATGTTTCTATCCGTCCTAATATATATTATATCAACATATGTATTACACCACTGTTGCTGAAAACAGATCGAGGCGTAAACGTACCTCATATCAGAGTCAAGATGATCAAGCAGAATAGCACTCCGATTGTCAGAGCTTCAGCAGCCACCATAAACCAAGCACAAAAGTTGGCTATCACTGCAGGCGAGCAAAGTTTCATCAACATCTCCGTGACAGATGGGCTCCCTGGGCCGCGTTTGATCCTTATTCCTCCAGAGCGAGCTTCGGGCTAAAAACAAACAGCCCAAGATCATTCTAACCCACGAGCTCATCCCAACCGAACACCACCACTGTGCGGAGTTAGCTTGAAATTTCAGTAGCCAGCTGGGGGCCGGGGCCGTAACTGGGCCACTGCACGGCGACTCACGCCCTGACCGACCGACCGACGGCGACGGGACGGGAGGCCACCGGACACCGGCGCAGCCTCCCCGTCGTACATCATTATTCCGGCTTTTTTAACCAAAGCCCAAAGGTAATGAGAACCCTTGGCTGGCTGGCGCCCTCGAGTGAGGCTGCGCGCGTGGTGCTGAGCCCCGATTCGGCCGGAGGCGACCCCCGGCGCGGCTCTGCCATCACGAGCATGCACGACGGCGACCAGCAGGGACGGAAAGGGAAGTCTCAGCTTGATGCCACCTTGCGAGGACTTGACCGCATGGACACGCGCTGTAGCAACACCGGTCTCTGTCGCCAGGATCCGTATATAATTTTGAATTCCAACCACCCCTCGCACATCATCGGTCTCTTTCTTGTGTTAGCAACCCATAGCAGGGGAAGGATAAGAGAAGGAGATGGGAGATCAGAGAGGCAGGGAAAGGAAGAACCAGAGAAGAACCGAGAGGCAGAGCAAGCAGTTTATTGAAGAACAATTACATGAATCATCGATGCCTGAGGCCTTGAGTGGCTCAGTACATATAGGAACCGGACTTTGTTACATGGGCTCAGCCCTGTTAGATTAAACTAACAGAACTTAGAAAGAACATGAATAAAAGACAGGATCATCTAGTCTAATATAGATCACATCTAGCACCTTAACTTACATGATTATGGATGAATCTTAGCACTTACCAATGCTCAGTGCGTCCATGATCTTAAACTTGACGAAGTAGCAGGGGCGTAGAAGTAGACGTAGAAGAACACTTAAGGTAAGTCCTAACACTTGCCCGCTCGGTTTGGGTCGGCATGGCCGCATGGGCGCTTGGTGAGCCCTACGTCCACCACTAGCTAGCTGACTGAGCCATTCGCTGTAAGCGCTGGCGTGGTTTGGGGGAATGTTACGTGGCGCGCGCGCACCGCGACGCGTCGCGGCGAACAGGCCCGTGGGCCCCACCATCCCGCGCCCCCTCCCTTATCATCTTCCTCCTCCGACTTTCCCTCTTTCTGCGCCTCTCTCACCTCGCCGCCGAACCCTCTCCTCCCTTGGCCCTCTCCCCCGCGCGCCGCCGGCTCCTCCAACCGCCGCCGCTCCTCCCCTCCCCAGATCCGGCGGCTCCGCCGCCGCCTAACCCTAACCCGGCCGTCCGAGCTCCCCCGCCGCCACCTCCTCCCCCGGCTCCGGCGGCCGGGGGCCGCCTCCGCCGCCGCCGTCGACCGCGGCCGCCGCTAACCAATCTCGTGGCCGCCTCCGACCGCCGCCGTCGACGCAGACGCCGTCCCCAGGAGCTCCCCCGCCGCCTACCCTGCCCAACCGCCATCCTCCGCCGCCCGCCGCCCGGCTCCGGCGCTCCCGCGCCTCCGCCGGCCGGCCTCGCCGCCGTCTCGACCGCCACCACCGCCGGTCCGGCGGCCTCCCCCAGCCTTCCTCTATAGTCGGGGACCTCCGGCACCCCCAGCAACCCCAAAACCTTAAGACCGCCCCCTCCCGCCGCCGCCCACGGCCGCCGGCGACCTCGCCGGCGACCGTCCCGCCCACCTCCCGCCCAGGCCGCTTCACCCGCCCCCCCCCCCCCCCCCCCCGCTTCGTCGTTCGCGTCTGTGGAGGTTGAAGACGAGGTTGGAGACGATGAACGTGTGGAGAAGAAACGGCCACGTCGTCCGTTCGCCAGGACGGGTAGCGGCGCGCGCGCACCATACAACATTTTCGCGTGGTTTGCCTTCCGTGTTGCCAACACGATCGCCATCTTCTTTTACATCTCTTAGCTTAGATTGGGGAGCGAGGATGGGTTCGGGGCGGTTCCCGCCGATTCAGCTCGGCGCGCGGCCAGCGCGTGGCGGGCCCGACGCGTATGCGTGATGCGTCTCCTCGTCTTTGCATTGGGTAGCTGTGATGATAGTGGCGCCCGGCTACTTAAGTTCGCTCGTACTAGTACGTGTCGACTGTCGACGGTGCCCGTGTTTAGTTCCAAAAGGGGTGAAAAGTTTTTATCTATAAAACCGTGTCAATTTATTTTTTTCTCTATGTGCACACGGCTTAATACAAAAAGTTTTCACCTTTTGACCTCCTTTTCACCTATCTAAACACAGACCGGGGGTGGAAAGGAAAAATTTTCATTCGTATGAGGAAATGAAATCACGTCCCCGAGTGGAGGGGCGCAGGCACACGATCGGCTGTCAGGTACGGAGTGCTAGCTCACAATCGGCTGGTGACCTTTGCCGCGTCACTCAGTTGACATACGGCAAACAGATAGCCACTTTGTTGTGTGTATTTTTTTTACATGACAAACAGATGGTACACGGCAAAAGGACACTTTTCCATGTGTATTTTTTTTACACACGACAAAGTATATAGTTTGACGTGTGTTTTTTACACAGTAAAGTATACAGTTTGTCGTGTGTTTATTTTTGGCACATGGCAAAACAATATCTTTTCTCTTCTCACCTTCAAATTTTTCCTGCCCTTCACATACAACTTGTGATAGTCCATGTTAAAATTTGGTACTTTTTTATTTTTTTTGCTATATTTAACTAATTAATTGGTTTCAAGCAATTTTTTGAATTAAGTCAAATTCGAGCTGCAAGTGATTGAAATAGTAGAATAAAATGAGTGACAAGATAATATTCATGTTATTTAGCTTAGTTTGAGACCTTTCTCATCAAATGAAAAGAAATTTTGAACATCTTATCAATGAAACACGATCACGAACGTGTGTCCGAATGATTTAAAAATTCTAAAAAAATAAATTAAGTTTGAAAACTTTTTCATGATGTGATGGTATCACACGAGGCTATGATAAAAAGTTGAGAAGATTTCGCACATTTTGTCGTAAGGATGTTTACAAAATTGAAACATCTCACAATAAGTATATATGTGATGTATGTGAGAGAGTTAGTAGATGTATTTTTTGATTACAAACTTTTTTAATATAATCTCATATGCAAAAAAACATTTATATCAAAGTCATACACCTCGATGAAATAAAAAAAATTTGTAGTTATCAACTTTTGTATTTGTGATTGTTTAATATTTTAAAATAGGAAAAAGTCTATATCACCCCCCAACCTATGGGGGTGGACTACATAACCCCCCAACCTATGAAATGGTCTATATCACCCCTGAACTTTCAAAAACCAGTCAAATTACCCCCTAAAGCAATTTTGAAAAATCATAGTAAATCATAGAAAAATCATAAAATGGAAAATCCAATTGCGTTAGACTCCAAATGAGTAGATCTAACAGTGAACATATAATATGGTATGGTTTAGTACATTTTTTTGCTATAGCTTTATATCTATGTTTTTCTTCATAACTGTAAAAAATTGTACTACAACATACCACATTATATGTTCACTGTGTAGATCTGCTCATTTGGAGTCCAACACAATTGGATTTTCCATTTTATGATTTTTCTGTGATTTACTATGATTTTTCAAAATTGCTTTAGGGGGTAATTTGACCGGTTTTCGAAAGTTCAGGGGGTGATATAGACCGTTTCATAGGTTGGAGGTTATGTAGTCCACCCCGCATAGGTGGGGGGTGATGTAGACTTTTTCCTTTTAAAATATTGTTATAAGTTATATAATTTGAAATCATAAATTTTAAAACATTCAAATGATCTCGGATATAAACAAGTTCTATACCGATACCAAAGTCGTACAGGTTGATAAAATCTAAAACTTTGTAGATGTCAACTTTTGTATTTGAGATTGTTTAGTACTTAAAAATACATTATAACTATAAGCTATCCAATTTCAAATTTTGAAATTTTACAAAATTCAAATGACTTCGGATGTAAATAAGTTATATATCAAAGTTTTAGATCTCGAAAAGATATAAAAGTTAGTTTGCCACTTTTTCATTTGAGATTTTTTAGCCATCCAAAATTTTATTATAAGCGCACTGAGAAAACAAAGACTGCCACGCCACCTATCCGTGTGCCTAGAATCCTGGCATCTGATTGGTTGAGAGGTGGCCGGCCGGATCGCTCCCCCTCTCTCACTCCCCATCGGGTTGGATATGGTGCCCCTCGCTCTCCCTCCCTCCCTGGTTTTCTCTCTTCCACCGCCAACGGGCTGGGCGGCCTAGAGTGGCGGCGGCGCGGCCTCGGGCGACGATCGATGAGGGCACCTGCCAGCTTCGGCGCAGGCACCTGCGGGCTGCGGTGGGGGCCTCAAGCGTCGGCGGTGCGGGCACAGGCAGCGGCCGGCCGGCGGTGGCGCGTCCTCGAGCCTGACTTGTTTCCCGTTTTAGAACAAGCACTATCCTATCCTACAACGCTGCTCGTCTTGGTTCCCGGTTCAGTGCAGGCGATCGCTAGGGGCTTTGAATGAAGGGAACAGACGTGTAGTAAGCCCCCAGCCGGCACTAATATTCCCGCGTCACGTTAGTGCCGGCTGGAGCCACCAGCCGGCACTAACGTGCGACCCGACCGTTGCGGGATTCGCATATTCTCTACGAATGGTGGGCCCGGGTAGCACGTTAGTGCCGGCTAGTATCACTAGCCGGCACTAACATGGCTCCAGGGACACTGTTCCCTGGAGCCGGCACTAATGTGCAACATTAGTGCCGGCTCCCGGCTCTGCCATGACCGGCACTAAGTGCTTCGCACCAATGTGAAGTTTTCTGGTAGTGTGGAGATGCTCTTATGCCTGCTACCGCTTGCACCTACCATTGATCGGCATTTGGCAAAGGTAGCATATCCAGTTTTTGGAGGGTGGTGACGCAAACACGACTCTCTCCCTTTTTTTACATGCAAAGCTTTTAAAAAAGTTGAGAAAAATCTTTATATGACATTATTAAACCGAACTCTTTTTTTTTTTGCCCTCAGAATTTCAAAGTTCCTATATGACATTGTTTTTCCATCCAAATGTTGTTAGATGTCAGATGAAAAGACCATTTTGCCCCTGTGAAGAATGTGGGACACCTGCAGTAGCCCTTCTCCTTCCTCTATCCCCCTCTCTCATGGCCGGATTGCCTGAAGTCCTAAACAGCCCGGCCAGTCCTGTGCAGCACCAGCGGTCGTCCCTCCTCTGCATTCGCCCCAAGCCGAGCTAGCCGCCTCCGCCCCACGTGGCTCGATCGCGCACCCCTGCACGTCGCGCCTCACGGCCACTGCCGGGGCTCCACGCTACGCCCCTGCGACTGCGACGGACTCCCGCCATCACTGCCCGAAGATGGATATGGCGACACACGCTGCGGCCCGTTCTCGTCGCCACTGGAAGGCGTCTCGAGTTGGATCTTGTGCCCCCCCCCCTAAGTGTGCCGCAAAGGCCGGTGGCACCGGGGTGGGCGGTGCACGGCGATGGCGGCCAAGGTGCACAGCGGATTATGGAATTCCAACGTCTTGCTCATGGTGTCGGTGGTGGGCGCTGAGCGGCGTAACATGGAGGTCCTGCAGCGAGCGGGTGTGCTCATGAAGGGTGGGGATGATGAGACGGTGGCGTTCTATGCGCACCTCGGCGAGCTGTGCCTGCCACCGGAGTTAGTGTGGGTAGTGGAGCTATAGGTAGCCGACGACGGCGTGTGGGGAGGCGTGGAGAGGGCGAGGCCAACGGTGCTGCTCGCGGTGGCGGGGGAGTCTGGGCCGGCGGAGCGGGAGACCCCGGCGGCTTTTAAGGATGAGAAAGATGAGGCGATAGCCTTTTCTCTTTCCAGGGGCATTCTGGTCCAGTCAACTAAAACCTGACAAGTCTATGTCATCTTTTCACGACAAGGGCTAACGGAACCAATGGTATGTCATATAAGACATAAAACTTAGAACCGGTGTCATATATGGAACTTTAATGTTTTTAGGGGGGTCAAGAATGGAATAATTGAGTTTAGTGGTGTCATATACGAAATTTTCTCTTTAAAGTTAAGTTTGTGTTGTTGAATTTGCTTCACATCATTGCTCAGATCTGTTGCCAGTGAAATACTTGTGGTACAGTAGCTAAAACACAGCTCGCAATAGGACATCATAAAGGAAATTAAAAAACGGCTGAAAAAACCCGGAGCCATACGTGTAGAAACTATTTAATTATTATACATGTCGTGCATCATACATTATTCGCTCAATACCGAAAATTTTAAGATCATGCACCTCTAACTAAGTAGCGTTCATTATTGCATTTGACGGTTGACCTGCACCCTTTGTTTGATTCAATTGCTCCGGAGCGCACTCGGGGTTGCATGCGGGACAATGGTCTTGACAATCCTCCCTTTTATAGTAACAGTAGTTCACCTGGGTTTTGTTATCACAACAGTAACAGGGGATACCCTTGCAGTCATACCTCAGACAGAATTTCAGAGTGACCTTTCTCTCCTCTACTGATACGTTTCGGACCACGGCAGCATTTGACCTTGTGTTCATAAGACTAGTTTGGTTGCTTGTTGTGTAGCCTATTGAAATATATGGCGATCATAAGTATATGAATTGAAAAGCACAATACAACAAGACGTTGATGTGTAATTACCAGGCAATGGCAGGCACCCTAAAAACACAATTAACAAGATGGACACATATACCAGGCCTTCATCGCTCCTCCTCATATTGGATCACTATTATCCGTCGGCTGACTGAATTGTACACAACAGAGAGGATTAATCTGGCATGTAAAAGCATTGGAGTATATGAATCTGAACAGAGGGAAAGGCTCCCACGCCTCATAGAAAAGGTCATTGCAGATGATCCCCATGCACAACACACATCTAGAAGGATTGGACATTTCGAACAAACAGATTAGTACTGCCATATATTTTAAAATTGAGAGAGTAAGTTACAACCAAGAATATTGGAAAGGTAGCGGGGGAGACCATAGGGAGCATGTAAAAACTTGTTCTAACCATAAGTAAAAAACGTTCTAATGTAGAAATATTTTTTTTTATCATTTCATTTCCAAAATCCACGTTAGGTCTTTATTTGTGCTTGGGGGGTTTCCCTAACCAAAAGGATTGGACAGGGACAATACTGACATGGGTTGGAGTCCTTAGACGGAGATCGATAAATCCTCCAAACGCCTAGAGAGAGAAAGATGATGGTTCTGACATGTAAATATATATATTTAAAATGTACAAACATAAAGTCTAAGGGAAAAGGCTCTGGTACCTCGGATGAACTCCTAGATCTAGAGGCGATGAATAAGCGATATAAGGAGTAGGCTGTGTAGCTGCAATTTTGGTTGAAACAAGGTGGTACAGCCTAATTGCTCCACATCCCTCCCTTTTATACATGAATAGCAGCAATATAGGTTACGAAGTACTGCCTCTGATTCGCAGTACTTGCTGTTTGGAGTTGGAAAGAAGAATTAATTAATTAGCAGGTAAATGAAGTGATTGTCTTGCTTTCAATTAATATTCTCTGATGTGTGTGCGCTTGTAAAAAGCAGTTATCCAATGATGCCATTAAAGAGATTTTTAATGAAGAAAGTAGGCTAAAGTTTCCTCGAAGTTATAGAACTACAAGCATTTTGTAGATTGTAAAGAATGCTAAAATGACAAATGTTTTGAATCAGAGGGAATAATTGCCAATTCTAACAAGCCAAACTGATGAGGAGAAAAAGAACAGGAGCATAAAAATCGCCATGTTTTCCCCTTGCATGACTAAAACAAGCGGCAGGCCCAAAATAAGGGCTTCTGTGGATCACTAGCATTTTTGTGAAAACGGAAAAACTAAATCTGCTACACGAATTGTACAGTACGGCCGGGTCTAGTGTCCTCCACGTGTCCCCAAAGCAATGTTGCAGAGTCTCCTTCCGCTCCAAATCTCCAATACTGCTTGGTAAGTTCAGCTAAATGGAACCAGCATGATGGCAAGATTAGAATTTTGAATATTTCGGCCACTGAAATTCACATACTCATACTGACAGTGGTGGGAAAGCCAACTTATTATTGCTGCAACTTTCGTTACAAGCATCTAGTAATGCGCTGACATTTGTCGGCGCCTTAAATACACTTACGGATACATCATATTTCTGCATAACACTATTGTATTGTATAACCAAATGGGATCTCATTTCTTTCTCCAGGGATCCTTGCGTGCATATCCCAATTCCAACGCTACGGACTTGCCCTTGTATAAGTTACTTCGGTGTCAGGACATACATCTTGCAGTCATGAGGTGCCACTGAAGCTGATAGTTGGCCCTGAGCAGAGAAGGACGAGTGCTGCACAAGAAAATGGAATATGAAATCTGATCTCTGGGCCATCGACTGTCTTTAGTTGATTATGATATGCAGTATAGGGATCTGAAGAAAGCGAGCTTACCGCCCATAGATCGCGAGCAGTGACAGCAGTGGATGAAGCAAGCCCGATGCTTGACCATTGGGCGGTGATGGTTGCCTGGTAGCCCTGCCGGTTCCACAGAACCACAACCTTCCTGTTGTTGCTGAGCGGTCCAGCCCAAACCTATAGAAATACACACCACTCACTATCAACTTCAGAATCTTGCTAAAGCTCTTTGTGGTTTTGCCGTGGAACAAAGAGCTTCATGGAAGGCAATAATGCACAGATTGAGGGATAGTACCTCCAAGCCATTGCTGGATTGCGCTTTCTTTCCTTGGACGCCTAGACTATCTGTTCAGAAAAATGTTGCGTCAATATAATGAAAAACCTATAACATCATAGGCAAAAATGCAAGAGAAGTCTTGCCTTGGTTGACAGCAATGACCTCCGAGTTGCTGAGAATGTCCTTTGTCTGCTGGCTCATCGAGCGTACATCACACCCGATCAGAAGAGGAGCCTGCATATGGCAAGAAAAGTTTGCAGTGATGAAATTGAAGAACATTTAACATTGCAAGACCACTGTTAACGTGCAGAAAATTTAGTACCTTAGCAAGTGCCCAGATGCTGAAGTGAGAGCGGTACTCTGCCTCAGTCATACCACCGTTGCCCACTTCAAGCATGTCAGGATCTGATGTTGGAACGCAAGGGAATCTATTCATCAGTTGGTAGTTCAAAAATGGTTAAGCGCGAACAAAAGCATCTCATGTCTGAACTCTTACCGTTCCATCCACCAGGTCCGGCATAGGAAGCCCACCTGTCATTCTGGTCTGCACGAGATGTCATGCTGAAATCATAGTAACTATGGTCAGTCCTGTCAATTTCAGTAATTATCCAAGTAGATCAAGATGAAATGAGCAAAACCTGCCCCAGTTATCAGCGATATCATCAGTTGTTCTCCAGCTGTTGCCCATACTTCCTGCCCAGGTAGCAGGATTTTCTCTTCCCCTGCATAAAGGTGACACAGACCCAAGAAGAAATCAGCACCAGTGTACTTGTTCCCTCTGGATACAAGTGTTGCTTCGAGGAAACTCACCATTCACACAACGAGAAGAAGATGCTCTTTCCATAGGTCTTCATGGCATTGCTCATTTTAGTATACCTGCAACATCCATGACAAGTTACTCAGCAATTTGGCATGCAATGCCAATGCATCAATCACAAACAGTTTAAGGTATCGTTCTCATTTACCTCTCCATTACGCTCCTACCAGCATCATTGCAGTTGTCATATTTCAGATAATCAATACCCTAGAGTTGATAGAAGAGTAGTGAGAAGAACATCAGAAAGTCAGAACCATCAGATGATCAGCCAATTTCTCTCTGTTGATTTGGCATCAATCATTAGGTAAGAAATAGAAAGGGAATTTACCCAAGATGAAAATGTTTTCACATCCTGCTCTTCATGATCAAGTGATCCTGGCATTTTTTGACTGCATGTCCGCGACCTGCAAAAAAACAGTGGTAATTCAGTATATGGTTCGTTATCAGTTTGTTACTACAAAATTTTGGTTTGCTTGGGTATTAAGGACTACAGTTACTCCAGAACGAGAATAAATTAGCTCTTTTGTTATCATGAAAACAGATTTTTGATAGTTAGCAGTCTAGCGTACCCAGCATCACTGTAGATGCCAAGCTTCAGCCCTTTTGCATGCACATAATCTGCGAGTGCCTTGATGCCAGAGGGGAAGGTTTGTCTATTTGCAACAAAGTTACCCTGAGAAACAATAATGCAACATTGTTAGTAACAACAGTACTAAAATGTAGTCTGGTCGTCAGGCAAAAGGGGAGAAAAGGTAGTGTGATTTGGCCACTGGATCACAAAAGTTTATAAAAATAACCACTTCAAATTACTCATTATATCTGCAACAGTACACTGATGATAGTTCAGTATTCAAATTTATCATTAGAACATATTGTTTTTAGGTTCTTCATAATCTAGTGAATCTTTTCCATGCATTTTTGTGCTTTCTAGAAGTTCCTCTCCTCTTTTTTTTTTTTTTTTTTTTTTTTTTTGTGCTTGCACTGATGTTAATGCTGAATGATGGGGGTGGTTAGTGGTTAGAGGGCTGCATTTCATCTGTAGGTAAATTTGATCTTCTTACCTGGGAGTCCCTGTCAGATTCTGCCCAGCAATCATCTGAAAGAAGATATGGAAAGGCTTTCAGAAAAAAGCTACTCCTACTTCATACAGGATGTGTCATACAAGATGGGGTTTAGATCACAATCCATACCTATATTAACATATTCGTAGCCCAATTTCGCCATACCAGTGTTGACTAATGCATCAGCTGAATAAAAGTGAAGAAATTTGAGCAGTATTAGGGATACCACATGCTTTCTCGGAAACAAATATGTATGGAACAATGACAGGTTTATAAGTAGTGTTGGAAGTATAATTTTTACAGCATAACAAACTTCTTTTAATCATTCTAATACGATAATGTGATCACGTGCCATCTGTCCTGCATCAACTACCCATAACATGGAGCTAGTGACTAAGTGGTTCAAGCACTAGTCACAGTTATAAGTCAATAGAGACGGTCCAAGAGGAGCAGGTTGCAGGTTCATGATCTGCATCTGCCCTCCTCCTGTTCGAATTGGTCAGTTAGGCTGCACCTATCGTTGCCTGACCCAACTTGTTGGCCCAAACGTCCCTTTTCCATTGCCTTCATCCATCAACAACCACAGATTCTATAGACCATGGTGACACTAGAGTCAATTGATTGGTTGTGTCCATTGGACCACAAGGACTGAGAAAACTTATGAGGCGAGATTAATGTATTCGATCGCAAAGGCCTTATCTAGATTTGTTCGGAGATCTGCGCAGCACATGTCGTGGATATCCATGATCAATTCAGTTTTTTTTTTAATTCCTTTTTCAAGGGACAAGCGAAAGAAATCACTGGAGCACTTTTGTCAACGTATCAGCCTTATGAGTATGGGTTCTGCTCACTAACATAGAAATTGAATTATTTTTAGTGCTAGATAGAGGAAGGGAGGGAGGGAGGGGGCTATTGCAAAAGCTATTGACACTGCACCAACATATTGTTCATACTTGTGCTGGATTAACCCTGAATTATGTTTTAACAGGTCGGTCTGAACTCTGAACTTTTGAAGTTCATAACGACAGTAAATCCACAGCACTGATTCATTAGCACAGACAATTTGCGCAGAAGTTAAAGGCAAATGCATCTCAGATCTGATCCGGCTGGTGCCGAAAGAATAAAGATTGGCTAGAGATTTGGAGGGTATGGAGCGTAGGGAGAATCTGGCAATGTCCGGTGCAGCGAATCTGGGTGTCGTCTTCCTCCGCCGTCCATGACTTGCCACTTCGATTGGCTGCCTGCGAGTTGTAACACCCAACAACTCTGCAGGAACGGGAATTTCTGCCGGCCGACATCAATCGCCGGGGTGGTGAAATGAAAACTCGCGGTATCCGATGGCCTGTCAGGCTCGGTGCGCGTGTTCTGAATTCTGATTGGCTGGCTTTGCCGATCCGCGTGTGTTGTCGCTGACGACAGGGCGGTTTGCATGGTTATTTACTTGTTTTACTTAGCACAGGTCAAATGACCCAGTTTGTAGTGGTGAGTGGCTCCCTTGTTCTTCCTACGTGAACTCAATTGCTATATGTGAAATTCATGTGCTCCAAAGATTTTACTATTAGTATTTTTTTTTCAAGCTAAAAGATAGCGTTGTGCATCCATGGATTGTTTTGAGCCTTTTCAGTAATCAGTAATGCCGTGTAAAACGGGGAAGAACGTAGAAGATTCTCCCACTACACGTATCACCGACACCTCTTTGGAGGGTTTTCTGGCCTGCACACTAGTCCTTGGAGTGTTGTGAGCTTCTGGCTAGCCAGCACCCACTATCGGTGTTGTCTACATGCAACTGCTTGCACACAGTGACAACAGGCACCATCATATCATGCTTCTTAACCAGACAAACTAAAAAAAGAAAAAGGGATTTAAAGACGATCGAGACTGAACAAAATTCTCTTGTGCGGAAGCACGCATCACCGGATTTCCTGATGCTAACATGCCACCCAAACAAAACGAACAGGGTGCTAACGTGAGAACGCCTAACCGATCGGATCTGCCAAACAAACAGGCGCCCAAAAGCTGAAAGGGATAGACCGTAGGCAGCCGCACAGGCTCGTCCTCGCGGATAAGATCCCCTTTTTTTCCTCCGAAAACATGCAAAAGCTTATTTTCCGCCTCCTTTTTCTTTTTTTAGAACGCGCAAAAGATTTTTTTTATTTTTAATACAATTTCATTTCTTTTTTTTTAAGAAGCAATTTCATTTCGTTGTCGAGGAGAACAGGCAGCCGAGAGAAAGGGGAGAATTTGGTTGGAGGTGTGGAGTGAGTGAACAGGCGTACCTGTCTGCTTGATGAGGTCCTCGTTGATCCCGCAGCCGAAGTGGTTCCAGCTATTCCACCTAACCCACACGCATTTCGTCACCAGAGAGACAAGAGTTAGTACTATTTGATACTGTACTAGTTAATTACTGCAGAAATCAGGGTCACACGTGATGCAAGCATGATTTGCAGACATGCTAGCTTGACCCCTGCTGCTTGTCGTCTGACTCTGACGTCATGTGAACTAGTCGAGCATCCACAGAAATTACCGGACCCAAATTAGTAATTAACCGATGGCCCAGACTACTATACTACTGCTTGCTAGACGCTAGTGCCTTGACACGGTAGGTTATATTTTGGTACGTCATGCGCAGTGAGTTGGCAAGAGGCCGCGGTGGCTCGACAAATTGTTAATCTTATTTTTTTCCCCCTTCTTCCCTTTATTAGTCCAGAACAGTGGCGAGTCGACAACTTGCCTCGCGCACTAGAGAGTCGACACAGAGTAGTTGAATCATGCCGGCACGGCGGCAGAGGGGCTCCAAAGCCACGCAGAAAAGGGCGACATGGAAAAACAGAGGGAAAAAAAGCAAAGAGAGGCTCTCTGCCGTCAAAAGCACCAAAAGGGTGGATCTTTTTGCCATTTCCGTGGACGTGCTCCCCCTTTCCCTCCCGACCTCTATGGCTCTATCTATCACTACTCGCCCGCCGTTCCCGTCATAGTTTCACTTCTTCCACGGTGTCGCTACAAACAGTAGTACAACTCGACGGAAAATTTTTAAGCGTGATGTGGTGTGTCGATGCTGGTAGCCAGCGGTGAAAACGACGGGGGGCAAGAGGAGAAGAAAAAAAGTGTCACCCACTGACCCACGTGCGCCGAGCTCACCCAATCCTCCTCCTCGCTAGCATAGCAAAGCAATTTACTGTAGCAAGTAAACCCCCTGCCAGTCTGCCACCGGCAAAGCAAGAATCTACCGGCGGAGACGGGCAGGGAAAGGCATGCAGGGAGGGAGGCAAGGAACAAAAGGGGCTTTAACATTTGGGTCAGGGAAAGCCATGATGAAAGAAAGCGGGGCTCAAAACAAGCCTGCTGAGCGCGCGCGGGGTTATTGACCGCGTCACTCGCTTCCGACGCAAGCCAGGGACATGTCCGTTTCTTCCCTTCCCTTCCCTCCCCACAAAAAGTTTCGCGTCCCGCGAGCAGCGGCTCGCCTCACTTTCCCCCCCTCGCTATCTCCGCCCCCCCACAGCCATCGCTTCCACACCTCTCGAGTTTGGCTGCCGGCGGTGGTGCCATTTCCCGAGCGGTGAAGAACGGAACGGAACGGACGGACAGAACGCACGCGACGGACAGGAGAGACACGCCATGTAACACAGAGCAATAGCCATTGACGCGTCGGGGAGGCCGTAATGCCGCGGCGAGGCGTGTGTGTACGTACCCCATCTGCGGCGTCCGGCCGAGGCCGTTCTCGAACGCGCGGCGCCGGTGGCGCCACACGTACCCGTGCCCGTGCCGGGCCCGCCTCGGCGCCCCGCTCAGCACCTCCGTCCAGTTGCCGACGGCGGCGGGGACCCTGGCCGCCTCCGACGCGGTCGCGGCGGCCGCCGCCGCCACGAGGAGCGCCAGCATCAGCGACGACGAAGACGACCAAGTGCTCGGGCCGCGCGCCATGGCCGCCAGGAAAAGCTCTGCTTGCAGCTGCTGCTACCGCAGCGTCAGTTAATACAGGGGAGAGGAGGGAAGGGGAAGGGGTTGGGGTTGGGGTGCCGGTCGGATTGGGGACGCGGTTACTGGGCGGGGCGTTTATATAGCCTTGAGGTGGGTCCCGCGGTGCCAGTCCGTAATTCTTTTTTTTTCTCTTGATTTATTTATTATATTGCGTTTATCTATTCTGCGTTGCTTGACTTGTGTCGCGCGCCAACCAGTCTCTCTCTTGCGTTGCGTCGTGCCCTACCACCAATCAGTCTAGCTCGCTCTAGCACTAGCTGGCGGCATGGCTGGCGCGCGTGAACGACCGAACGTTTTGATCTGAAGCGGTGGGGCCAAGGTGACAGTAGCGGTATGCTGTGCCTGCGGCTAGGACGGACGGGGTGATGCCATCATGGTCCATGGGCACACGCAAAATCTTTTGATCCCGGACTGTCCCTGGCATTTTCCAGAGTTCATACATGGAGTCTGTGGCACGCATACAGTTCAAGGAATCGTGGACAAGTCCTGTCGTTGAGCGAGAGAGAGTTTTTACATTTTTCAAAATTATTTTGCGGTTTTCAGTCTATATGTTTCTAAATATTTGTGATAAGGCCTAGTACAAAGTTGGACCAATGACAACCATAGAATTGCTTCTATCCGTGGCTCGATATACTAGTAACCACAAAGGTCTCAAGGATTCGTACATATACGTACATATACAGGGCAGGCTCTTTTCCTGCCCGGACAAATTCATTCATCCTCTAGTGCGGAAGAGGACGGATCAATCAAAGCAATGGCAAAGTGCGCGTCGGCCAAGGTTGTTAGGGGAGGTGCGCTCACTAATTAATCACTTCACTATCTCTGCTGCGTTTGTCTTCTTCTCATCATCCTATGGTGTTAGTACCAGACTACTGACTTACAGTGCGGCAATGCCTTTGTTAATTCGGGCAATGCAGCAAAAGCCCACCCATCCCCTTTCCATGCCCACTCAAAGCAAAAGCGACGATTTTAAGCAACATTTTCCGATCTTTTTTCTTCTTTTTGGAGTATGCATGCATGCCGCGGCGTCCACCTTTTTTCTGTGTCATCTTTTGGAGAGGACAAAGTGGTGAGCTAAAATATCTATAGTACAAACATTCTTTTTTTGGCCCGTTTCGACCAACAGACACCACATCAGACGGTGCAATGCAACAACCTCCATACGAATCGAGTGCCAAAAAAAAGTTAATGTAGACTTTTTTTCAAAAGAAAAATGTCAGTTCTGCTTATCTGTTTTCCAGTCATAGCGAGTTTGTTCTTACTTATTCTATCTCCTTCTCCCTCACATAATACTATTCAAACAGTTAAAATCAGCCACAACTAGCGAATTTATACACCAGCGATGAGCAAACTCTGACCATTTTTTAACCGATTAGCAGACGGTGTGTCATGTTTCATTGGTCCCTCTGCTTAATGCTTGAAGCTTGATGATAAGAACAAAAGCTTTGCGACCACTGGTAGTAAGTGGTAACGCTGAGTGGTCATAATGGGCATATACGGCGCTGAAGATGGATGTAAAACCGGACGTTGACGCAGGATATGGAGACGAGACCATCCTGTCCCCCACTCCAGCCACGGATCCCATCGATTTGCTGCTCCTCGAGAGCCGGATATCCATGGATCGTGTTCAGACTTTCAGTCAGACAGCGCCCTTGAACAGATTCTTCTGATCGAGCTCGGAGAGCAGCATTACCGGTGGATCAATGATGGGGTTTAGTGGACAGTGATGGGTAATCCTGGCCTGGGTCTAGGTCGCCGTTGCGAGTCGCATTAGTTAGTGGACGATGACGTCATGTGATCCTCACCTGATCGCTTGGCCTCTAATCCTTCTTCATCTCGGCCATTAACAATCCGAGTAAGTAAGTGACCATATCGAGATGCTAGCTGATGGTGGCGGTCGCTGGCTCGTGGTGGATGTGACGTGAAACGAAAAGGAAATGGGGGGCAGATATACGTGCGATAAAAACAGAGGAAACGGAGTTGGCCAACAACGCCATGGATAAAATGGGCAGGCATACTACAGCGCATTGTTGACTTGTGGTTACGTCCTGGGAGTCCCATCGCCAGCCGCAAAGAAAAAAAATGTTCAGATAAGATCCTTTTTGCCCCCCTGTTTCTTGAAAGCATTGCGCTGCGTATTCCATCGGGCGATGGCAAAACTCGACGGCGACCTCGTTTAATTTTTTTCTACTGAGAGCGACGTAGTGGTGTAATAATCAACTCGATGCTTATCATCTCGCTCAAAGAAAATTAAAAAGAAAAACATTGTTGATGCCTATGATTTGTGGATTTGTGAATGCACTTGGACTGTATGATCGTGGGGAGCGAGCGTGAACGCCGAAAGCGTGATCTTGGGCGGCGATCGGAGAGCGCTCCATGATTCGTTCCAACACTATCCCTGGTACGGTGGTGATTCGTGATGCTAGATACGCCGACTACGTTTCCCTGGGCCCTGTTTAGATGTTTCGCGAAAATTTTTTCGCGTATGTTCCCTCACATGCATGGCATATTAAATGTAGTCGAAAAAATAATCCATTATATGGATGGAGTGTACTTCGCGAGACGAATCTAATGAGCCTAGTTAGGTCGTGATTAGACAATAAATTGCTACAGTAAACATATGCTAATGACGGATTAATTAGACTCATTATGTTCGTCTTGCGATTTACTGACAGAATCTATAATTAGTTTTGTAATTAGTCTATATTTAATACTTTAAATGTGTGCCCGACATACTCGAAAAAAATTTCGCGAAACATCTAAACAGGGCCTGATAACAAATCCGCGAATGGTGGTGGTGCCAAATCTGCTAATTTCGTTCAGCCCCACCGAAGAGGCACCTGCTTTCGGTCAGTAGTATCAATTTCCACTCTAGTAGAAATGTAGAATATCGTGGGGAATTGGTTAATTAACCAGCCAAAAGTCAATGGCGCGCGAATCAATTTCCCATTTCCGATCTTTCAGTAGTTGCTTGAATTAGACTAGCTGCGGATTTAGCCAACGAGAAATGAACGGAGATCATGTGGCTTTGGCCGCTGACGTGTGTGTCCGGCCCCACATGTCAAACTGCAGAGGAACGTGTTGGACTCCGAAAGAACACTGCATCCGCGTGCATTTGAGCGGCATCGTAAACTCGTGAGCACGTACTCTGTAGCTTATCCATGGGGATCGGAGCACGGGCCGGCCGGATGGATTTGTATCGGTGACCACCAGCAGAGTCACCTGCCAGCTGGGTGACGACAGACGAAACTGATGCTTTGCAGGGGACTCTGTTTCTCCTGGCTCCTTTCATTTAGATCAGCAGCTTCCTTCTTTTTAGGGGGGTTGATTGGAGCTCCATTATCGCTCCTGCGCCCTACCACACACCTACTACTTACGCCGTGCTCCACCGGCCTGCATGCATGCGCATGGGTCCGCCGCCGAGACCGGCCGACGCCGCTGCATCTGCCTGCCCCCCCGTGTCCTTTTAACTGAACATCCCTCTGAACCTCCGATCAATTATCAGGCGCACATGCACGGATCCATGTTTCTACCAGCGTCGCCGACCAACCCCCCTGTATATACAGGGACTGGACAGCGTTTGACTGTTGAAGTACTGTCCATGCAACACTTGGCACATATGAACCGACCATCGCTTCATGGCCATTGGCCAAGGAACGCTTGGCACATACTCCCTCCGGTTTGGTAAAAGAAGTCGTTTAGGACAGCGACACGGTCTCCAAAGTACAACTTTGACTTCTTATTTTCATAAAGATATTTATTAAAAACTAACATATGTATACTTTTATGAAAGTATTTTGCAAGACAAATCTATTCATGTACTTTTCACATTTCCAAACTCAATGACTTAAAAGTTATTCACGATTTATATTCCCAATGTTTGACTCAAATCTTGTCCAAAATGATTTCTTTTACCAAACCGGAGGGAGTACCTGGTTGTACCTCGGATCCATCTCCACTGCCATAGTGCCATCGATGATTGGAGTGATTGGCGATGCTGGCTAGTGTCGACGGTATACCACACCGTACCATCTCCATTATCATTCGACGCCATCGATCTCACATCTATCGTTTGCACGCGGCTTTCGGTTTTGGAACCTCGTCGTCGATCGGGACCTCGCTAGCTGTCTGGTCTCTGCCTTGGAAGCTGAACACATGTATGTCCCGCCCCGGCCTAGCACAAGGGAACGGGAAAAAAAAAAGATTACGATCAACGGTTCAACAGCAGTCTTCTTGGTCGTTGTGGCGTCTCTATCGACTGTCGCTCGGTTTCACAGGCCACGTAACACTCCTGGGATTTGCTTGTCACCGGCATCGATCCGACCCGGGCAATCAATTGTGGCTTCAAGTTGTGTTGAAAGTTGAAACCATCCATCCATTCATCCTGGAACGACGACTCTCATAGCAGACACGTCAAAGGGTAATCTTTCTCCAACAATGGATGAGAGCGGAGCGGAAGGGATATGGACACCAGTCCTCATCTTTTTCATCCCTGTCGCTGTGGTTTCCATTCCACAGGTAGCAACGTAATACTCCATCCGTATCGAAATACTTGACGCCGTTGACTTTTTCTTGCAAACTTTGATCATTCGTCTTATTTTGCTTGCGACAACGGTCAAACGTTACGAAAAAACGGAGAACCCAACCGGAGAACTTTGATCATTCGTCTTTTTTCGTAACGTTTAATCATACTGTTTGGTCTCTGCCTTCTGAATTGATAAACGGAGAACCCAACCGGCGCCAGGCGGCCAAGCGACCGTGACTCGGCGCGGCTGGCAACTGTCACGACATAGTGTAGCTCTGGCGCCGCGCGTGCCGCGGCGCTGATGCCGAGAAGCAGCAGCGATGGAAAGCAACACGCACGTCACGCGAGCTGGGTGCCATACGTGTGCCGGCCGGCCGGCCGGGGAGGCGCCGATCGCGCGCGGTTCACGCGCATCGTGCGCCTTGCACTCCGAAACGAACGCCGCAGGGTCAGGGTCTCTCATCCCAACCCCCCTGCATCCGATGCACACCCGATCCCTTCATCCGATGCACACCAGATGATACGGCTCTGTGTACGCAGCATGTGTATATCCGGCTGGGGCCGCCTCATCTGTCACGCACGCGTAGATATCCCTCTGTCTGAAGTCTGAACCCTCACCTTTCAGCGAACGGTCCCAAGCTGCCACAGCTCCAATCCGAGCGCGCAGATGCACCTACGAAACCGATATGTTCGTGTGTCCCAGGCAATGCCCCGAGGTTCGTTAGATCGGTCTCGATCACCTACCTACCTACCTGCCTCCACCCACAGTGTAACAATGAGAGCAGGTAGTGGCTCAACAGTAGTAGCGCTATAGGTGTCCCCGCCTGTGCCTGTAACACCTGGCGCCTCAGCCCATGAGGCCATGATTCCATCGAGAACCGGCCATGCCTTCGTAGCCAAGGAACGAGATGTGCACGCACACCTGCGCTACAGCTCATCGTCAGCACGATTTCACCACGATCTATATCGTCTCCGGGGCCTCGCGGCACACCTGTCCCAGTCGAGCACAAGTGAGCAGAACGGGAATGGATTGGCACACAAAGGCTGCTTTCATTGCCTTTGCCGTCTCTGTCTGTCCCTGACCTTGAGCTTCACAGATTACCTACGTAGTAAGTAACAGCAGCATTGATTTGGTTGTGACGGGCGATTGACAATGGGCTGGATGGGCTGCTAATTAATCCGCGAATGGACGCTTGTTGCCAGGATAAACAAGCGCCATCCCCATAGCATAAATGCCGGATAAGCTAGTACAGGTGATGACAAGGCAGCGATAAGGGTGGTCGTCGATCGCGGAGGTTAATCTATTCAGAGTGGTTGCTGCAACGACTTGGCTCTCCGTTGATGATGCTCCGAGGAACACGATACCGGCCGGACACGGGACAATCCCCTATCCATCTTTGCTTTGTTTAGCACACAAGCGGCGGCCTGGGAAGCAGAGCGTCACGGAGATAGTCCGGTACGGTATCGATAGTCTGACCAAAATGTCTGTGCAAACTGGGATCCTGTATCTTGTCTCGTCACTTCTTTTTTTTTTTGTGAGAAAAAAAGATTCATCAGAACAAGACAATCTGCCCTTGTTGCCTGCGTGCTGTCGATCGTCGAATCGAGTGGTGGTTGACAGAGTAGTGACGACGACGTTTGGGTTTGGTACGAGCTGCCTTTGTTTTTGACCTTTTTTCAAGCAAGTGTCAATATCGGACCAGTGATCTACAGTAGTATAATGCGGTAATGATTGGTGCCGAGAAGTTGGGTACGTACGTAATAGAAGGGGATGAATTCACTTTACGTGTATGCGGTCTAATGCATAAATTTTTATCATTTTTACCATTTTTTTACGGAACTAAACGCCTTCGTGTGAAATTTGCAGAAAATCCACTTGAAGCCGCGTAATCCATGTGCTCTTTTGTTCTCTGCGCGGTTGTCGAGAGCTTCCCAATCGGGCCGGCCGGCAATCCGCGCCGGGTTCGCTACAGAAGCCCATGGGCCGAGAAGTCGGGCGTTTCTAGAACTGGAAGGAACTAGGCCGGGCCGAGAAATCTCACTCCAGTGCAAAATCTTGTAGCGTCTCCTCATCATTTTGTTCGGGGGAACAGCAACGTATAAATATCATCGTAGATGAAACGCATTCTCAAATCCCTGATCCTTAATTGGCCTTTTTACAAGAAAGTGTAGCAGTATGCAAGCAAATCGCCCAGTATCCACCAACGCGACGGTGTCGCCGGCACCGTGCGCCGTCCGCCGCGCTCCGCATTTTTACCCGAGCCTGGGCTTGAGCACGAACATCCTGCACGACCGCGGCGCGACGTCGAACGCCATCTTGTCCGCGAACGCGGCGTCCACCGTCTTGTGCTGCGATCGATACACCACCAACAACAGAAAGCAATGTCAGCCTATCGACGAAGAAAAACGTTTCCTGGCGATCGATCGATTACGTACCATCCAGAGGTCCCTGGCCTCGACGGCGGTGCCGGCGGGGAGGCCGATGTCGTCCCAGTGCGCGGCGATGGTGGCCTCGTCCGTGGCGTGCCGGTTCAGCAGCACCACCGCCGTGCGGTACCCGGAGAGCGGCGCCGCCCAGACCTCGCTGCTCCCTTCCATCCTCACCTTCTTCCCCTGCACGCCGAGCGGATCTGCATGAGCTCGAACAGTAGCTCCCGTCAGTAAGCTGAAACGCAAGCACTGAAGCTGGATGAAATGCTGCTGCTCCGCTCACAAGTCAGAGCTCACCTTGGTTGACGGCGATCACCTCCTTGTTGGCCAGGATGTCGTACGTCTCCTGCGACATGTGCCTCACGTCGCAGCCGATGATCAGCGGCGCCTGCACGAGCATCGGACGGATTCGATTTGATGAGAGATCAACAGGTTCAGATAAGAAATAGTAGCTTTTTTCTTGTACTGCAACGCTAGAGCACGTAGAGAAACTGGCTGTCAGTCACCTTGGAGATCGCCCAGAGGCTGAAGTGCACGACGTACTCGTTGTTCGTCATCCCCCCGTTGCCCACCTCCAGCATGTCCGGATCTGCACCGACGAAGAGGACGAGCTCATTCATCCATGAAATTAAGCACGTTCTAAACCTGAAGATGGCTTGCACACGACGTGCCAGAGGCAGTGATCGAGTGGTGCATGGCGATTGGATGAAGAAATCGGACCGACCGTTCCAGCCGCCGGGGCGCGCGTGCTCCGCCCACACCTCGTTCTGGTCCGCCGTCGCAATCATACTGAAAGATGCAGGCAGCACAGTTAACGAAATCGCCGCGGCGGCGAGAAGGACACGACGGCCAGGGCAGAGAGACCGGAGATGAGCACGAACGCTTCCGGCCTGACCTTTCCCAGGTGTCGGCGATGTCGTTGGTGGTCCTCCAGCTGTTGCCGTAGGCCGCGCCCCACCGCGCCGGGTGCATGTCGCCCCTGTCGTCAGGAAACAGAGTATGATGCCCAGTCCATGGATTCAGAGTACGACAGCGGTGGCGTCGGGTGCGTGGCACCGTACCATTCGCAGAGCGAGAAGTAGATGGCACGGCCGGCCTTCATCAGGGCCTTGCTCATCTCGGGGTACCTGTTCACGTGCCACAAACATGTCAGCCGGTAGGTATATATATATATTCACTTGCCTGCCTCAGAGCTCAGACAGCCGCATGCCGGGTCACCTCTCCAGCGGCTTGAGGTCGCCGTTGTTGCAGTTGTCGTACTTGAGGTAATCGACTCCCTGAGAGCGACCAGAGCCAATGGCCCGGGAATCAAACAGTAACTGAATTACAAACCATACACGATCCCCTGTTGAAAAGTAGCATCACATATGGTATGGTGTGCTGTTCACTCACCCATGCCGCAAAAGTCTTGGCGTCCTGCTCCTCGTGCCCGAGGGAGCCGGGCTGGACCTTGGCGCAGGTCTGGAATCTGCAGAGGAATTGTGCACGGCACGGGATCAGAAACACAAGAGGGGATTGTTTGACGCGCCTCTTCTCAGTTCTCACCCAGCGTCGGAGTATATCCCTAGCTTGAGCCCCTTGCTGTGGACGTAATCCGCGAGCGCCTTGATCCCGTGCGGGAACGTCTTCGTGTTGGCCACCAGATTGCCCTGCAGTTGCAGTGCAAGTTTATTGTAAGCTCTGCTAGGAACCTATTCTATCTGTTGAGATAAGCTTCGACTTCAGAGTCTCAGACACCGGCGAATCGTTTGTGCGTACCATCGCATCACGTTTTGGCTCAGCCCAGCAGTCATCTGACAGAGAAACAACACAGTAATCCAGTTCAATCAATAATTCCTTTTTTTGCCGTAAAGGAAATGATGAAGAAACGGGAGAGTATGGTGAGCTGGCGCACCGATGTTGACGTATTTGTAGCCGAGAGCAGCGAGCCCGGTCGACACGAGCGCATCAGCTGACGATCGAGACATAGGACAGGCAATCAAAGCAGCAAAGCAAGAAAGGAACAGAGAGCAAGTTCATCAGCCGCTGAATTCAGTGGACATGCAGGCTCGAGTGTTACTGAAACAAACAAGTGGGCAGCTAGCTGAAAAGGTACCGGTCTCCCTGATGACCATCTCCCCGTTGCCGTCGCACTGGAAGTGGTTCCAGCTGTTCCACCTGCGGCCCAAAAAATCAGGCTCAAAATCAGCACGCCCTCGCAGGCAGGCCCTTGGCAAGATGCCAATATCACACGAGGAACAACCAACAGCAACAAGAAAGTAAGGAGGTCGTGCACGCGATGGCGCTCGACCGGTGCCTGAAAAGCAAAGCTCTGCATCAGCATACCCCATGGGAGGCGCGGCGCCGAGGCCATTGGCCAGCATGCTCCGCCGGTGCGCCTCCTCCACGTGCACCACCTTGGCCGCCGCCGCCGCCGCCGCAGCCACCATCAGCGCCAGCAGCGCTAGCCTCGCCGGCGACGAACCACCGCCGGCCATCTCTCCCTCTCCGAAGTCTGAACCAAATACTGTACTCCCTCCCTTTGATTTGAGGATCAACACTCGTGTGCTTGCACGCTACTTATAGGGCCTGACTGATGATTGCAGAAGGAGCGCTTTACCGCTTTTTTTTTTCCAGCACAGACGCCGACCGATGGGTCGCGGTCGCCTCGTCGGAAAATGGCACCGGCCACCACCGGGGCACAGAAGCGCCCAGACCGCCTCACACGTGGTTGGCGCGCACAGGCTCCACGTGGGCCCTTTTTAGCTGTCTGGGCCCACTCGGCGTGGGCGCCCGAGAGTGCGAGTGAGAGGCCGCACGAGCGCGCACGCACGCTGGACTGCCAGCCGGTCCGCTCGGCCGGTTAGGAATCCGGGCCCACCATTCGAGAGAAGCGGCCCAGTACAAAAGACGAATCGGAATCGATCCACCGGTTTGATTCCCCCAGCCCAAACGTTATCCGGGTTTATATACTCCGTATTTCAAAGAAGAAGAAAAAACGTTATCCAGAAGACGTGACTTGATGTCGACTCTTGTCTCTTTGTGTTTAGGTTCGTGTGCGTACAGCGTGCTCTTGTATCAGCGTCACAGCAGCGTGTGGGCAGGATGTGCTGTCCCGTTAAATCAATGATCAAGATAACAAAAGTTGTGCCGGTACAGGATTCGGCTGGTCGCGCACCGGTACAAGACTAGTAGTACTAAACACGCATCGGGAGCTGAGAGCTCACGGGATTATTCCCGCAGCGCGCATGGTATATCACTGTCTCGTACGGAATCTTGAGGCTTTTGGGATAAGATAGGATAAACCATTCCGTTACGCACGCGCTGTTGTAGCAGATGCACACGTACGCTGCGGGGTCCGGGTCGGCATGGCGCCGGCGCGCTGGGCCCCACCCACCCACACCGCCCGCTAGTCAATCCTCGAGCTCCGGGCTCCGGCGCTTGGCCAGGTCTCTCAAACCACCAATCTCCAATCACTGTACTCCGTACGTTCTTGATTGCGGGCGATCACACGCCACATGCCCACAGTCCAACCAGAAATTTCGCGACGATGTTTGTGGGTGGCTCTGTGCCCGTCATTCACACGCCAATGATCAATGCCGATCAATGTTATCCTAAACGCTAAACGGTAAACAGTCGGTCACCCTTTGTTTAGCGTTTAGTCCGTTTAAACGGTGTTTAAACAGAGTCAAACGGCCTAAACGGTTTTGCATAGTAACACTAAAACATACATATTCGTGTACATAAAAGTCAAACTTGCTAGAAGTTCTATATATTTGCACATCTAAAAAGTAAGTATTCTACCAAATAATATTTTTGGGAGAAATCTATATCCTACAACACTTCGTATACTTACGATTTTAATTACTTCGAAGTTCATTATGGTAGTTGTAATCATCCTATTGACTAAATTATAAATTTAATGGTTATTTAACTTACATAATCGTGATTAACTCGAGTGTGTTTAGACGGTTTAGATGATTTTAAACGGTTTAAACGGGTTTAAACGGTCCAACCGTTTAATCCACCGTTTAGGGCTAAACGACACAGTCGACCTCTGTTTACCGTTTAAACGGTGTTTAAACGGACTAAACGGTGAGCAATTATACTTACCAGGAGCTCACGGGCAGATCCCGAACTTAGACTGTCTGCTACCCTCTGTATCCTACTGGACCTCTAAATATAACGAATTTGTTAAAAAAATGTCCTGCAATGATGTCCTCTATAGCCTCCTCTACATTGGAGGGGCTCTCCTTTATCTCCTAGATATCCATGATCCCCTCCGGCTCCCACTCTCCCTTCCCCTCTCTCTCCTTCGCCTCCTCACATCCGGCGACGGGTCCCCGACGCGCGGCCCTAGCGGCGGAGCTCCCCCGCACGGCCGGCAGCGGAGCTCTTGTGCGCCCCCCGACGGCGGAGCTTGCAAGGCGGCCGGCCGACCGGAGAAGAAGGCGTGAGCACCGACGGCCGCGCATCGCACGAGCGCCGCCAGACCGCGCGCCGGGCGAGCGACGTCGGCCCATGCCGCGAGATCTCCGTGGGCCGTGAGCCCGTGCTCTTGCTGCCGGTGCGGTGCGGGCCGACGCTTCTTGCCGGTGCGGGGCCTCTTGCCTGTAGTATCCATGGAGCCGAGGCTGCACTTGAAGATGTCGTTGATGTAGGTGAAATCGCGGGCCAGGTCGACGTGGTCCTTGCCGCGATACACCGTGATTGGCTTCCCCTGTAGGATGTTGCGGGTGAAGGAGAAGTAGGCCATGTCCGGCCCTCCCCATGGCCTGTACACGGTGAAGAAACGGAGGCCGGTGATGGACAAGCCGTATATGTGGCTGTACGTGTGGGTGATCTCCTCGCCGGCCTTCTTGGTGGCCACGGGGAGTGTCGGTGTTCTACCGTCGATCCTACCGAGGGATACCCCGAGGCAGTAGAGTTCGGGTGGGGTTTCGCCGAGATCAGGAACGCAAAGGCTAAGAGACTCTGGATTTTAGACGGGTTCAGGCCGCCGAGATAGCGTAATACCCTACGTCCTGTATGGTGGTTTGTATTCAATGAGTTCGTAATCTTTTGATGGGTCCCTACCCAGCCTTATATACACGGAGGGCAGAGTTACAAGGTCGGTTTCGAGTAGAATCCTAACCTAATACAACTCGTAGAGTGCTTTACAAGTCCATCCGAGTAGCTTACATGTCACACGACTAGTTTCTATAGCGAGAAGAGTCCCTGCGGTACTCCACTCGTAGTCTCCACGCCTGGTACGACTTCCTTCGGAGATTATGCATGCGTTCTTGTGGGCCCATGGTCGTACCTCCAACAAGCCCCCAAGCGCTTAATCGTCGAGTCTCTTCATCAACCGAGTACTTGCCAAGTCAATCGAGTACATTTTCGAGTACTCCGAGTACTTCTCAATCTTGAAAAGTCCTTGGTTGTCGCGAGGCTGTGAGGTGCTTATGCCCTGTTGATCTTGATCAATCTTATAGTCTTCAATCTTTTATATGGGGTGCAGCGAAAGTCGCACTCCATATGGAGTAGCCCCCGAGCCTTAAGTTGAATCGAAGAATCAGGTTGAGGGTCTACAGAATCTTGAATCTTCATCTTGAAATGTGCAATTTTGACAAAATTACACTTGATATCAAGTATAGCCCTCGAGCCTTGGTTTGAATCACAGAATCAAGCCGAGAGTCTTGATTAAATCTTCATTCTTCAGAAAAATAAAATCTCAATTCCTTTACTACCCTGCAGCCCCCGAGCCTTGAACTATATGTATATATAGAAAAGGATCAAGTCACGTGACTCACAGAGTAGTTTGAGAGTAGAAAAGGAAAAAATCCAAGATTTTTAGAGTAAAGGAAAATAAAAATAACTGTATTCCCAGGGCATCCCTAGAAAATATCAATTAAATTTAAATACTTTCCCTAATAGAAAATAGGAAACAACCTTTTACCATGGTCTCGAAAAACCAAGCGGTGCGCCTGTGGTCAATAAAACTTATCGCGGCCCTCCTTCATTCAATTATCCATTTCGCCAGAGCAGACAGACCCTAGCCGCCAGCCATTTTTCCATTGCCTCAGAGAAAACCGTCGCCGCCAGATCCAATCATCCTCGATCTCCAGGCAATCAAGCTCGAGCCCCCAAGTGAATGCGGGTGAGGTCACTGGTGATCTCGAGGATGACATCCAAGAAGGAGAAGAAAACCAGCGGTGGTAGATCTCGCGGCAAAGAAGTGAAACTGCCATCGCCAAAAAGGGGCAAGCTGCAGAAGAGATCCCATCCGATGCCAAACACATACATGAAAGCTTCAAAGGTAACCCAAGATCATCTCCTGAAGTTGGTTGCATATGGATTCCTCAAGGAACAGCAAGTTTTGTTGTGGGAGGCGCCAGATCCAGATGAAAAGGCCCCGATGGTTCCCGTGGACAAGACACTGATATTCAGTCATTTCATCCTGATGGGATTAGGCCTCCAGACTTGTGATTTCCTCTGAGGTCTGTTATTCTATTATGGATTGGAACTGCAGAATCTAACACCCAGTGGGATACTGCAGATCTCCATTTTTGTATTCCTTTGTGAGGCATTCCTAGGCATCAGACCACATTTCTAGCTCTTTGGAGGCTGTTCCATGTCAAGCCTCAACCCAAGAAAGATGCCACATGCCCCGTTGGTGGAGCCGGCTTCCAATTGCGCCAAGATGTCAAAGGAAATTTACCTTGAGTATGATATGTCCAGCAGCAACTCGGGATGGAAAGAGCAATGGTGGTATGTTGGAGACTACGAACCCAAGCTACCTGAGTGGACCGGAGTTGCTCCAGCAGATTTCCAGAATGGAAAAGTCTACCCACCATCGCGGAGAACGTTCAAGTCCCAGAACTACTCTCCCGCATTGCCGCGTTGAAGCAAAATGGTGTCACCGGAGCCTCTGTGGTGTATGCTTGGATTAAACGTCGAGTGCAACCACTCATGCAAAAAGACCATTGGGGCTTCGAGTACAAAGGACAAGAAGATCCCTCCAGGATGAGAAGTGATGAGTTAAGTGAAGAGGAGATCCTGGAGCGAGTGCAGATGCTGATGCCCAAAGTCTATGTTGTACCAAGTCTCCCAAAGCTCTTCGACGCCGACAATCCACCAAAACCAGTAAGTGTAGCACTCTTGTACTCAAATACTCACCATTTTACCTGTGAAATTACCACTTTGACAGTAGAAATATCTGTTGTGCAAGAGGATGTGGATTTGTATTACTCATGGCCGATCATGCCTGATCAGGTCCCAGCAGGTACAGATCCCAAATTCACTCTCCCCTCGCATCTCAGGAAACCTCCTATGCAAGGCTCCGAAGAATCAGGATCGTCACTCCACTCGAGTGACTTTGAAGACTTCCAGGTGGTGTAGCATACAAAGGTGGTGATGAAGGCACTTCCAATGCAGATCTATTGGATAGAGGCAAAGAACCATCCTTTCCTGCAGATGCGCGGAAGAGAAGAGCTGCGCGCAAGAAAAGAGGATAATTACCTGCAAAGACAAGCCTCCACCGACTCTACTGTAAGCGACAACCCCCGGTAAGTATACCAGTCGTACTGCGAGAGTACTTCGAATTACTACTCGTTTGTAAAAAGTTCCTGTAATGCATAGGCTTGGCGATGACGAGGACGTGCTGAATCAGCCTGAGGTGAGCTCGAAGCCCCCGAGCCCATTGAAGGACACGGCACACTGAAGTCGGAGCCCCCAGCACATCACCAAGTCAAATAGTTCAGAACACTGAGGTCGTGGATGATTCATCAGCCGCGAGCCCGAAGAAAATGCCGGAGTCAAGTGCCAGTGAAAATGTTATGCCCTCACTGGTATTTGGCGACCCACAATTGCTAGAGAAGAAATCCAAAAGGTAATGTATTGTAGTCGTACTCAAGTCGCTACAGAAGTAGAGTAGTAATTTGAAACATTATCTACTTATCAATAGTAGAAAATCTGCTCCCTTGTCACCGAGGAAAAAGGACAAGGTGTCTACCAAGGAGCCACAACCAGAACCGACTCAATCACTACCCAGTGAGCAAGAGAAAAACGTAGATGTTGCCAAAGAGTTCAGTCTGCCAGCAGTAAATCAAACTGCTGAAACAGAAAATATTGCACAGAAATCTGCCACAGAAGAGTTCCAAGCTGCACCTATCTTGCCAGAGCCAACTGATAGTATTAGGGATATCGTTCCCGACTTACCATTGCTCACTGACAAGGAAAGTGCAAAACATTTGGTGTAGTCGAGTACCCAGCCAACACTGGTGAAGACCATTGGGCTACAATTTCTTCCAACTTCCAGTCGGGTGAGCACAACTGAAGAAGTTCCTATTATAGAAGTAAGCACAGCCGTGCCAGGAGCAGCCGAATTATTTGAAGATCCGCTGCTCGATACATACGCGATTGCCGCCTTTGTCGAGTCGCAGAGAAGAATTGCCAACCTGGCAGCAGGGCTCTATCAAATATGTAGAGGTAATGAATCTGCCCCATAGCTATCAAATTAGTAGTCGATACTAGGCTATAATCAATAAATACTTGCAGGATTTGGCCACACGCTCCAAGAAGAAATCCCAGGCCTTGTATGCGATGTCTGACGCATCAATTCGGGCTCAAAAATTGGAAGTAGAGCTAGCCAAAAGTAAGGAGCACCTGGCCAAGTTATCTCTGCTGTTTGATTCTGTCCAGGCGGAGAAATTAACCACTCGTCAAGAGTTGGAACAAGAGCGGAAAAATCATGCCGCCCGCCAGGAAGAATGGAAAGTCGAAGAAGAAAGGCTGAAGAAGAGGAATCGAACGTTGACACAGACCAACACTAGTGAGTGTCCATATCCATAATCATCTCTCAGACTTGTTATTGTGTCGTTGTAGTCAAGATATCTCCTTGTGCAGAGCATATGATGGCATATATGAAGCTCAAAGATGAATGCACCTCATGGCAAAATGGTATGTATAGGGTCACAGAGGAGAAAGAAAAACTCTTACGTGATTATACCTCTCTTTATGAGACTCATAACGAGTTTATGATAGAGTATGAGCAAGCCATGAAGATGCTCCAGGAATCAGATGCCACTTTGAAGGATGCCTTCGAGAAAGGCAGAGCAGTCGGAGATGAATACCAGACTTTAAAAGTTGAACACCCCGAACTTGTCAAGGCGGCTACCACTCTGGTGAACTATATTGATCGTGGAACTCCTAAGGTATCCAACAGACCACTCATAGAGTGCATCCGAGAAGCCCCCAGCAAGTTTGCAACTTATGTAAAGAAAACCTACTGTTATGTAGCAGATAAAGTGCTAGGAGTCGTCCAGTCCTTTTACCCAGATGCGGAGATAGATGACGTCCCGACGGGTAGAGCTGACGATTGCGAGAAGACAAATTTGAAGAATATTAAAGCACTTCGAGCCTATAGCAGCTGAAGTCGTAGAGGGATTGAAACTTCAATGACTTGTAATCCTGCCATGGACAAATTGTGGTGCGACATTTGTGTAATATCAAAATACTTTGTGTTTGTATGCCATATTTGTTATGTACTTATGCAAAGTTTATATGAGTTATGGGTGCTTTGTGCAATCTGGCATTCATGTGCCAAAAAATCACTACTCTTTCTAGAGTAGTGACTCTGAAATACTTGCAAATTAGTACTCAGAGATTAAAAATTTTATTAGACTTGTAATGTTGTCTCTTCAAGATGTGATTTACTTGTAAGTAAAGATCAACAATCTTAGAATAAATTCAATATACCCGTAGGTAGATGCTTTCTAAGGCTAGCTGGCCTCTACAGGTGCTCAGGCTGATCTTAGTTTGAATACAACTAAGTACTTAGGGATCCTGAAAAGTAGTCGTATAGATGACTCTTCGGATTATAGCTTATGTATATTGTTGTATCAACAAGTATCAAAAGATAGGTTGAAACCAGTCATGCACTACCCTGCAAACACATCAAAGATAGACAAATATTGCAGCGGTAAGGTCACTAAGGTTAGTGGTTGGTAAATCTGTAAAGATTATCAAATAATTCAACAATAACTTTAGCCAATTGCTTCCCCGACAACGGCGCCAGAAATGCTTGTTGGCACTCCTTAGCGTCACGTTGTCGCAACGCTTTAAGAGTGTGAAGATATATCGTTGTATGCAAAAGGATTCTGCAAGCGCAGAGAATATATCTCGTTGTAGCACTTCACCTAGGAAGTTATCCCAGGGTATCGTATTTATATTTCCGTAGGGAAGCAGAATGGTTAAAGTGTATTGAAGAATGAAATGATATATCTTGCCAGAAATATCAAGCCACAAAACCCAGGGGGGCACAAACTATAAGGTTTGGGGATAATGGTCAAATAAATGACCCGATAGAAGGTCTAAAAGACCAGCGACACAGGAGCACCTAATTCTATGGAGAAGGAAAGGTGTTGGGAGAGAAAGGACCTAGACACTTCCTAACTTAGAGCGAAAGGCACTCTAACCTTAACCTAGACTCTAGCTTAGATACCGGGAACAGAGCTCGCTTCGACGGCTAGAACGGGAGAACCTCAGAACGGGGATGAGAGAGGGGGTTCTCCGGGCTCAGCACTACTGTTATGAGTACACCCGAACATGGTGGACTACGAAGGACGGACATGGTTGTCACCACCTGCCGCCTACCACTGCAGTTACGTGGGGTGCAACACACTTCCTAGTTAATCAACAAGCCAGAGACCACGTCTGCACTCGACGATTAAGATTTCTCTTGAGGCATGCCAATTCAGAGAAATCCCCGTCTTCCCTAAGGCGTCTTACGACTTGGTCAAGGCGAGCAAACCCGCTGAGATAAAGCCTGGTAGAGCTATACTAAACTGTACACTAAGACTAAAGGGGGATAAAACTTTAAAGAGAGCAAGATCTTTACTCTAAAAGAAGAGCAAGATAGAAAGATGAAAGATAAGCTTAGGCTTTGAAATAAGAAAGTAATTGTTTTCGATAAACTCTTCAAATGAAGGAAAGTATACAAGAGCTTTACCAGAACTCCGACGGCTCCGAAGATCCGAGCTAAGCTCGACTCGACTCTACTCCGAACTCTACTACTAATCTAAGAAATGGAAAAGATACAAGAGCTCTCTTCAAGTATAGACTTGAGAACTGTGGTGTGTGTCTCCCAAGGTGGATGAGCGCTCCTTTTATAGCCTCCAGGGGGTGGATCCCAGCGTCATTAGCAAGCTAAGGACCTGCTTAGGCTTCACGCGAAGGAGGAAGCGTGGCGGCCACAGAAGGAGGCCGGTCGGCCTCATCAAGGCCAGCCGGCCTGGTCCTGGTGCCACTTGGCACCGACCTTTGCAGGAACGGTCCTGATGCTCTCCTGAAGTTGGTATTGGTTGCGTTTAGTTGAGGCTGTCCGAGAATCCTAGGTTGGTTGGCCCTTCAATCCATGTGTTTCCAACTCTAGGCCTTTCGGGTCCTTGGATCAAACCGACATCAAGTGCACGTCTCCATATTACCTTGGATGCTTAACTTGGCTTGTGGATTAGTGACGTGGCTAGACATGGCCAGGGGAGGCCGGTCGGCCTAGGATAGGCCGGCCGGCCTGGCTTTGTGCCAGGTTTGGCCCTGATTTCTCCTGGTTTGTCCTGCAAAGCACAACTCATCCAAAACTTATGAAATTTGTCAATAAAAACATATTTATGTATGGAACATGGTATGATCATCCTCATTTTACCGAAATGTTGACGGTCACTACAAGGTTATAATGGCCGTCAACACTTGTGCATACCCATAGTCTTCTGGATTCTGCGCAGTACCAAGTCGCCAAAGTTAAATGATCTCTCCTGGACATTTCTGTCATGATAGCGCCAGGACTCCCTGGAGATATCCAGTGGAATTCAACAAAGCTGCACAGCGTTCCTCCTCAACCAGATCAATCTCCAGTCTTCTTGTATCATCAGCAACTACCTCGTCATACTGTTCCACTCGAGAAGATGAGTACATGAGGTCAACTGGGAGAATAGCTTTAGGTCCATAAACCAGAAAATATGGCGAGTGGCCTGTGGGCTTGCAAGGCTGAGTATGAAGCCCCCAGACTATATGTCCCAACTCATGAATCCACTTTCCTCCATATTTCTTGTCATATTCAAATAATCATTCCTTCAGGCCATCCAGGATCAAACCGTTGGCTCTTTCGACTTGTCCATAGGCCTTGGGATGAGCTACTGATGCATGTATGACTTCAATGCCATGCCTCTCACAATGATCTTTGAACTCATAACTGTTGAAATTAGAACCCAAATCTGTGATGATGCGGTGAGGACAACCATACCTGATCATCAGATCAGTAATGAAACCCTTGGCCTGTGGTCCAACGATCGAGTGGTATTTTTTATTCTTTTTTCTCTCCTACTAGTAGTTTTTTTCTATTTTATGATACTTCGAAAGAGGGGAAACTCCCGCGTGGTCCCCTTTTTGGATTCTTTCTTGCTTTAGTTCTCGCCGGAAAACGGCTCGGCAGCGCACGCTATGGAACACCCCACGGGTGGGGACGCACCTAGTGAAGCGGGCCCAAATGTCCCTTCTATTAAGAAGACCCCCCGGCCGCGAAGCTTATCCAGGGGATGTTTTTTATTTGCATTCATGCCTTTTAGAAAGAGCCGCTAAATGAAATTCTCTTTTAGGCGAAGGGAGTATGACCGCTTTACCAATAGTGGAGACTCAATCTGGAGACTTTGCCAACAGGCAAGTCGATACTGAAACTACAGAATCTATTCTATTGAGTTGCTCGTGAACAAGATATGTCTGTGACTGGTTTGACCTCGATCCACTTGGTAAACTTGTCGATAGCGACCAATACGTGTGTGAAGTTACCAGGAGCAGTTGTGAGCTTGCCCACCATGTTGAGCCCCCAGCAAGCGAACGACCAAGATGGAGGAATGGCAATCAACTTGTGTGCGGGCACGTGTTGTTGTCTGGCGACGAATTGCACCCGGGGCACTTGCAGACAATCTCCTCCGCGTCTTTCAGAGCTGTGGGCCAGTAGAAAGCCGCTCTGAACGCCTTCCCAACCATTGTGCTGTGATCCTGCATGATTCCCACACGCACCTTCATGTATCTCGAGTAGTATACCTTTGCCTCTTGCTTTTGGGACACATCACATAGCCACATCAGTGTATAATCCTCTCCTGTATAGCTAGTCACCAATCAATAGATAATTCTTTGATCGTCACAGGACTTGCTCAGCTTCTGTCTTGTTCAGAGGTAGAGCATTGTTCTTGATGTACTCGATGAACGGGATACGCCAATCTTCCTCAATGACTAGGACCTCTCGATCTGGTCCAAGGTCACCATTACTGGTGGGTGCTGATTTCTCAAAGTCAATTGTCCTCTTGCGGAGTTGCTGAACGAAAACTCCTGCTGGGACTTCTACGCGAGTAGATCCCAGCTTGGATAACACGTCAGCCGCGACATTGTCATCACGGACTACCCAATGGTACTCGAGTCCTGCGAACTTGTTCTCTAGTTTGCGCACTTTCTCCCTATAAGCATCCATGTTCTCCTTCTGGCGATCTCAGTCTTTGTTGCAATGGTTGATGACGACAAAAGAGTCGTCGTACACCATCAATCGCTTGATTCCCAGAGAAATTGCAAGTCGTAGCCCATGCAACAATGCCTCGTATTCTACTTCATTATTGGATACTTTCCAGAAGATCTGCAGAACGTACTTGAGTTGATCGCCCTTGGGAGAAATAAAAATCACTCCCGCGCCGGCGCCTTCGAGCTTGAGAGAGCCGTCGAAGTACATGATCCAATGTTCTGGTCTGCCGACAGGGATATCCACTTGATTCTCGTGTCATTCAGCCATGAAGTCTGCCAGGACTTGCGACTTGATAGCTTTCTTGGACTTGAACTCGATGTTGAGTGCTCCGAGCTCGACTGCCCACTTTGAAATTCGCCCGGTGGCATCCGGGTTGTGTAAGATCTCGCCCAGGCCAAACTCCGTGACCACTGAGATGGTGAATGTGTCGAAGTAGTGGCGCAGCTTCCTTGTTGTGATGAGTAATGCATAGAGTAGTTTCTGCACCGCCGGGTATCGAGCTTTGGACTCCGTGAGTACTTCGCTAACGAAGTACATCGGCCTCTGCACAGGATATGCATGGTGGTTCTCAGGCCTCTCAACGACCAGCGCCATGCTCACCACATGAGTTGTGGCTGCGATGTAGAGTAGCAGCTCTTTGTCGTCATCTTGTGGAGCAGTTAGTATTGACGATTTTTAGATATGCTGCTGGAGATCCGCCAACTGCTGCTGCTTCTTCTTTCGTCCGTTGGAACTTGTCTCCCTTCTTGAGTAGCTTGAATAAAGGCAAGCCTCTTTCTCCAAGTTGTGAGATGAAACGATGCAGCGCCGCCATGCACCCAGTTAGCTTATGGATGTCTTTGATTGTCTTTGGAGCTTCCATGGCTGTGATGGCATTGATTTTCTCTGGTTGGCCTCGATACCTCGGTAGACTGATGATGATCCCGAGTAGTTTCCTAGAGGGTACTCCAAAGACGCACTTGGTTGGATTAAGCTTCCAATTCCACTTCCACAGAGATGCGAAAGTTTCTGCCAGATCAGCAATGAGATCATCAGGATTCCTGGTCTTCACGACCACGTCATCCACATATGCTTCCACGTTGCGGTGTAGTTGCTTCTCGAGGCAGAGCTGGATAGCGCGCTGATAGGTCGCTCCGGTGTTTTTCAACCCGAAGAACATCATGGTGTAGGCGTACGCTCCATAAGGAGTGATGAACGCCGTCTTGACTTGATCTTCCTATTTCAGGGATATCTGATGATAACCCGAGTAGCAATCAAGAAAGCAAAGCAAAGCGCAACCAGCAGTGGAGTCGATAACCTGGTCGATGCGCGGGAGCCCAAAAGGGTCCTTGGGGCAGTGCTTGTTCAGATCAGTGTAGTCGACACACATCCGTCACTTGTTGTTGTTCTTCTTTTTCACCAGGACTGGATTTGCCAACCAATCAGGGTGAAAGACTTCCTTGATGAATCCTGCGGCGAGTGGTTTCGCCAGCTCTTTCTTGATTGCGTCACGCTTGTCAGATGTGAATCATCGCAGTCGCTGCTTCTTGGGCGTTGCTTTTGTATCAACATTTAGGCTATGCTCGATCAGGTACCTTGGCACCCCTGGCATATCCGCGGGTTTCCACGCGAAAATGACTCGGTTAGCCTGCAAGAACCTGACGAGCGCATCTTCCTATTTGGGAGTCAAGCCAGCCCCGATCTTGGTGGTCTTGGACTGGTCGGCTTCCATCAGCTCTGCGTCCTTGGTCGCCACGTCATCAGGAGTAGTCGCTTTGAGTGGCCCTGACTCCTTGGTGGGAATATTGAGCTCTGTCTTCGTGAGCTTCTGAGCGGCCGTGAAGATTTGAGCCATAGAGTTAGGCACCTGAGTGGTGGACGCAAACTCTACGGCTTCTCTGTCGCAGTCGTACGACCGCCTCAAGTCGCCACGGAGGGAGATAACGCCCTTGGGCCCTGGCATCTTGAGGATGAGGTAGACGTAGTGAGGGATGGCCATGAACTTGGCCAATGCAGGACGTCCGAGGATGGCTTGATATGAGGTTTCAAAGTCTGTCACCTTGAACTTGATGTACTCTGTCATGAAATTCTCCGGAGTGCCAAACGTTACTGGTAATGTGACTTAACCAAGTGGGAGACTACCATTACCAGGAACGATGCCGTAGAACGAGGAGTCTGTGGGCGTCAGCAGCTTCTCGATGCAAGGCCCATCCTCTTCAGGGTACCGGAGAATAGTACGTTCAGCCCTGCACTGCTGTCGATGCGTACCTTGGTGAGCTGTGACCCCACCACCGTGGGATCCAGGACGAGTGGCAATTGCCCTGGTTCGTCATAGCTATTCCACTAGTCCTCTCTTGAGAAAGTAATTGGGACCTCTGAGTACTTTAAGTACCGTGGGACAGCCGGCTCAACTGCCATGATGTGGCGCATAGTGAGCTTGTGGTTCCTTCGGGTTGGGAAACCGTAGTCGCCTCATATGATGACATTGAGGACCTTGTTCGCCTTCTGGAATTTGTTCCTCTTGTCTTCTTCATCTTCATCATCAGGTGCCCCTGCCCTTGTTCTTGGCTTCTGGGTCATAGGCTTCCCGCTCCGGCTTCTTCTTGTTCCTCTCCTTGCACGGTTTTTGGGAGAACGCGCGCTGGAGATCGTAGCATTGACCCATAGTGTGCTTCTGCTGAGGGTGCATTGGGCATGGTCTTTCCATGATCTTTTCCACATCGTTCTTGCCAGGGTAGCTCTTCTTCTGGCTTCGCATGTTGTTATCCAGCGTTGCAACGGTGTCGTCCGGCTTGTGCTTGTTGTGCTGGTAACTTTGTTGGCCTTTGGAGTTGTCTCCCCTATTGTCGTGCTTCTCCTTGCCCTTGCGAGGACCGTATTTCTCAAGATAACGATCTTCTTGCTCGGACCAGACTTCAACTTGGTTGCATAGAGCTTCCAAAGTCTTTGGGTGGTGCAATCCAAATTGTGTATCAAAGTATCTGTTCGTGATGCCGTTCTGGAACAAGTCGATGTAATCACGATCAGATACGTCGACCACCAGGGTCTTGATCTCCATGAAGCGGCGCATGTACTCGCGTAAGTTTTTACCAGATTGCTGCTTGCACATGGCCAAGTCATGACGAGTCTTGGGTCGGTTGTAGGTGACCTGTAAGTTTAAGATGAACATCTTTTTCAGTCGTTCCCACGAGTCGATGGAGCGACGTGGCAGGTTCTCAAACCATGTGAGCGGGGTAGGGTCGAGTGCTAGTGGTAAGTATCAGCAGTTAATTGCACTGTTGCCGCCAACGCACTCTATGGACGTGGAGTAGATACGCAGCCGTGACTCAGGGGAAGTCTTGCCATCATATTTCTCGAAGCCTGCTGGCTTGAAAGGTTGCGGGTACGATGCCATCCGGATGTCCCTAGAGAACATCGGGTACTCGTCATCATCTTCTTTGTATCCTTTTTTTGGGGAATCATCTTCTTTGTATCCCTGCTCCTCGTCACGTTCTCTTGGAGTCGATGATTGACCGCAATTCGCGGTTGGCATTGATGGTTTGCCTGAGATCTTCACTGTGTGCTGGCCTGTGTGAAGATGCGGCTCGGCCTCCGTCATTGCGACTCGCATTGGCTCGCGGTTGGCCTCGTCCGGTTGGATGGTTATCGTTCGGGCGATTTGGAGGCGGACCTCCCCCGCGGTTTGCATCTCCCAGGCGACTTGGAGTCACCGGGTGGGGCCTGTCTCTCGAGCGGTTATGACCGCTGCTGTTGACTTCCTCACTGGGTGCCGGCTGGCTGCTGCGCGTCGATGAGGCGGTGAGCGCCTTGTCAAGAGTGCGAATCATGGCGTTGATCCGATCTAGTGCGGCGTCAGCTTCTGGGGATCGCGGCTGGCTACGAATGTGGTAAGCCATCTCCATGGCGTTAGCCATGGGGGAGTCGTAGCGTGCGACCTTCGCGAATTCTTGCGTGAGGTTGCGTCTGGCCAAACGGCGGTTGCGGGCATCGATGCGACGTAGTGCCCTACTGTTGTTGGCGGTCTCCCTTGCCGCCGCTTGCTCACCTGTTTCTCCAGCAACTGGTAGTTCGTCGGCGGAGATGACAGCCTCCCGCTCAAAAGCGTAGCGCGGATCGTCCACGCTGGCGCCAGCTGCTTCAGAGCCAGCCATGAACACCTGTCGACTGGGCTCAACAGAGTCACTGGAGGTTGGGGTGAGGAGTTCAGTAGTGCTCTCCTCGTCTGATGGTAGCGGTGTGCCGTGCTGGAACGACAGGTCTTTAGTGATGTCGGACCCGAAAAGTACAAAGATTTGGCGGGACTCGTAGATCTCTCGGGGGGTCTTGTCTCTTGGGAACACAAATCTTCCTTCAGGCGTGGGCGCGTGGCATGGATCACCAGGTCGTGCCCGCCATCTTCTGGTAGGATCTCAGCGTCCGAGTCCGAGTTGTACACGGGGACCACCTCCCTGCGGGAGCTAGCATGTCCTGCCATGACTCGGACTGGGGCATCCCGCTTCGAGTCCGTGATGGACACGATCTGGCTCTGCAATGCCTCACAATACATACGGGTCGAATTGCAGAGTTCAAACGAGAATTGGGGTGGGAGGGTAGCTTGCGGCTTCTGTTCCGTAGTCGTGATCGACTCGGATTCATGCCCGCGAACAATGTGCGTGAGCGTGATCTCGCCGAGTTGCTCGGCCAGATCCTCCATGATGGGCGCTGGTTCTTCCTTCCTCTCTAAGGGCGTCTCGAGGTAGCTATAGAAGCCACCGGGCCATCTGCGACGTAAACCCAGAAGCCGAAATTAAACCTTGTGCCTTCCTGAGGCGCTTCAGATTGGATGTAGGTCACCATTGTGTTCTCCACTGTATCTTCGAGGAAATCCCCTACCTGGCGTGCCAGATGTCGGTGTTCTACCGTCGATCCTATCGAGGGATACCCCGAGGTAGTAGAGTTCAGGTGGGGTTTCGCCGAGATCATGAATGCAAAGGCTAAGAGACTCTGAATTTTAGACAGGTTCGGGCCGCCGAGATAGCGTAGTACCCTACGTCCTGTATGGTGGTTTGTATTCAATGAGGTCGTAATCTTTTGATGGGGTCTGTGGCAGAACCGCTCAAATTAATCTGGCTTAAGTGCGCTAACCTTCCATTGGTCGTCACGCAATTAAATCGGAGCAATATGACAGTTTGTCGGGTCGAGCCCGATGCAACCACGATGTCGGTGATATTATCTCCGGCAGTCTTCCACGGGGTAGCCCACGGAAGTGATTTGTATGTAGGGAAGATCGCAAAGATCGGAAGCAAGATGGTTAGGATGGACAGACACAAGGGTTTATACAGGTTCGGGCCGTCGACTCGACGTAATACCCTACGTCCTGTTTTGGGGTGTTGTATTGCTTGTTGAGATGTGGTGTCTAGTTATGAGATGTTTTTGAGGGGGTCCCTGCCCGCCTTATATATCGGGGGGCAGGGTTACAAGTCGGTTTGTATCCGATCCTATCTCTAAGAATCCTTTCCTTCTTTACAATAATTCCTATTCCAACTAGGACTTCTCCTTCCAGATCCTTCCTCCGTGCGCCGACTTGTCCCGCACGTCTTCAGGTCCAGAACGATGAGGTGGGCCGCCCCCTTTTGGTGGGCTGCCAGGCTTGCTCGTGAGGTACCCAGGTACTATATCCCCCACAGTAGCCCCCGAGCACTTCTTGGCCGATCGTTGGCTGTAATTGTTCTATCTTTTCTTGCATGATTCGAGTGCTCCAAGTTGTCTAAGATCTCATCCGAGTGGTTTCGAAGAAGATCCGAGTGGTTTCAAGGAAGATCCGAGTGGTTTCTCAGACGTTCCTGAAAACAATTCTTCAATTTCAGTCAAAGTGAGGGGAAGGAGTGCTCTTTTTCACGACGCGACAGCGAAGTGAATACACTTAGCCCCCGGGCTTTGGGCAATTTTAGTATGAATTTGGCCAAAGGTCTTCAACTTTTATCCATCTGTATCTTGATTTTCAATGGTGTGCACCTCCAGGTGCACCCATTGGGTGTAGCCCCCGAGCCTTGAGCAGAATAGAATATTCTGGTCGAGGGTCAAAAATAAATATTATGAATCTCTTTTTGAACTTGATCCATCAATGGTGTGCACCTCCAGGTGCACCCATTGGGTGTAGCCCCCGAGTCTTGTTACGACTCAGCATGATCGTGTCAAGACTCTGAAAGCCATGAATTCCGACTGATCTTTTCAGCCCCCATGCCTCTGGACATGGATTTTAGATAATCTTTTCCTTCAAGGGCTTTTTTATTTCCCCTTTATAAGGATTTTGTCCTCAAGTTCTTTGAACTCGGCATGACTTCCGAGTCGTGTCCCACGACTCAGCTTGACCATATGGTAAGCCATCTTCTCACAAGACTTATACTTGTCAGCATTTGACCCAAATTTCTGAGTCAATTTAGCGATAGTATCGCATGCCTTACGTAAAAAATCAGTTGCGAGGTCGCAATATTAATTGCAAAATCGAGTCTGGTCGTCGACTAATTTTAGCCTCACGACCGAGTGGTTTCTGCCCCTGAACCCTAGCTCAGGAACCCACAGATTTATTATCGTAACAGAACCGAAAGGTCGTGCTATATTTCAGCCCATTAGGCCCATTATTCCTAAAAGTCCGTTGCGTCCCTAACGGTCGCCTTACGGAAGTCGAGATATCGCGAGATATCGCGATTCCCTACCGCATCTTTGAATTCAAAGCGACGGGACGTGCCTGCGTCGGTTGAGTTCCCGAGACAAGCGCCGCGCCGCGCGCGGGAGGAACGGTTCCTTCCTTTATAAGCCATCCCCGCCGCATTCTTCTTCCTTTACTTGCCATTTGCCTTCCCCGACGCTCCAGTTCCCTTTGCGCCAGAACAAAACCCTAGATCTGCTCCCGCAACCTTCTTCCTCGCTCTCCAGCACCGCTCGCTGCCATGGCGCCCAAGAGGAAGGAAGCCTCGAAGCGGAAGGAGAAGTCACCAGCAAGGGCCCGGTCGTCCAAGGGCAAGGCCACCGCCGAGGTCGCCGTGGATCGCGCCGCCGAGTGGAGGGAGTCCATCACCTCCACCAAGCGCCTCGAGCAGCACGTCATGGATGGCGTCCTCCCCGACCAGCAAACCGCCGAGTGGCGCGCCGCCGCCGGTGAGTCTTTCCCCACCCCAAACTCCTCTGATTTGGTGGTGTTTGAATCTTTCTTTCTCCGTGGTTTCGGCGTGCCCGCGCATTCTTTCCTCCGCGGGCTGCTGCATTACTATGGGATCTGCCTCTGCGCATTGAATCCCAACTCTATCCTCACATCGCCATCTTCATCAACCTCTGTGAGGCCTATCTTGGGATAGAGCCTCACTTCAATCTTTTCATTCATCTTTTTCTCCTTAAGCCTTATCCCCGAACCGACTGCCCACAAGTAGTCGGGGGCGCCGGACTCCAACTCCGCGAGGGTCGAACTCGGGAGTATTTTGACATCCCTTTCCTTACCTCCAATAAGGGGTGGCAGTCCGAGTGGTTTTACGTAGGAAACCACTCGCCTGCCATCTCTCCAGAAATTGATTCTCGTCCTGTCCCCTCCCAATCCTGGACCGCTCTTCCCAAGGAGAGTGAAATGGACCAGGTTCGGGAGCTCCTGGGTCTTATTTCCCAGTTGAAGGACAATGGGCTGTCTGCCGTCGGTGTGGCAGCCAACTTTGTTCTGCGCCGGGTTCAGCCGCTCAAGCAGCGAGCTCACCCGGCGTATGAATATTACGCCGAGGGGGACAACACGCGCGAAGCCCCCGAGCGCGTCGACAAAGTCCAAGCCGCCGCTCGGCTTGGCAAATTCTTCGCACCTGGAACGTCCCTGAGGACTACTGACTGTCCTCCGGCGTTCAACTTGGGAAATCCACGCCCTGAGGTATTTAGTCAGTTTGTTGTTGTTTTTATTTCAATTCCACCCATTGGGTGTAATCTCAAAACTGAACCCAATATTTGCAGGGTCGAGTTGCCTTTGTATCTATCCCTCCTTTGCCTGAGATGCCAAAGGGAGTGGATCAGCCTCGTCGGCGCAGGGCCGTTGGATCTGAAGAAGCAGTCGGGGAAAGTGAGAGTGATCTGCGTGACTCGGATATCACTCTATCATCCTCTCCTTCCCCCGATGTGCAATCTCCGAGTGGTGGGAAGGCTGCTCCTGCTCTGAAGAAGCGGAAGATCTCCACAGGGATCGTGTTCAGGGATGCGCCCAGCCGCCGGCAACTCCTTATATCTGAGTCGTCTGACTCGGAGAAGGATGAAGCTGGCGTCGCCGAGTCGTCTCTCCAGCCGCCAATCACGAGCTCGGAGCAGTCTCCCCTTGCAGTAATGCCTCTGAGTGCTGCAAGTCCGAGGGACCTCCCTTCCCCTACTCGGAAAGGAAAGCGCCTGAGAATGCGCATTTCTAATCTGTAAGTATTCTTGTCTTGTCTTGATTTCCTTTATGCTTTTTGTTAGTGATCCATAAGTGCTTTATCTTGTAGCACGCCGTCTGAGGTCCCCTTCTCGGGTCCTCCGCCTCAGTCGGCGGTTGAGACCGAAGCCCCAACAATCCAAACTCCAGAGGTGCCGATCCACTCGGCTGATCTTCTCAGCGATCAGCCTGTGGGTCCGCTACCCGAGTCGCAGCGGGAGCCAACCCCGCCACCGCCGAGTCCTGTACCAGCGTCGCCGACTCCTCCGCCAGTTCCTCAAGGCAGCCCCCAGCATGCTCCTGCGGTTGAACCGACTGCAGCAGTGGAGGAGCCCCAGACTGCGGCGGTCGAGATAGCTTCTGCGGCGGTCGGCGTCCTGAGTGGTGGTGCTCCCCTGACTCCTCTGGAGGAGTTTCTGTCCCTTCATCGTCGCATGGGCCACATAGCCAAGGTACTTCCCGAACTTCTTATCTTGTTGATATCAAATACCATTGGTATATTGATTCATATTGTCTTCTGACTTGTTTCTGCAGAACTTAGCTGCTGATGCTGAGGCTAAAGCCTTGGTTATTCAAGAATTAACTTCTGCAGTTGCTAAGGCCGACTCCTTGGTGGCCCGAGTGGCTGAGCTCGAGGCTGATGCAGTCGAGCGACAGGCTGAGTTGGAGGAAGCCCAGCGTACCACCCGCGATTTATGCGGGGAGGTAGAGCAGGCTAAGCTCAACGAAGCCCAGGCCGTGCACGAGCTCAGAGGTATGTTCTTCCTTATTTGTTTTTCTGTCAGACATGAAAATTTATTCAGATCTAACCTTCTTTAGATTATCGATATCGGACTATGTCCCAATTCGCAGAGCTCACTGCCAAGGTGGCCCGGCTGCAAGGCGAGGCTGAGGCGCTGCGCACTGAGAAGACAGCGCTGGAGGATGCTATCCGAGTGGTGGCGGAGGAGATCGAGCCGGAGGCGTCATCGTCTTCAGCTTCCATCCTCGACCGCGTTCGGGCGCTCCCACGCTACTTCCGGCGACAGCTCTGCTCCATCAGCCAGGCTAGCTGTGGCCATGTCCTGGCAGTGCTCAAGTCGCTGTTCCCGGCGTCAGACCTGGAGCCACTCGGCCGCGGGTATGCTGCCGGTACCTCTGAAGACGATGTGGGCAGACTGCTCCATGAAGTCGAGCCCATCGCCAATGTCCTGTCCAAGGACGTTGTTGATGACTCGGATGAAGCGGCCCCGTCTGGTGCTGGCGACCCTGCAGTGTAAACAAAATATTTGTAGTATGTGGTCGAACCAGTACTGTTTTTAAACAATGTATGAATTATCACTTCTGTATATAAGTTTTTAATTGGTCTACAACTCCCTTTCTTTCTGCGCTAGCCTTAATTTCTGAGTGGTTGACCTGTTACGGAGTAGATTAGCCTCGTTGGTCTCAGTCTCATGCCGCAGAGTCTTTGTCATACGTTTAGAGCTTTGACTTGGCGAGTACTTTCCCTCTCGATTTAAGGTTTGTTCCCCTCATACTTTATGTGCGTGACGCGAAAGAGGAAATGCGAGTAGTAGAAATAGATGAAAGATGAAATCAACTTTATTGATAACTCATTGTAAACAACCGAGTCGTAACTGGGGGTGACTACCCTCGAAAATCACTCGGATCAAATAAATCTAAAATAAAAAAGATAAATACATAGCTGGATTAGGCGTAGAATCGCTGCGAATGCTTCAATGTTCCACGGATTTATTGATGTAGGCGCCCTATTGCGTCCAGAGTCAATTGATCCATACGCGCTTGAATTATCCTCTGGTAGATCGCGCTGGCGTTTTTCAGACCGAAAGCCAAAGGAGCACCGATCGATGTGACGAACGGAGTTTTTATCTGCTCGTTAGGCTCCAGGTCTGTCTGGCTATAGCTTGGATAGCTGTCGAGAAAGCAGAGCAGGGCAGAGCCTGCCGTGGAGTCTGACTCTGCCCCGATGATGGCCGTCTTCTTTGGGTCGTCCAGGTCCAGAGAGATCCTCTTCAGCTCCGTCTCCTTGCTTGGCGCGATGGCTTCTCTCGCTGGCTTCTTGGTGGGGATCTCTAGAGCGTCCTTGTCCACCTCCTGTGATGCAGCCAGTACTTGTTCCATGCGCTTGGACATGTCCAGGGCGGCTGCCGCGTTGAGAGTTTCCTGCTCGCACGTGTATGCGACTCGGACGTCTCCCAAGACGGTGATTACGCCTTTCGGTCCTGGCATCTTGACCTGCAAGTAGACGTAGTGAGGAATCGCCATGAACTTGGCGAGTGCCGGCCTCCCAAGGATGGCGTGGTATGCAGTTTCAAAGTTCGCCACCGTGAACTGCATGTGCTCGGTCCGGTAATTATTCCGGTCTCCGAAAGGTGACGGGCAGCGTGATGTGCCCGAGTGGTTCTGCCCCCTCTCCCGGTATCAAACCGTAGAACGCGGATTGGGGGGGACTCAGATCGAGAGTAGTCAGGCCGAGCTCCTTCAATGTGTTAGCAAAGAGGATGTTCAGGCCACTGCCACCGTCGACTAGTACCTTGGTGAGCCGAACGTTGCGGATCGTCGGGGCTACCACCAAGGCATGGGACCCGGGCTTCGGTATGAAGTTTGGATGATCCTCCCGGGTGAATGTGATCGGAACTTCCGACCACTTGAGGTACTCAGGTACCGGTGGCTCCCTCGCATGCATGACCTGGCGATGGGTGAGCTTCTGCTGGCGCTTCGACTCGAACTCTGGTCCGCCGTAAATCATGCGGACCACTCGGTCGGCTTCCTGAAAGTCATTATCAGGCTCGTCGTTTCGCCTGTCGTCTCGCGGGGAACCATCGTTCCTCTTTCTGTATGGGGGGCCTCTGTTGCCCCCGGTGAAGGCTCGCTTGAGCCCGTAGCACTCTCGCGCCGAGTGCTTGTGTTTGTGGTACGGGCATTGCTCATCGAGCATGCGCTGGAAGTCCTCTGGAGTTACCCGGCCTCTGGACCGGTCCAGGGCAGCGACCATGTCTCCTTCGCTCTTCTTCTTGCGAGGTTGGCTGTCATTGCGTCGATGGTCGTCGTGTCGTTCTTCGTCGTCGCGGCGGTCGCGTTTGCGAGTCGTCTTGTTCTCTTCTTCCCAGCGCTTCTGATCTCGCTGAGCTGTTCTTTTTCCGCGATCTCGGCGTCCGCCCACGTGCTAGCGACCCGGAACATGTCATTGACAGTCGCGGGTGGCTTCCGAGTCCACTTATGGATCAGTCTTCCATCGGAGATGCCGCGCTGGAAAGCTGACATCACCTCCTGATCCGTGACGTCCGTGATGGAGTTGCGCTTTTCTGAGAACCTGCGGACGAAGTCGTGCAGAGTCTCGTTCTTGCGCTGCCTGATCTGACCGAGGAGCCGCTTGCTCCCGGGCCTTTCCCAGGTACCGAGATAGTTACCGATGAAGAGTTCGGTAAGCTGCTCCCAGTTGTCAATGGCGTCCTGCGGGAGTCCTGCCAGCCAATTGCGGCAGTCCTTGGTGAGCATGATGGGAAGATAGTTCGCCATCACGTCCTCGTCGCCGCCGGCTGCTTGTACGGCGGTGTAGTAGATCTGAAGCCATTGAGATGGGTCAGATTTCCCGTCGTACTTGTCGATGTCCGACAGCTTGAAGCCTCTGGGCCACGTCACGCTTCTCAAGCGCTCGGTGAACGACTGGAATCCGCCGATCCGACCTCTAGGGCGGGAATCGCTCGGACCCGATCCGTCAGCTGCTCTTGGGGGTGTGCTGTCCCTCCTGCGATCCCGGTCCCTGGGTGGGGAACGGGTCCTCCGATAGTTCCGAGTCCTGGGTGGAGTTCGGTCCTGTCGGTAGGTTCTGCTGCGCGGTGGAGTTCGATCTCTTGGTGGAGTCGGCCGCCTGGGTGGCGGAAGCACTCGTCGTCGACCGCCATTATTGCCGCGCCTTGGGCTACCAGAGAGGTCAGAGTAGTCTGACTCTGTCGAGTAGCCGCTTCTGTTGGGGTTACGACGGGGATTTCCATGATCCCGATCGTACTCTTGGCGCCGTCGGAGTTCTTCGCGATGGCGCTCTTCAGTGCTATTGGTGATGATGTCCCTTGCATCTCGATCTCTGTTGATCGTGGTGCGGAGGTCTTCATCATGACCCGATCCGCCGCCGGCCCGGTGTCGAGATGAACCGGGTTCAGGAGCGTCGGTGGTCGTTCTGCCTTGCATCTGGTGAACCTGGACGGAGGCGGCCTGCACGAGAGCCCTTACCTTTTCCAGGCCCGGAGTGTTAGGCGGTAGCCGATTGATTTCCTCGTTGATAGTAACGAGGTTCTGGACCGGTGTCTCGTAGACCTCGTGTCCGTTGAACTCGAACGTGCCGTCGCGCATCAAGTTCCGGGCGCTCCTCCGTTCGTGTTGATCCCGTTGGCGACGATGATCTTCAGAGCGAGGCTCCTGGAGTCGAGCAGTACCAGATCCTGACGCGGCGGCTCCGTGTGGTCGGGCGGCTCTGCGAGTTGCCCGACTGGCATTGCGTCCTCGACGCTGGTTCCTGGCCTCGGTCGTCTCCTCAGCAGGAGTGACCTCATCCTCTGAGACAGGATTAGTTGGCGTTGCTGGCGCCACCATGTAACAATATGATCCGACTCCTTCTTGCGCGAGGTAATCTTCCTCGGACTCGGAGAAGTCGGATGTGGGCGTGTAACGCTCCAAACTACTCGGAGTCAATTCTCCGAGTGATCCTAGTAGTTCCGGCTCTGTAGAGGCATCGGACACCGTGTATCCTTCCGGCAGATCGTCCAGGATTGAGGGTCCCAGTAGATCTAGCCCGTAGGAGTCGCTCCCAGAGAAGTAATCATCCGACTGGACGATGTCCTTCATCTTTTGCTTCCTAGTAAGCGCGCAAAAGCCAGGGGTCTGAACAGCAATGACCTCAGGGCTCTGGACGCGTGTGGGTTGAGCGTTTACGCTCTGCGATGATTCGGCGACGCGACTCTCAGGAATCGGATCGGAACCGAGTGATTGTAGATCTGTCCCGACTGGTTTGCCTCGCGTTCTGCGAAGGACTCAGCGGGGTAGATCCGGCACGATCAGAGGCGATCGGACCGGATTGGGCCGTGATGGCCGAAGTCGGCGCCAGAGAGGAGACCTCCGTGGCGATCGTAGCTCCTGCCGCCTGGGTATCCAAGGCGGTGGTGGTGATGACGTCCCCGAACTGGATCTCGACTTCGTCGACGTCCGGGAGGTTGCAGCTGTCCAAGATCTTAACGCGATCCATCGAACTTACCAGATTGATCTCGGCGATATCCCCTACCTGGCGCGCCACTGTCGGTGATATTATCTCCGGCAGTCTTCCACGGGGTAGCCCACGGAAGTGATTTGTATGTAGGGAAGATCGCAAAGATCGGAAGCAAGATGGTTAGGATGGACAGACACAAGGGTTTATACAGGTTCGGGCCGTCGACTCGACGTAATACCCTACGTCCTGTTTTGGGGTGTTGTATTGCTTGTTGAGATGTGGTGTCTAGTTATGAGATGTTTTTCGAGGGGGTCCCTGCCCGCCTTATATATCGGGTGGCAGGGTTACAAGTCGGTTTGTATCCGATCCTATCTCTAAGAATCCCTTCCTTCTTTACAATAATTCCTATTCTAACTAGGACTTCTCCTTCCAGATCCTTCCTCCGTGCGCCGACTTGTTCCGCACGTATTCAGGTCCAGAACGATGAGGTGGGCCGCCCCCTTTTGGTGGGCCGCCAGGCTTGCTCGTGAGGTACCCAGGTACTATATCCCCCACACACGAACAGTTACCTCGATCGAAACAAGTCGTACAAATACCCACTCGAAGGTGGATCCCAGAGATTACAACAATCCACAAGTATTAAATAGGTCCCACTTGAGGTAATTTATTACAAACCGAGTTCAATGCATAAAGTAACAGTTATTCAGAGTTTTGAAAGCAGCGGAAAAAATAAACTAATTTATTCGAATGGAATGACGTCACGTGAAGCCGTCGTGACATCACTCGGAAGCATCCTCGTCCCACATGACAGTCCAGCCAGGAGGAAGGGTGGTTGGCCAGGTAAGACCCGCAACCATCTCCTCAAGAACACTACCTGAAAACAATTCAACAAGCAAGGCTGAGTATACTAATACTCAGCAAGACTTAACCGTCGGGTGACAGCTACATCACCAACTTCTAGACATGCAAGGCTTTTGGCTGGTGGGTTTGTGTTGCCAAAGAGCGACTAAGAGTGGATCCTTACTTTCAATATTTTAGCATCAAGTTCTAGTTAAAGTTAACCATTCTAGGTAAGCCACTTGTACTAACAAGCAAGTGGGGCAAGCAATTAAGCTAGCATCAAGTTTTCTTTCCATCATGTTCCACTTCCATTACTCGGTGCGGCAAGAGGTCAAGTAGTCTCATTAGCTGCGAGAAACAGACAGTTCGAACCGATTTTAACCTTGCAATGTGGACCTAAACACTTGGATCATCGCACTCAGCCAAAGGCTAGCGCTACCAGGTAGTTCCCATCAATCCCCCAGTCGCGTCCAGGACCAAACTCCCCCTGGCATACGAGGTCAAAGGCCGGCCGAACCAACACTTAAGCCCCTCGTACCCACATGTTCGAGGCATGGGGAAGAAGTTCCCGGAAGGAGCAGGAAAAAGTCCGCACCCTGAAGTCATATAGGTACTAAACTTACCGACCCCATAAAATCGACAAGTGCTTAATACGTTCAAAAACTTAACCAACATCGCCGTCACTCTTTCGACCTTAGCAACTTTTCATAAACAGGCGGGGCACCAACATGACCAAAAATCCCCGTCCGTCATCCTTATGATTCCAACGTAAGTAAAGCAGTTGATTCCTATATCTCGCGAGTGACAGAAAATCACTCGACTTTTACCGGGTCCTTATAGCGGGGCAGCTATCGACCTATCATACTAGTATTGCAAAGCATAGGTACCTATGATCATGCAACTAGGGTTTCAATTCAACTCCTGAAATGTAAATGCATAAGCAAACTTAACAAACATAGTTGCATGTATTCAAAACATGGGACATGCTCCGGGACTTGCCTTCGGGCACAGTGTTAGCTTGGGAGTCCTCGGCGGCAACGCTCGGGTCTTGCTCGACCTGGACGGCGTTCACTTCGCCTTCAGCTTGGCCTTCTCCTTCAGCGGGGACCAGTTCGTAGTCTCCGTCAGCGAGGGTCGGTTCTACACGAATGCATATGCAAATAAGAACATGATCTTATGTCGAGTCATTACAGTTGCATAATGATGAACCCGGGGTGTATTTAGTGACACATTCACCTGGACAATTTTGTCTGATCTTCCCTTTCTTTAACAAAGGTTGTAAGTACTCATTAAAGTATTTGGGGTTTGTTGATGGTGATTATGTACACATATATTATTTAATTTTGATTTCACCATAAAACAGCAAGGGTGTGTGTGTGATGTTTTTAGTTTATCTAACAATTTAAAGAAGCGACTTAATCTTATTTAACCCCTTTTTAACAATGAAACTTTCATAAATTATTCTGGCAGTTTGGTTCATGATTATAATGTGAGAAAATTTCTGCATGCTCTTTGTGGTTTGTTTGATTTACTAACCAAAAATTAGGCCAAGATCAAGCATACATTATCACAACAAAATAAACAAGAACAGCACACTAACATCAAGAATAAATCCTAATAAATCACATTATCATCAAAAGGTCCTTAGAAGTTTACCAGAACCTGTTCTAGTCTAAACAAGCTCACATGCCAAAGGATAGCTTTTAAAAGATCAAAAGATCCTGCTGTTTGAATTTACTAGGTTTAAATTGGTATGAAATAAAAGTGCAAGCTAGACAGCTCAAACTAAGCTCTAATTTTTACCAGACATGCATCAAGTTACCACGAGGCTTCTGCAAAAAGATTGAGCTCAGAAACTTCGCAGATTAATTATTAACAATGTTGAACCAAACGTGCACTGCCAGCCTAAACAATTAATAACTCAAATTCTAGTATGTAACTTTGTGCCAACTTTTTACAGCAGCCCAGATACTTCACCAGCTACAACATATCCAAAAACCAGTACAAACAAGGCAATAGATTTCAAACTGTGCACAAATTTATGTTTGAACAGATTTGAACTTAACTTAAAATCTACACAGAGAACACCTATATATGCTTTCTAGGAAAGGTAGAGCACAGCATCAGGAGTACAACAAAATTGGGTTTGCATTTTTCTTATTTTTCTACGATTTTTAACCAATTTTTAAAATTTCGGGATTTGAATCCTAGATCTGAACAATCTATTTACAGATTAGCCCCTGGAAACTTGCGCTAAGTCCCCTAGAAACTTTTGTGGCTTTGCAATGTGGTACCTGGGCCATGGCCAGCGGCGGTGGCCGGATTCCGGCGATGTGGGGCCACGGGGCTCAACGAGAACATGCCAGGGTTGCTCACCGCCTCACCTCGAGTGGATCCGGTGCAGAGAGCTCGGCCGGAGGTGGAGCGACGGCGGCTGGCGGCGGAGCGGCGCGGCGGCGGCTCTGTCTCCCCCAACGCCGGCGACGGCGGTGGCGGAGAGGGGCAGCTGGGGCTCTAGGGAGCTAGAGCGAGGGCGTGGGCGAGCACTGGTGGCGTTGGATGGCAGCGGAGCAGCACGCACGGCGGAGAGCGGCGGCGGCAATGGCAAGCGGCGGAGGGGTTCTCGCGTGCGGGGGTGCGGGGGCTTTTATAGGCGGTTGAAGGCGAGGCTTGGACAGTGGCTCGGAGCGGCGAAGCGGCCACGCGGAGGTTCGGGCGGCGCACTGCTGGGTAGCCACGGCGGACAGGGCACGCCGGTCGGCGGCCTGTCGCGGCGGGGCGGCGCTGGGCTGAGCGGTCGGTGGCCGGTCGGGAAGGTTCCTGCGCGGGTTGGCGAGGGGCTGGGGTCCATGGCGACCTGTCGCCGGTCTTGGTCGGGGCAGCGGCGCAGCGGCTCGCCGGCGGGTCGACGGCGGCCGCGTGGCGCGCGCGGAACGCCCGTCGCGTCCGGTCGGGACGGCGCGTGGGGACAGGACGGCGCTGGCCGGACGGACAGCGAGGGGACAGCGCGCGGTGCAATTAAGGCGCCGGCGTGGCCTCGGCGTCCGCGTCAAAGACCGGCTGCCGCGTGGCGGCGCGGTCGGGCGCTGGAACGCGCGGGGCCAGAGAGCGCCGGCAATTCGTCGAACACATGCCGGGCGTCCATTCAAACCTAAATTTCTCTTAAATTTTGACCTGAAGTTCAAAATCTCCAAGAAGCAAAGTTGTGTCCCAGATTACCAGCTACAACTTTTGCAAAGGTTGACCTATGAAAAAGTGTATGGATTCGAGGGAAAACTGGGGAGAAAAACCGGTGAACTTCGGTGTCAGCCGGCCGTGAACTGGGTTTTTGGGGCTGAAGCACTCAAAAACACTCCAGGGCCATATTGACAAAGTTGTGTCCCATAGAAAGATGAACAACTTTCATATTGGCACATTTTTGAGTTCTTAAAAGAAAATTTGAAATCAAGTCATGCCAACCAGCAAAGGTCCAAAGTTCACCGAGATAAAAAGGATTTTGGGTGAACTTTTCTTAAGTGAAAATCTAGGTGGGGCCAAGGTACTCTTAATTAACCTAAGACAAGTGGTTAAACAGGTGATTAAGTTAATTAAACACCTAGATTGTCACAGGGTCCCTGCCCAGCCTTATATACACGGAGGGCAGAGTTACAAGGTCGGTTCCGAGTAGAATCCTAACCTAATACAACTCGTAGAGTGCTTTACAAGTCCATCCGAGTAGTTTACATGTCACACGACTAGTTTCTATAACGAGAAGAGTCCCTGCGGTACTCCACTCGTAGTCTCCACGCCTGATACGACTTCCTTCGGAGATTATCCATGCGTCCTTGTGGGCCCATGGTCGTACCTCCAACAGGGAGGGGAGGAGGAGGCCCGCCTCCGCCCCGCGAAGAAGCCAGGCCCCGCCGCTGCACGAGCCGCGCCGCCGGACGCCGGATCCGCCTAGTGAGGAAGCCAAGCCCCGCTGCCGCAGTGCGCAGTCTCCCAAGAGGAGAGGAGAAAAGAGACCATGTGGGCCCCGCGCTGACACGTGGGTCCAGCAAAAAAGATTGGAATAGAAGAGAGAAATAGGGGATACCGTTGTAGTATGACCCTATTTAGAGGACGTAATCTTTTAGAGGGTTGAAATGTTCTTTTAGAGAATGATATTTAGAGGACACCGTTGCAAATAGTTTTATACGGTAGTGTATCTCGCGTCAGCCTTCTCGGTCTCGGATAAGGTAGGGTAGAGCATTCGTCCGCTCGCTGGCTCTTCTTGATTACTAGGTGTAGTTTAATTAAGACGATGACCACCATGACCACTGCCATCGGCTTGGAACACACGCAGAGGTGCTCTATACAGTATGTGTTGCGTGCTGCGTGCGTGCAGGGAACAGAAATTTCAACGCGCGCGGGCCATGTCGATGTCGTTGTGATGGCGACGCGGCAACGGCAGCAACCTCGCTCCGGCCTTCTGGAAGGAAGGCCCGGTTTCTTGGTGCCCGATTCAAGCGGCATAGCACATGGTTAAAGTACTAAAGGACACGAGCACGCGCGCGAATCATTCGTTGACGTATGTGCGCAGCTGGGGCAGCCGCGAGTCCAAACCTCGCGTCATTACTATATGGGGGTCGATAACGTGACCGCTTGGGCTCCTGTTGCTTGGAGCCGGAGTGAGTTGGCTGCTTCTTTTCAGCACCGAATGTAATGCTGCTGCGAGCCTGGGTTGACGACTTTGCTTCGACACGACTTCGAGCAGATTGTATATGTGCGTCTGTGACGTAAGCCCATCTATTATGTATACTATAAAGGACGACGAAATTTTCGTACCAGGGTTACTCTTACCCCTATAACACCGTCGGATTTTATGATGACGATCGGACGGCTTAGATTAATCTAAAGAGTCTATGTTGACTTACATCGCTCCTACATCGTCGGATTTTATGATGACTGAACGCTCTAAATTAATCTAAAGAGTCAACGGTCGGTCGACGGTGGTCATTGTTGTCCTTTCTATTGTAACGCGCTCGGAGTCTATTGATTTAGGAAAAGAGCCCCGATCACGTTAGCTTAACGCCCCCGTCACGTTGACATGAAAATAGAAGTTCACGGGCGATCGCGATGACTTAAAAAAAGAAACTAATATTACACTACTTCGACTTGCTTTCAATGTCCCAAGTTTTAGTTCGCAATTTCCTCCTGCATCCTCTTCCTGATGTCTCCACATACTGGTCCATCACGTCTATACTATTGAAAACAAGGTAAGAAGATGTATTGCTTTAGAAAATTGAACAAACCAATCCTCTCGAGAGAAGGTAACGATGCTTGTGCTATGCGGCAGGCCGGCAGCGCAGTACGTCTCCATGTAGCCGCTTCAGCAGAAGATTAGCGCCTCCGTCTTTGCTCCTCTGAACCTTCGCCTGCTCACTCCTCCACCGTTCTTTTGCTTGTGCTCTGCCTCCTCCTTGCTCTTGCTTGTGCTAGTTGGTGGCCGGTCTGGGTGGTCTGCTTTCTAGCACGATTTGCAATAATAATGTTCTTTGCTCCAGCGCTGGTGCCTTTTGTACTTCTTGTGTGTTTACGTGCAGAACGATATAATTACAAGTTAATTTATCATTTTCTATTATACATACTAATATACTATATGGATTATTTTTATAAAAATAGTAAAACATATCCACGTATCATGTTTTTTTTTGGAAAATGTTGTATCCCCGTATCGGTCCGATACTGATACACGTATCCGTACCCGTGTAGCTTAGATTTAAAGAGTTCATATTGACTACATCGCTCATGTACCATCGAATTTTATGAGATTAATATAAATAGTCTATGTTGACTACATCACTAATTTAGTGATTTTTTTAAAACACGTGCCTGTGGCACGTGCCTTTCTGCTAGTCTTATTAAAACAGAAGCAAAATGAGCCAACAGATTTACCGAGAGGGCTTAAAAAATCCTATGTTAATCCAAAAAAGAGAAAAATACACACCGTTGGATTTTATGTAAATTTAACGGCCTAGATTCATCCGTCTAAAGTGTCAATACTGAATACTATTAAACATATTAGATTGTTATAAAAGGAAATGCTCAAAGGATACTTAATAGAGAAGGAGTGCTCAAAGAAAAACAATATAATATACAACTCTTTGTAATATTTACTTCTCATATAATCTACACTCTTCCATGAAAAATCAACCACAATAGCCTTACATAATAGAGAAGGAGTAGAGAAAGAGTGCTCAAAGGATTTTATACTCCGGCCCATTGGTGTCTTGTGATACTAAGCTAGCTGCACATAATAAAGATACAAATGGGTGTGAAAAAAGGACACAAATAATAAATCCACAAGGCATAAGTTGGTCAAGTGCACGGGTGGCCGGTGGTGGTGGAAAAGGAGATAGTGATACTGCAAGATGGAGTACAAGCTCAGTTGTATTCTTGCGCATCTAACGGCCCAGACTATCTCAAAGAGTCCATGACATATAAATAAAAGGTCTAAATTAATTTAGTTAAATTTGAGATTCGTTGGAAAATTTACACCATGATTATTATATATTGAGGTAAAATATAATTGTTTATCAGTATCGAAGTATTAGACTACGACATCAAAAAGACATGTGAGTATATTCTATCCGTGAGATAGGACATACCTAGAGTGTTTTGATGGAAAACAATATCACGTAAGGACTATTTTTAAACATTTGGACTATATACAATTTTTTCTCTTTACAAAATTGATCAATAAACCTTTATAAAAAAAAATGAATTCACAGGTCCGATGGCAGGAAGAGGCCTTCGTTGTCTCATTTTGCCCAACTTGCCACAAGTAGGATTTTTTCTTAAAAACACAACACAAACACACACGCTCAAATATATGCACGCACACTCACCCATATGAATACACAAACGAGACCACACACCCTAGTAGTTCTAAAAAATTAAGCTTACTGATCTCGAGACTGACAAAGTCAACACAAACACTTCAATGTCAAGGAGTGCATTGCTTACTACTGAAATGATAGGCCAGTTAAATCCTAAAATAAATCTAGAAAGATTCAAACACCCGCGCCAAGTTGAGAACTTAAACTTGGGTGGACAGGTTCCACCACAAGGAGCCTCACCAGCTGAGCTATGTTTAGTTCGCACAACAAACAATATGGTCAGGCAATTATGATCATAAGATGTGAGCGGAAAGAGCATAAGCATAGTGATTCATCGAGAACAATGATGTGATTCCGATCTAAAGGTCGATGAGATAATACACAATATTGATCGATGAGATAATACACAATATTGAGAGCCACATCCAAAAAAAAGTAAAGTGCACATGAAGAAGCACAATGTAATAGTAGCACTTTGTAAATATTATTTTTCAATAATATTAGTTTCCATATTAAGACGACAGGTCGCTTTGAATATCACCAGCTATTATCTTTTTACTTTTTTGTCATTACTAGCAGAAGGGCACGTGCCGCAAGCACGTGTTTAGAAAAAAATACTAATTTAGATGTGTAATCTAAATGGACTCTTTAGATTAATCTAAAGCATTCGATCATCATAAAATCCGACGGTGCAGGCTTAAAGGTGAGATGTAGTCAATATGGACTCTTTAGATTAATTTAGAGCGTGTTTTAGGGAAAAAACTAATTTAGATGTGTAATCTACATGGACTCTTTAGATTAATGTAGAGCGTTCGATCATCAGAAAATCCGACGGTGTGGGATATAGATGACGACGGACGAAACGAAAATTTCGTCGTGCTTTATAGTATAGATAGCTATGTCTCCTTGATCGCAAGCACATGAGGGAGAACGCAATGCTGCATAGGAAGCAACTAATGGTATATTAAAAAATATTATTTCTTGTTCAGATTGCTTTCCATGATGAGGCCTAGAGAGGAGGCGGAAATCACTGGATATTATCTTGATAGACTTTAACATCACCTTGATGGCAAGCAAAAGGTGGCGAACATGCCATGATATAGTATAGCTAGGTGCATAACAAAATCTATAAATCTAGAATGCCAAAAATGACCTATAATTTGGAATGGAGGGAGTAGTAACATAAACAATACATCGCCCATTAAAGTCATACACTATGATAGCAAAAATGTGCTCAAAGCACACGATAGTTGTCGCTAATATGGTCGAAGAACTCATCAGATAGCCTATACCCGACACGTGGATTAAAAATGAAAAGCCAAAGACATATACCATGCACTTTGCAGCTCGAGGTAAAAAAAATCACGAAACAATTTTTTTACAACTGTACAACAATGCGTTTTTTGAGAATGGTGCAAAGATACATGCTTATACTTCTGATCATGCTACAAGCAACATGCACGACCATCCAAACAAAGATGGAGGAAGTGGTTGATGAGAAGGAAAAATGTACACCATCAGAGATGCATCTTTGATGGCTGTAGTATAGCGGGCAAAACTCTTTGAGAGTAGAAGCACAAGAAAGGTGATGAACACAAACGAGAAGGCTATACTACCTTACCAGCTCTAACAATATATTTGTTGATCCCACGCATTGTACCGGGAAAAAGGATGCGTCCAAATAATGAGAACATGCAATCGAGTTATAGCGACCGCAAGTTAGAGAAAAATAAAAACAAAAGGAGATTGTAGCTTTTGCGGGCATACATTCAACCATTTATTATTTTGTTTTTAAACAATACACAACATAATATAGAGATTAAAAATAGGCAATATCCTTGTTTGAACAAAACAATTACAATATACCTCTAAACAAAAAACTAAAATCTTTTTCAAGTAAAAAACTAAAATATTTATTAAAAAAACTAGATGAGAAGGAACACTATGCATCCTTAGGGATGCATCTTCGATGACTGTAATATAGCGGCCAAATTTCTAAGAGTAGAAAAACAAGAAAGATGATGAACATAAAGGAGAAGGCTATACTTCCTTATTAGATCTAATAATAAATTTGTTGACCCCGTGGATTCTATCGGAAAAAGGAAATGACAAGAGAGATGAGGGCATGCAATGGAGTTATAACAAATCAGAATTTAATTATGATATTTTTGGTTGACAATCGTTTGGATCTTCTTTTTGGTTGACAAATTATCATCATAACAAAAAACTCTCAAACAAACATGTAGATGGCCGACCAAGAACACACTAAAATGTTAAAAATAAAAAAAATATGTTTATGAAATATAAAAATATATGTTCTAAGTATGTATTTCATTTTTCTCTTAAATTCATGTTTTAAAATGGATGTGTCGCAAAATATGATGAGAAGTATAAATGACATCGTGTTTACATATTTTAAAAAATATATAAAAATATTAATTTACAAATACTAGCTACCCGCGCAAATTGCGGGACAGCTTGCTAGTTTTAATTAAGTTAAGAAAGGTCCCGGGGTTCTGTATGGACCTAACAAAGCGTCAAAGCCTCTCTGTCTTGTGTACTAAAAGGAGTCGACAGCATGGAACCGACGGCACCTGCAACACACCTCGTTGAGAGGTCTGACCATTGACGCACGAGTTCCTGAACAAAATCGTGCAGCAATTAACTCGTGCGTCAATTGCCATTTGTAGGGCGTGTTGTACTAGTGCTCACACAACCTTGCGACACAATAACCTAACCCCGTCAGTTACGAGAAGAGCATGTACCCAACGCCTTTGCCGGCCGCGAGCTCGCGCGATCCCGACACGCACGGACGCCTCGTGGGGGTTGGGTTGGGTCGGGAACGGCGTGGCACTGGGGGTCCCACCGCGCCAGCCATCACCGGGCTGCTCTCGTGTCGTCTGATAACGCGCAATGACACCGTGTCAGCTCAGCGGTCGCGCCGGGCAAACCCGCGCGCGGCGGCGACGGCGGCGGCGGCAAATGATTATTAGTAGCCCGAACAGCGCAGCGTGCGATAACCATCGCGGACGCCGCTAATGACCTGGGATTATTTTACTATCCATGACCATGATCCCTCCCCGCGCTGGCTGTCTCGGCCTCCATCCACCCACCGCCCCCGCCGCTGCCACGTCGGCACCCCCCGCGCCTTCCTCCCCACCAACTCACCCGGCTAGGCGAGGGCACGGGCACCCCAGCGCATCTCGCCAGCGGCGATGCGATGCCCCCCGTATATATCCGGCGCCGAGCTCCAGGGTGAAGCCTCATCCCCTCCACGACCAGTCGACCACCACCGCCCGCGCCGCGCCCAACCCCACCTCGGCAAATCACCAAACTGCCCCCCTCGTTGAAAAAGGGCGAAGGCGAGAGCAAAGAGAGGGGAAAGGGAAAAGGATTTTTCAGATTTTGCGGCAGCGACCGACCTCCCTCCCCCAGCTGCGCAGCTACCATCCCCTCCTCTCCTCTCCTTCCCCCGACATGACACCGCATCTGCCCACCGTCTCCTCCTCCGCCTCCTCCACCCGCGCCGCCGCTGCGGCGCACCACCACCACCCCCACCTGCTCGACGGCCCCTCCTCCGCCGCCGCCGCGCCGCACCACCGCCGGCGGCGGCGCCGCCGGGTCCCGGGCTGCCTCCGGCCCCGCGGGGCAACGACCGTCCGCTGCTGCGCGGCGGCGGCTCCCGCGCCGCAGGCCGCGGTGCGGGCGCGGGCCGCCGGGGCCGTCACCACCACGCGCGTCTTCGTCGTCTCCGATCTCCACACGGACTACCCGGAGAACATGGACTGGGTGCGCCGCCTCCCCGCCGAGGTCGGCGCCGGGGAGGGCGACGGCGTCGACGCGCTCGTCGTGGCGGGGGACGTGGCCGAGACCAGGGACAACTTCGCGCGCACCATGGAGGTGCTCAGGGAGCGGTTCGGGGCCGTGTTCTACATCCCCGGGAACCACGACCTCTGGCTGCGCCGCGAGGGCGGCCGCTACGTGAGTCGAATCTCCCTCCCCATTCCCCCCCTCCCCAGCTTCTCCTTCCGCCTGCCTTGCCCTGCAAGCAAGGTGTTTGACGAAATGCCTCGCCGTAGCTGCTGCCCCCATCTCGGACGGCAGCTAGCCGTAGCTCAATTTGATCCAGCTGTACATTGTAAGCTCGGTTGGCTCTATCCCCTGTTTAGTAAGTTGCTTAGAGGCCTAATTTTAGACTAGGCAGAGTATACCGATGGGGTTTTGATTTTATTAGCTTGTTTTAGGCTTTTAGCAGCAGCAGTACTATCTGAACTACATTTCATTAGTGAATGTAGTTAGATATCTTGACAGAAAGGGCTACCATCGCAAAGTATACCAATGTAGTTATATGCTAGCTAGTTAGTTACCACTCATGCTTCAGAATGTGTGGCACAGCTGAAAAGGATGAAATAGTGTTGTGTTCTTAGATAAATCATATCTCAAGTACATGATATTCTTCTTTTTTTTAGTACAGCATTTACCACAGCATTAATGTTTATCATTGTTGAGGCTCTCTCAGTTACTCAAATTATTCCTTCCAGATGGATTCGCTGGAGAAACTGACTGCATTGCTTGATGCGTGTAGTGAGCTGGGTGTGGATACTGGCCCAAGAATGATAGGTGACTTGGGAATCATACCATTGTTCTCGTGGTATCACAAGGTCGTTTAGTGTTCCTTGCCTCAATAACATTGCATATTAAAGCCATGATATAACGCACTGCATTCCTTGGACTATCCTGCTTTCTCATCTTGCTTAATTGGTCTCCAGAGCTTTGACAAGGAAAAGGATGTTAACAGTGTGCGCGTCCCTTCTCTAGAGATGGTAGGCTGGCCTTTCCCTCAATACATATTCCTCATTTGCAATAACTGTTACAGCGTTACCAAGCATAGTCAATTAGTGCAGTTTAAGATATCTTTGACTTTTGTTCCTTAGTATAGATAATGAGCTGTCCACTACAAAATTCTATACGTGTTTTACATCTTGACATGACCCAGGACCTATTCTCTCACCTGGATGGCAATACTATAATTAGACTTCCCCTTTCTTACAATGTTATGTGGATTCATATTAGCAAGAGGATCACTTGATTTATTTTGCAAAATTGGATACCTCAAATCAGATATTCTATCATGGCCACTAACAAACTCACTGTCTCAGTATTTGTACTATGATGCATAATGAGAAAGATTGCATCCACACACAGTGAAGCACAAGTATTTAATGCTTAGGAATGGCACTGTTTCCCTCTTTCTTAGTTTCTTGTTAAAGAACTTGGCACAATTAATCCTGAAATTCCTTATATCTGTGAAATAATCATTTCTGGTTTCTTTGATCAGGCTTGTAAAGATTTTCATGCTTGTAAATGGCCTTCAGATCTGGCAAATGATGATGAGTCTCTTGCTCTTTACTTCGACAAATTGAATGACAAGAATCATGATGCTATTGAAGAAGTAAAAAATAGCAGCAAACAGATACTAACATTTTCACACTTTGTACCAAGGTGAGTTCTTTTTCTCCTATCTTAGCCTTCAGTTTCAGAAGCACCTTGTAGTTTGTTTGATCTCCAGTTCTGAAAGTATGTTTGATTGCATTACTTAGTGTACATCAATTGATCCGTTCTATGTAAGCTCTTTAGTATGTTTAAGTTGATGACACTTGCACAGTAGAGCTTTATTTAAGGGTAACGTTCCTTCTGTTAAACGATTCAGTGTATGTCTCTTTCTTGCTTAGTTATAATTCGTAGCAAATGCACCCTCTTTCTTGTCTTTTTTTTTCAAATGATGAGAACACTTATAACTATTGTACCATTCTTAGCAAATGCACTCCTTTTGTTGTCTTGTTGAAGTGCCAGTTGAGAACAACCTACATTTGGAGCTGCACCAGTGACTTTCAATTTGAAAAGTTTTTCCTGAACTAGCCATTTAGTTTGTTATGCTATGTAACTGTCTAATTGCATTAAATCGCACAGCCATCTGCTAGTGCTATGTGAAGCATACCCCAAGTCTTCTGAGTGGCCTCCCTTTCTCCCATTATGTTTTGGGTTTCCTTTGTTACTTCAAAATTTTAGCACCAGAATTTAGCATGTCTTAAACATACAGCCTGCATGCTCATGGTCCTAAAGTGACGACGTATCTCTTTTGTACAACTCTGCAGGCAAGAGTTGTGTCCGGAGAAACGGATGCTTTATTACCCATACCTTCCAAAGGTCATCGGCTCTGATTTCTTGGAAAGGAGGCTGAGAGATATACACAGTAACAGAAAAGATGGATCAGCTTGCCATGTTTTTGGGCACACACATTTCTGTTGGGATTCTGTTGTGGATGAGATCAGGTACTGATCTGCCCATTGTAAGATCAAGATTCAAAATGCTTATCCTAACTCTAACGATATGAATTTCCTCCGATGTAGGTACGTACAAGCACCTTTGGCATACCCCCGAGAAAGAAAACGGAGAATGAACAGCGAAGGTTGGCTACCGTTTTGTGTATACCGTGACGGCTTCAACCCTGAAATATATCCGGCTTTGTGGTCGGACTACTACAACAAGAACAAAAGGGAGCCTGAGAACACTCAGCTCGCGCCATGGGTCGCAAGACATTTTGCAAAGTACCATAAGTTTCACTGACCCCTACTGAAGCTCCATGTTTTGCCAAATTGGATGCGGTTCTCGGTTCATCCGTTCAGGACAGTGTTGGAACCTGCATTTACCTGAAGGGAAAAGAAAAGAGGAGAGATTGACGTTTTACCTGTACATGATTTTTTTTCCACTCGTACCATAGACTTTTGGGTAAGGAAACGCCTGCCTGTTGGATGTATGTTGCAAAATGAGAATAATGTGTATAAGATTCTTCAAAGCCTTGAGGCAGAAATAGTGACATATACTAGCTTATTCTGTTCATCTAACCAGGCCCATTTGGTCCACTGGTGAAGTTCCAATCTGCCAAATCACTGAGAAACTTGCTTCAGTCCCCCGTATTCTATGGTGGAACCTTGCATCTTTTGAATTCGAATATCTGTTTGAGGGCATATTTGAATGGGATTTCCAGTAAAGACTCATCTGGATTGAAAGGTACTCCGCGTCTGCACCTTTGAGGTCTGTTACTGGCAGGTCGCCAGCGCGCCAATGCTCGATCTCCTTCTGGTGCTAGAGTTTCCTGCGGGGCTGAGGGCTTGGGCCAAAATGGTGCTCATCAGGACTCCGTCCACGGGCCACGGCACCTCTCTCCTAACTCCGTTCAGAGTTCAGACATCCTTGCTCGGTTTCTCCTCTGTGCTATACCCGCACGTCGGCACATTCTTCCCCAACCGCGCGCAGGAGTGATCTATCGGACGCCGTGGCGTCGGATCGTTGTCCAGGTGGAGCGGTACAGTGGAGTGGACAGTGCCCGGCCGGTGCTCCTCTGTTCTGGGTGCGCCTTTGCTTAGCTTCTTCTAACCCATTGGTGATCGCGCTGTTTATGTCTTTATTCTTTTGCCATTTCAGAGGATGTTTAGGAGAATCCAAGTACTACTAGTTACATCGTCTCCAAATGAAACTTTTATGGTGTAGTACATTGTAGCACGAATGAGCCAAATTAAAAGCAGCCACCAGATAATCAGATATAGTACGAATATACAAGTAATGCTGCTCTTTTCACCTCAAGACTTATTATTACACGTTTTGGTGTACTAACACCGGAAATGTACACCGCCTGATTCAACCTTCTCCAAACACACAGGGCAAATCAACACAGAGCGTACGTAGCGTACGGGCCCCTTATTAGCCACTTCACACGACGACACACACAAGCATAATGCAAACACGTATTACGTACTGTCCCGACACACGCGCACGCACAACAAAAGCCACAACAACGAACACACGAGACCCGATCATGGGGCCGAGCGAGGAAGGAGACGCCGCCACCGCGCCCGTCGTCACCGTGCACCCAGCTAGTAGTCCTCCGGCGCGAGCGGCTGGTGGTGCGCGTGCGTCGCGGCGGCTTCGGCGGACGGGATGACGAGGTACTCGTACACGATCCCGGCGACCCCGGCGCCGAGGAACGGGCCGAGCCAGTACACCCAGTGGTGCCTCCACCGCCACCCGACGAGCGCCGGCCCAAACACCCTGGCCGGGTTCATCCCTGCGCCGTCGAAGGCGCCCCCCGCCAGCACGTTGGCGCCCAGCATGAACCCCACGGCCAGCGGCGCGATGGTGCCCACGCTGCCCCGCTTCGGGTCGATCACCGTGGCGTAGTAGGCGTACATGAGCCCGAACGTCATGGCGGCCTCGAGGAGCACCGCGTGCCAGTCGCCGACGCCGGAGGCCAGCGCGAACCCCGGCGGGCGCGTCCCGCCCGTGGCCAGGCGGAGGAGGAGCGTGGCGGCGATCGCGCCCAGCAGCTGCGCCACCCAGTAGAAGACGGCCCGGATCAGGGAGACGCGCCCGCCGATGAGGGCCCCGAAGGTTATGGCCGGGTTCAGGTGACCGCCCGAGATGTTTACCGCCACGGACACCGCGGCGGCCAGGGCTAGTGCGTGTGCAAGTGCCACGGTCACCAGGCCGCCTGCCGTGCTCATGTCGCGGTACATCTTCCCTGCATACGTACGTGCCCCCCGCAGAAATCGTATCAGCAATAAGGCACGCTGCTGGTGGGCCCTCCATGCGGAAGTTAGCAGCAGCAGCAGCAGCAGTGTAAAGTGTGTGCTACGTACCGAGGGAGAGGACGGAGCCCTCGGCGGCGAAGACGAAGACGGCGGTGGCGAGGAACTCGGAGATGGCGGCGCGGATGGTGTCCGGGTGCGTCGCGTCCTCGCTCCGCCCCACCGTGAACCGCCGCCCCGCCGGCCGCACGCCCGTGCTCATCTCGGCGCCGACGACGGTCAAGCTAGCTGCTAGCTTGGTTGCGACCTCGATCTCCCCTTCTTCGCCTCCTCTCTGCCTCTTCTGTCTTCTCCCTGTCACTCGACGATGGATGGCCGAGCAGAACAAGTGTGCTAGCTGTTGCCGAGACTTGCCGCGCTAGCGTACGTTAAGACTTAAGAGGCGGGCGCCCGGTCAGGAGGTGCGGCGACGGCCGGCGCGCGTGGCTTATAACGTGGCCGGGCCGTGCCGCGGGGCCGCGCCACGTGGGGGCGCCGCGGGCCAGCTGGGCGGCACGTCTCAGGGGGGGCGACCGTCCGTGCGTACGCAGCGCGAGCGCTCATGCTGATCCCGAACCTGGTGGGCCCGCGTGCCAGGTCACGAGCACATCGCGGCGAGCAATGCAAGTATGCGTTTCTGCCCACGGATACGTACTGTTCTCTATCCGTTGCCATGGCGATTGATTGTCGCCATGCCGGATACTGCTTCTGTGCTCGATTTCTTGTCTGACGGTGCCCAGACGGCGTCTTCGATTAGATCCGTGTCCCTACCTTGTATCTGATGAGCTCTACTAGAGGTGTGGGGGAAAAAGAAGCGGCATACATCATCAGAGACAGGCGAGGTCAAGGTCCGTGGACTTCTTGAGGGGCATGTCAAGAACTGCCAAGTCACATTTGGATGGACAGTATTCTTTGGGCATAGCAATGACACCTTCCACCATCACATCAACCATTTCTTCAAGGTGGTCATTCCCACACTCGCTCGTCGTTTCCTTACGCCTCCCGATCCTAATCAATTGCAGCCAAAAATCCAAGACAATCCTAAATTCTATCCTTTCTTCAAGAACTGTCTTGGTGCGATTGATGGAACTCACATTCCAGTTTCCATATCTCCTGAGAAACATTCTCCCTTTAGAAATCGAAAGGGAACACTAAGCATAAACGTGATGGTGGCATGTGATTTTGATCTCAATGTCACTTTTATTTCTAGTGGGTGGGAGGGCTCAGCTACAGATTCTGCAGTTCTAAGGTCAGCTATGAGAAAGGGCTTCAAGGTACCCCCAGGAAATTGGTTGATGGAGGGTATGCAAATACTCCATCTTTCCTTGCTCCTTATCGAGGAGTTCGGTACCATTTGAAAGAATTTGGGGCCAGACATCGAAGACCACAGAACCCTAAGGAGCTCTTCAACCATCGCCATTCCCTACTTAGGAACCATGTGGAGAGGGTTTTGGGAGTGATTAAGAAACGCTTCCCCATTCTCAAAGTGGCCACATTTCACACGTTGGAAAATCAAATAAAGATACCTATAGCTGCTGCCATCTTTCACAATCTAATTCGATTACTACATGGAGACGACGAATGGTTAGATCATCAGCCGGATATTATTGATCCAACAAAATTTGTTGCTCTACCAGTTGGTGATCAAACCAATGACCCAGGAACTACAGAAGGGAATGCTTTAAGAGATGCCATAGCACAAGAAATGTGGGCTCAATACCAGCAACATTTAAGATAATAGTCTTGTAAATTAGCCTTGTATCATGTAAATTAGCCTTGTATGATGAATAAGTCTTGTATGATGAATTAGTTTTTTTTCTTTCAAAAGCTATGGTTGGGAAAGGCTCCCCAAGGTTCAACATGAGTGGTTCGCCAAAGGTGCGTAGGTACATGCCTACAACAAGTGCTACAAAAAAGAAGCCTTCCCCTAAATGCACTGGAGCAAAAAGGAGTGGAGGTTCTCCAAGAGGTATGGTGTTTACTGTTTCTTTATGCTATGAAATTTCTATTATTGATGTCTGGCTATTGTTCTATGTAGTGAAACAGAGGGCGGATTGGAATCCGGCCCTTGAAAGGTCCCTTGTTGATATTCTCCATGAGTATAGTGGGTATAGAGGTGACAACGGGTGGAACTCGGAAGCGTGGAACAAGATGGTAGAGGAGTTTCATGTGAGGAATAAGTATGTCAACTACACAAAGGCTCAGATTCAAGAGAAAGAAGGTCAGTTGAAAAGAGACTACAAGATGCTCAAGGCAGCGAGGCAACAGAGCGGGTCAAGGTGGAATGAGAAAAGGGACATGGTTGAAGGATCGCCTGCTATGTGGGCAAATCTCATGGTGGTGAGTTCAATTCTTGAATTAATTATGTGAATAACCTCAGTTATGTCCTCTTATATGATGAATGTTTTCTTTAAATGTGCAGACATTCCCTAAGATCAAGAAGTTTAACAACAACAAGGCAAGTTTTCCGCTGTTTGATGCTTTGGGAGAGCTTTATGATGGTAAGTTCTGCTGCCATAATAGATTACTTATGACCTCATTGCTATGATTAACCCATATTTCCTTGTTATTGTGCAGGACACTTGGCTGAAGGAGCTTACAATATAACTTCTCTTCTGCCACCTCATGTGGAAGAAGCTTCTGAGCAACATCAGGATGCTGAAGATGAGCCACAAGGATGTGGTCACAATGTGGTTCATGAGGTAGATGATGAATTGGATGCTGGTTTCGTTGAAGGAAGTGGACAACGAAGCCCTGCTGCTGCTGCTGAATTTGAGCATGCTGAAGAGGAGGCTCATGATCTGTTAGGAAATGAAAGTGAGGCTCTAGCTGTTGAAAGAAGTGGTCAGCGAAGACCTGTTGCTGCACCACCAAGAAAGAAGCATCAAAAGGGAGATAAGAGACCTAGGAAGACTGAAAAAATAGAAGGAGTGATGGAGAGATACATTGAAATGAGACAGAAACAATCAGAAGATGAAACTGCACTTTGGGCGAGAGAAATGGAGGCAAGGGAAAGGGAGGCAAGGGAAAGGGAGGAAAGGGAGGCAAGGGAAAGGGAGAATGCTCAAGTGTCTGATTTCTCGATCAGAAGGTGCTTCTCAGTTTTGAACACAATGGAAATGACGAAAGAAGAAAAGGCAAAAGCATACTCATTCTTCACTAAGAACAAAGATAATAGAGAAGCCTTCATCTGTGGTTGTGAATTTGATGAAGCAGCAGCCTTGATTTGGCTCAGAAGTGAGATGGCTTAGAAGGTATGTATGATACTACAACCTTCATATCTATACTGCTTGTCATATCTATACTGCTTGTTCAAAAAAAATGTAGGATGTGGTCAGAATTCTAGAATGCACTTTTTATTTTCCTTGCAATAGTGCTTAATATCCTCTGGTAATTCTTGAGTGCTTGTGAAATCATATTTATTGACATTGTTCAAATTTGGAAAGTAGCACGACATGCTACTTTGGGAACTTCTTATCTATTATCTTAGTTTTCTAAACTATGGCATTATGTAGTAAATTGACAGTTATGGCATGCTACTTTGGCATGTATCCTTTTTCTCTGAATGTTGTAACCCCTTTTACAGATTGTCCTTTGACCATTTTGTGTTGATCACTAGCAGTGTCCATTCATGTCAGAAACTTGATTGTGATGTGCCGTTTCAATGAAAAGAGGAGCAAATTGTGATGTTTGCCAGCTATGTCATTGGAACTGCACAGCTGGTGTGCAAATCTATTGCGTTGCCTGATGGTCACGCTCACTGCACAATGATGGCCTTCGATTTGTTTTGAGCTCTGCGATTTTGTTTCAGGTCTGAAGGAGTGCGAACAAAACATTTTGGTCTCAAGGTCTACACTGGAGTGCGAAAACTGAAAGACATTCTTATTTTAACTCTTCTTTGGTCTCAAGCTCTATGATTTTGTTTTATCATAAAAAAATCATGTTATGATGTTCATTCTTGCTTGCCATGGAACAAAAACCTGTAACCTTTGTGTTTTCATGTTGGAGTGCAATAGTTTGTATGTGTGGAAGTTGGAGTTTATCCAGAGAAGATCTTTTCTTGCTAGCTAAGATCGAGTGGATCTTGGGGAAAAAATGACTTTTGTCAGACCTGTTTACTGGCCCGATGAGATCTTGGGGAACAGGCTTGATCTCTTGTTTTTGATCCTGTGCAGCCGAACAGACTCTTTTTGATCACTTGTTTTTGATCCTGGCTTGAAACGGTTGATTGCCAGGATTCAGTGACACGCCTGGATCCACTTGATCCTGGCCTGGCGTCGATCCTGGCCTGGCATCAAACCAACAAAACCGAACGAGGCCTAAGGGGATGTCTAAATTTAGGGGTTTCTTTTCCGGGAAGTCTAAATGCTTAGTTTGGTGTCTAAATGCTCGACTTTTACTTAGTTTGGTGTCTAAATGCTTCTTCGATTTAGACATAGGTTGGGGTCTCAACTCTCAATGCTTATTGTTAGGGTGGGGCTTTCCTTCATATAGCGAGCTACTCTTCTACCGATTCGTTTCAAAAACAATGATAAATAAACATCATGATGAGTGTGCATCTATTTTTATTTCGTACACTGTGTTCTCATTACGAGTAAACGAAATATTGTCTCCCTCGACATAGGCCCAACCAAGTAAAGAGAGGTGCATCCACTCGATAAGCTTGGCTGACAACTCACAACAAAAGGCTTTCATTAGTCCTCTCTAATTTACCAATCCATTTGGCAAGCAAACACACGTATAACCATAACACCTATAAAACTAAGACCTCCAGAGTCTATGGATTTCCTCATTGCTTTCTATTGGACCATGCAATATCTTCAGGTGCATATCTAGAACATAAATCCGCAGGACAGGAGATAATAGAGACAAATAGCAATTTTATGGTCCAAAATTCGACATATTTCTTCAAAGATATTTGCTGAAAATAAGTAGCAATTATCTATAATTTATCTTCACCCTTATATTGACAGGTTCATCACTTTTTTCAAAGTCGGAACCAACATTCTTTGTACATAGGGGGGATGTGCCCTCTTTCCCTAATCCAATTAGTTATTGGGAATTTTTTTCTTATATTACTTGGGGGTGGTTCGCCATCCGGCGGTGGAGGAAGGACAGACGGTGGCAGAGTGGGTGGTGAAGGACCTGTGGTAGGCGGTGAAGACGGTGAGAGCAGATTTTTGGCTCGGATCCATTCGCGCTGAGTGATGTGGAGGAGGCGTGGGCATTGGAGCTGAGTGGGAGGTGGTTGCCGTGGAGGCGTTGCGCGTACGTCCGAAGAAGGCCGCACAAGGAAGACGAGGGATGATGAAGAAAGAGGGCAGCGAAAGAGAAGGGGTGAATCTGGACGGTTGAATCTGGATCCAATAGTTTCAAATTTTGAATGATGGAAAATATATTCCAAATGCTTGATAAGGAATACATTTCAAAAATACATTTCAGTTGTGCCTTTGAGATCTAAAGGGCATATGCACAAGTAGTCCCAACCCCTAAATCCTAACTCTAAATATGAATTGCTACTTCAATTTTGTTCAAGCTTTGGGTGATTGATTGATAATTAAAAAATCAGATAGGACTAAAACTATTACTAAAAACCAAAGCTATTGTTTGGACGTAGATAGTGTGCACAGTTTTTTTTTTTTTTTTTTTTTGATACTGGCATAGTGTGCACGGTTGCACACCAAATCAGCCTAGGCATTGAAATTGCTTCAAAACCAAAGCTATTGTTTGAACGTAGATAGAATTACTAGCTGGAATTCAAGCGAGAGGTAAATGCCAATTCAATGTTTGGATGTACACATCCTGACATTACAAATTGAGTCATCGTCATCTTCTCAGGTCCACTGCCCACCGTCGTGTCCTCTTCTTCTCCTTTGCAGAGGCGAAGCATGGGGCTCAGGAGAGGAAAGCGAGTGCTCTTGGGAGGAGGGGCGCCACCGCTGTGAAGGAAGAACAAGGACGTCGTCGAACTTGAGGAAGAAAAGGGCGTCGTCGTGAAGGAAGAGGAAGGTGCCGCCGGCCTCGGGGAAGAAGAGGGGACACAGGTGTCGTTGGCCTCGAGAAAGAAGAGGTAGTGCGGGCCTGGTGGCCGCGGGCGATTGCAGGAGCTCTTCCCTGCTTGAGGAAGAAGAGGCGGCGTGAGTCTCCGACGGAGGGGAGGGGCGGGGCGGGTCCGGCGACGGATCCTGGGCTCACGCCCTCTTCCTCGTCGGCAAAACTCGGCCCCGCCGCGGAGGGGAGCGGCGCGCTGGGCCGGAGGCGGAGGGGAGCGCCACGGGGCCGCCGGCGGAGAGGAGCGCCACGGAGGTCAACGGCAGAAGGGAGCGACATCCGGCCGGCGGCGGAAGGGAGCTCACGAAATGTCAGGGTGAGGTGGTCTTTTTTCTTCGGGGAGGCGGACGAAGGGAGCTGTGAGTCGAATACCACGCGGTATTGAGGGGGGAAGCTCTGAATCGGAGCGAGGTGCGTGCAAGCGGAAGCAATACCGTGCGGTATTGGCCACCAATTCCATTTTCCAATTCCTTTGACACCCAAACAGCAGTATTGACAGCATTGAATTCCAATTCCGAATTCCCTGCTTGAATGCCAACATCCAAACGCAGCATGGGGGTACAAGTTGAGCACTAGCAAATGAGCTTCAGATCCTTGTCTGTGATGCGCCAAAGTAATCGATAAGGAAGCATTGGCGCACTACTTCCTGCTCGATTACAATGTTACATTATACTACAATTGATTGAAGAGGAACCAAAAAATAATTCGAAACCGATTACGAGACACAAATCATATATACTAGTTCCAAACCAAGATGATCGCGTCGATCAGCCCACACCCTGCACCGTCGTCGCGGCCGGGGCTCAACGTCCGGCTAGTAGCTCCGGCCCGTCGCCGCCGCCGGCGATCTCGTCGATCATCCTGACGACGTCGTGCACCTTGGGCCGCCTGTCGGGCTCGACGGCGGCGCAGAGCAGCGCGACCTCCGTGAGCCGCAGCATGTCCCCGTGCCGTGCCCGGTCGGCGACGATCTCGACGTCGAGGATGTCCGTGGACCACTCGTGGCTGAGGGCCAGGCGCGCCCACTCCGCCAGGTCGCCGTCCTCCTCCACGGGAACCTTCCCGGTCACCAGCTCCAGCAGCACCAGCCCGAGGCAGTACACGTCGGCGCGCGACGACAGCCGCCGGCCTCCTCCTCCGCCTCCTCCGCCGGCGCGGGCGAACTCCGGGCACTTGGCCGCCGCCAGCCGGTGCGCGTGGTGCGGCAGCAGCGGGTGGAACCCGTGGTCCGTCAGCTTCGCCACCGCCTGCTTCTGCTTGTTGCTCTTGGCGGCGGGCGTCGCCGGCGGGGAGAAGAAGACGAGCACGTTGGAGGACTTGAGGTTCCCGTGCGGCGGCCGGTGGAAGTACGGAAGCGACTGGTGCAGGTACGCGAGCCCGCGCGCCGTGCCCTGCGCTATCGACAGCCTCGCCGGCCACGGTAGCGGCGTCCTCCCCTCGCCCCTGTTCCCTGCGCGCTCGCAGCAAGCAGAGCAAAGGTTTAATTAGTTTAGAGCAACTCCAGCTAACCTCAAATATGATTCTCTATTTACATTTTTAACAGGCCTGTAAAAGTTTAAAGTTTAAAATTCTCTTCCTACTTCAGCCAACCCGACTAAATTAAGGCCCCTAAACCATTCTAGCTAGTGGACCCCACCCGTCAGCCGCACTAACCTCCCCCCTCTCTCCCTCCCGCGCTCGTGCGCCCCTCCCCCGCGCCTCGCGACCTCGCCGCGCCGCCGCTACTTCTCCCCTCGCCCCGTGCCCGCGCCTCCCCCGCACCGCGCTGCATGCCTGCGCCGTCCTCCTCCAGTCTGTGGGTGCCGCCTCCGCCGCGGCAGCCACCAGCCCGCGCCGCCGCCGGCTCCAAGGAAAGGCAAGCAGGGCCCATCTTCTCTCCCGCGCCGAACTCCCCCTCTCTCTCCCTCCCGGCATCCGGCGGAGCAGGGCTCGCACGCGTCGACGGGGAGCATCCGGCGGAGCAGGGCCAACTTCCTCCGTGCCACCGCGCGGTGCAGTGGGTCGCCGGGGTGTGCCGCTGGGAGAGCCCGCGGCGACGGTCCTCACGCACGTCCTGCTCTCCGGCAGCGAGTGAGCGGGGCGTGGACCATGGACGGCGCCACGACGGAGCCCGAGAAGCAGCCAAGAAACCTCGGGTGGGGGGGGGGGGGGAGGGGGCAGCGGAAGGTCGGATCTTGGGGCGGCGGGTGACCCTTCAGCCAGAGAAGAGGGGCGGCGGGGGTCCGAGCGGGCGGCGGGGCGGAGAATCCAGGTGATGGAGAGGCGGGACTCTAGCAAGCAGGCGGAGCTTTGGGCAGGATTTTAGGGTCGCAGGCAGCTCTCCTCCCGTGTTTCAGCTTGGCTGGCGGCGCTGGATCGTGGCCCGCGTGCTCAAGCTCCAAATCCGGCGAGCTCGGAGCGCCAGCAATAGACCCTCGGCCGTATGGCGGGCGCGGGGGCGACGGCAGCCATCGCGGCGCCAGTGGCAACGGCGGGTGCTGCGGCGACGGAGGTACGAGAGGCCGCGGCGGGGGAAGGAGGGCGTGGCGTTGATGGCGGCTTCGGCGGCGCCGGAGGCAGAGGCTGTGCGGCGAAGACGACGGGCGGGGTGGAAACCGAGGAGAAAGAGATGAAAGAAAGATGGTGGGGCCCACGGATGGGTGAAAATAGAGGGCCTCTATTGGTACAGAGGCCCATTTAAATGGTGGGCTGGAGTTGCTCTTAGTTCCATGGCGATCTATCGTGGCAGCCGTACGCCAGGCGCGACGCGGACGGACGGAACGGGACGTTACCGTGAAGGAGGTGGAAGAGGCTGCAGCCGGGGACGTGCTCGTAGACGACGAGCTTCTCCTCCTTGGAGTAGAAGCAGGCGAGGAGGTCGGCGACGTTCTCGTGCCGGAGCTTGCCCAGGAGCTGCATGGTGTGCGCGAAGTCCCTGCGCGGCACGTGCGCCATGTTCCGGAGCCGCTTCACCACGACGACGGGGCCGGCCTCGAGGGTTACCCGGTACGTGATCCCCAGCCGGCCCTTGCCCAGCATCTCTGCCGTCGACCGGAACAGCTCGTCGAGCTCGAACCTCGCCCTGTCGTCCACGAAGAACGTCAGCTCCGCTCCCTTGCCGCCGGAGGACGAGCCCGTGCTCCGGCTCCGGCTCCCGCTCCCTCGGCCCTGACCCTGCTCCGCCTTGTCCTTGATGTCCCCTGCTCCTGTCACTGTTGAAATGCAGTACAAAACATGAAGTCTCTGTCAGGAACAAGAACATCATTGCAGAGGGGAAAAAAGAGGTACTAGGAAGTGAACTGAATTAGTGTCACCTGCGGCGACGGCGGCACGGCCGCCGAGACGGACCACGCGGCCCTTCTTCCTGTGGTGCAGGAAGATGAGCACGGCCGCGAACGGCACCAGCGCGGCGATGAGGCAGATCGCCACGACGCTCCACGTCGCCATCCTGAACCGAACTGGCCTATTCCGCGCCGCACGATCCCTGTCACCCGCCGGCCTCACGACCGGACCGTCGCCGCTGCCGCCGCCTCCAGCTCCGGGGTCCGCCGGAGCGCCTGACCACGGCTTCCCCTCCCGGCACTCGGCGTTCACAGCCTCGCCGCAGATCTTGAGGTTGTGATCGAACGCGCTGGCGGGGAACCGTCGCAGTGTGGCCGGGACCTCGCCCTGGAGGAAGTTGTAGGACACGTTGAAGACGACGAGCCCGCGCTGCCGGAACGCCGGGAGCGTGCCGGTGAGGAGGTTGTCCTGGAGCTCGAGCCGCCGCAAGTCGCCGAGCGCCGTGGCGTAGCCGCGCGGGATGGGACCCGAGAACCTGTTGCTGGAGAGGTCGACGTCGCGGAGCCGGGGGAGCGCGTCGAGCCCCGGGAGCGCGCCGTGGAGCGCGTTCCCGCGGAGGGAGAGCGTCTCCAGCCTCGACACGCCACGGAGCGCGGCGCGCGGGAGCGTGCCCGTGAGCTGCGCGCCGTCGAGCGACACGCCCACGACGCGCCCGTCGGCGTCGCACGACACGCCGCGCCACCGGCTGCGCCCGCCGTGGCAGGGTGGCCCCGTCCAGTTGGAGTGCAGGTCCACCGCCGAGCGCAGCGTGTCGCGCAGCACCACCAGGTCCCGCCGCTCGTCCCGGCGCTCCTCGAAGTCCAGCTCCGTCACCTCCGCGCCCGCCGCCGCCGCCGCCGCCGCCGCAAGAAGCCACGAGCTGACGACGAGCATGCGCCATGGCCGGCGCCGCCGCTGGTCGCGCTTCTTGCTCCCGTTGTTCATGGCGTCGTCGTCGACGACGATGAGCTGGCGGCGTCAAGCGACATGCATGGGAAGAGCTTCCTTTTCACCCGACGAACAAATCGATCCGGATGCTTTGCCGAGATGTGCAAGGCAAGGGAGGCAGCGGGCGGGGGAAGAGAGAACCATGATAAGATACGTGGAGACGGACGGACGGACGCCGGGGTGAGGTGGTGGTAGTAGGCGGTGGTGGTGCGTGCTGGTAGCAGGATGGAGGGAGATGGATTTTGGTGGATTCGACGTGAACATCTCGGCAGTTCGGTCGCGGCTGCAGCGACGGGCCAACCGATCGGATGGACGCAGCTGGAGTGTGGGAGACGAGCTCTGCTGACAAACCCAAGTGGCCAAGTGCTGAATTGGTTGGGAGTGGAGGCATGGAGGCGCATCCTGCTGCTTTTTACATCTGTCGTATGCTGACAACAAGATGTGTATATACCATCTTTCTTTTGCTGCAACTATCCCTTTTCCTTTATACAGTTTTAGATTCCAATGTTTTGTTTATTAACTTTTTCGATCCACATAATGGATGTACATCTGGTGCCACATAGGCGTAGGCAACATGAGTGAACTGAAATTTCACATAGGCGTACCCCATGGCCTGACATTTTCAGCAGGTTACATCTTCCATTACTAGTACATTTTCTCTATCCCTTACCAATAATGTTTTTTGTGTTTTTTTGTAACCAGTGCTACAACATATTATCAAAACACCTCGTACCCATGAATATGGCAGAGGAAATGAACCTCCTTAATTTGAGCGGGTAATCTGTTGTAGCATCTCTCAAAACATAGGTGTGTTTTGGTGATCATCAAAATGTTTTTAGTAATGAAGATCAGATTGGTAATCTGTTGTGGCATCTCTCATCACCAAAAATGATAAATTTTTTATATTGGGACAAAATGATCAGTGGTCTGATTAGTAAGCTCGGTCACATTGTGGAATTTTTAGATTGAGGCTTGGAGCTTATTTTTATTTGAAGAAATAACAAAGTTATCCGTAGAGTTTTTCTAACTAACTAGTTTTCACAGCACACTGCAATGAAGCATGCCGCATTAACACACAAGCGCTACTGTATATGCACAGACACAAGTAATTCGGATATACGTTCATGAAGATATCCAGTCATGCACGTTCCAAGGACACTTGCCAGTGCTAAAAGGAGAAAAATGAAAAGAGAGGAAAGGAGTTGTACCAGCGCGCAAGCAATGATACGTCGCCCCCATAAGCAGAGTTCAGAGTTTGGCTTTGGTACTTTTGTTTGGTTCATTTTATTCGGGAAAAGATAGAGTTCTATTCATTCAGTAACTTAAGTAATATTCCATCCGCACATTTTCATTATGTGTATTAGGATTTAAAAAAAATCAATATCAGTTTACATAGAAACATAAAAATAACATGTAAAATGGCTTTCGCAATCTCATACTTATTAGATATATTATAATTATATTCTAATAGAGAAAAATAGTTGTATGTGTTTAAAATCGAAGATACAAAAAGAATAATCGTGTGAAATATTATATGACTAGTAAGATGGCCCGCGCAAAATTGCGCGGGAAGCTAGTTTTTTATTAATATTTTATTTTAAATAAATGAATAAACATAGTTTTGTTTAGTTGTGTATTTGTAAAAGACTAAGATATTATCATATATTTTATTATTATATTTTTTGACGCATCTTTATGAAATATGAAAACTACAGAAACATATTTTTTTGTTTAGTTGTATCTTTGTAAAGTTTTTTACATTTAAATACGAATATATATAATTTTAGATTCTTTTTTGTTAGTTGTGTATGTTTTTTGAGTTTTTGTTATGATGTCCTATAACTTGCTACATCCCATATATATTTGATCACATGTTATTTTGTTGTTGTTGCACTTTTTTCAAGCATAAACACTTCATATCCGGTCAAGAAATTCATTATTATGGCTAGCTATGGCTCGCAAGGTACCTCCTTAGTCTCTCTCTCCAAAGGAGTGTTACCCCTATGTTGTAGTCATCAAAGACGCAACTTTGATTATTCGTGTCATCCCATTGTGCCACCACTATTGTATTTGTTAATGCGTGCACAGACGCTCCACTTTGCGTCACCGCCAACAGCCATACAATCTTTCTAATGTCTTATACACGTAGGTCGAGTGCTACTTTTATCATCGGCCGCTTGATAACATGTTGCTTAGCTTCAATATCAGAAAAAACAGCCTAGAATTTACATGGCGTCGTGATCATTATTATATCTTGGCTCCAGCGGCGGTCGAAATCACATGTTAAAATACTATTTTAATAGATAAATAGTGCAAAAACCATCTCGCTAGCAATCCGCTCCTCTCATGTCTCGAACTCTCACTTATGCCTCTCTCTCACATGCATGTTTCCCGAGATCCTCTCTCCTCTGCATTCGCTGGCTAGCCTTGTTGGAGGTAGCCATATGGCTCTATGCAATTTCTATACTTTTGAAGGAAGGAATGGAAGGGCAAGTGAAGGAATGCTTACTCAATTGATTTTTCTTCGTGTGTGCACATAAGCGGAGGGTATTAGAATTTATTTTTTTGTCTATTATTTAATTAGTTCGAGGAAAAATCATGTTGATATGGATACTTAGGAGTAGACTATACACATTTGATTGACAGTTGTATTAGAATAGAAGGGACTTTTTTATTTATTATACTGTCGGAGTACAACTATGAATAATTATTTTTAACTATTATATGCAAATTAAAAGGCCATTAGAAAAGTGGACCCTTATCCATATCTATCCTAATTAAATGTGTATAGTCTACCGGCTGATCCAAATGGTTATATATTTTGTTAGTTATATTTGACGCGAACTCTTTAGATTAGTCCACAATGTTAGATAACCTACATTAAATCTTGGAAATCAGGCGCCACAATTATGGCGTGAAGGAAAATGTTGTCAACGTCTACTTTCTTTATCAACTAAGCAGCAACCTAAAACTCGTGTAGCGTGCCAAACTTTGGTGTGTGGCAATCTCGGGCACACAACCAAAGAGCCCCTAAATACTTTTGGCAATCTTTGACACCGCAAGCGTGGCATAGAAATCAGGCGCCACAACTATAGCATGAAACGTGAAGGAAAAACTGCCACCACCTAACTTGCATCAGCAACCAAGCGGCGATCTCAAATTCGTGAGGTGTGCTATATTGTGGTGTGGTGATCTCTGGTGGGCAATCAAGCAACCTCTAAATACTTGTAAATAAGTTGACAAATCTCTAGCCAGGTTTGTTTGACCGAACCGAGTGATAGAAGACGAATAAAATTTGAGCAAGACTAAGTAAACTATACAAAGTTCAATAACACTATATTTATATATTGAGCGTGTGTATATATGTGTGGCCATAGAACGTGATGAACCTAATTAATGAGATTTTGACCAGAACAAACATATTCAACGGTGTCACATATTATTTTTGGACTTAACTGAATCATGTTTGTTATGGGAATAACCGGAAACATGCTTATGGAAAGGTGGAGTCCAACTCCGGCAGGAAATAAAGTAGGACTTTGTATGTTAGGTAAAAAATAGACTCAAGGTTGATAAAATATCTATGTTTTTATTTAATATGAATTATTAGAGTTATATAGACCGTCTGGATCTTCATAAAATCCGACGGTGCGTATTTCTTCTCTTTTTCAGATTAACATAGGATTTTCTAGGCCCTCTCGGCGAACGTGGTGGCTCCTTTTGGACTCCAGCAGGAAATAAAGTAGGACTTTGTATGTTAGCTAAAAAATAGACTCCAAGGTTGATAAAATATCTATGTTTTTATTTAATATGAATTATTAGAGTTATATAGACCGTCGGATCTTCATAAAATCCGACGGTGCGTATTTCTTCTCTTTTTCAGATTAACGTAGGATTTTCTAGGCCCTCTCGGCGAACGTGGTGGCTCCTTTTGGACTTCAGCAGGAAATAAAGTAGGACTTTGCATGTTAGGTAAAAAATAGACTCCAAGGTTGATAAAATATCTATGTTTTTTATTGATATGAATTATTAGAGTTATATAGACCGTTGGATCTTCATAAAATCCGACGGTGCGTATTTCTTCTCTTTTTCATATTAACGTAGGATTTTCTAGGCCCTCTCGGCGAACGTGGTGGCTCCTTTTGTTTATGCTTTATTAAGATAATAGACTAGAGGATTATTTGGATACTAGATCCATGTTTCAAAGATCTTTTAATGTACATTTGCTTTGTAGCAATTATGACGCAAATTGAAAGTAATGGTCAAAATGCCCCCCCCCCCCCCCCCCCCCCCCCCCGTTTTTAAGAATCCTAACACGGCCGCTAAAAACAAACAGAGAGAATAATGTGTTGAGGGAGCACTACCTTGGGTCATAAAGGATTGACATTTTGACAAAAACAATGGCCAAACTCTTGAGACTTTGATCATCAACAACAGTAAAAAATATTTTGTTTGGAAACATACCACAAATGCAGATTTTGACACTTTGTTCATCTAACTAGCAGAAGGGCATGTGCCGCAGGCACGTGTTTTAGAAAAAAAATACTAATTTAGATGTGTAATCTACATGGACTCTTTAGATTAATCTAGAGCGTTCGATCATCATAAAATCTGACGGTGTAAACTCAAAAGGTGAGACGTAGTCAATATGGACTCTTTAAATTAATTTAGAGCGTTGGATCATCATAAAATCCGACGGTGTGGAATATAGATGACGACGGACGAAACGAAAGGCGAAGGACGAAACGAAAATTTCGTCGTCCTTTATAGTATAGATAAATGCTAAAAGTTAAATAGATGTTCAGCCATCGTTTAGCCAATTGTTTACGTTAAGCGGCCATTAAGTCAAACAATCAAAATTGTGTTCTAAACTTCTAATTATATTCTAATGGAAAGTAACTATCAAAGTTGCACTTAAAACGCATAAAAACTATAATGTGTTTATAATCAAAAGTTAGCATGCAAGATATCAAGATTTAGATAGTGTGAACTTTCTCACCTGATCGAGCAGTTGCACCAATCGTGATGGGCCGTGAAAACTAGACGGCTGGGATTTGATACTATCCGCGGCGTTAGACTGACGAGACAAACAAGGAGGCCTTTACTCTTCTACAAGCCACCAGCTTGAAGGCCAGCCTTACACACTTTTTTTTTATATAAAGTACGTGCACACTTTTTGGTTGCTGGCTGGATAAACAAAGGGAGACGAAGACCCAAAGAGGAGTGCAGAGAATCAGAAACCGTCCTCATCTTTATCTTTTCTTTTCCTTTTGTTTTTGCAATCTTGTCGTGGCTTTGGAGCTTCAGAGAAGCATCAGGCTCTGTGATTGCGAGGATCTTGTGCTTAAAGGCTAAAGCCATCCTGTCAGAAGATTATTAGGGCGTAAATCACTGTCTTACCCTTGAGAAATGGGCGCTGATAAAGGAGGCAATGACACTGACATGTATGTAGCTGCCGTCTTTGGTTTGGAGATCGCAGGATCATCTTGAAAACAACCGGGGTTTGCAGGATATGCAGGTGCACATTGAGAGGGCCCTTTTGAGCCTTGTAGCTTTATCCAACCTACTACCGTGTAACATGGGGCGTGGCATGGACCCGAAGGGTTTCCTAAAAAATATTGATGATATCAATGGTTTAAGTTTAAGTTAATCCTGAAACCACTCCAGCGGGTTATTCTCCTCTCGACTTTCAACCCAGCCCAGCAAAACGAACATGGCATAGTTTACCGGCATGGAAAGTTTAAATTCTTGAGAAAAAATGACGTTCTTTTAAGCTATAGTTTTGTTAGATAATAGATATTAATGTCTAGACATACCGACAAAATGCAATGATTTACTCAATAATTCAATAGCATATAGAATAAGTTGACACAGTTATGGACCAGGAGCGGATACAGGGGGAGCCCTTGCTCAGGCTCTAGTTTCACTATTGTTATGCATGATAATTAACAACTGAGTATTGAATTTGTTGCTCTATTGATACGTTGGAGGGAAAGTACGAAAGTAGTGGAGAGACGGAAGTTGATCCATTCAACCAGGTGAACATGGGAAGTGTATGTGTGTGGGACGACGAAACTAGATACTCCGTATATAACAAAACTAGATTTGTACTATATATATAACAAAACTAGATTTGAAGACACTACAAATAGCTTGACTATCGACTCTGGGCCTCTGGCAATGGTGACGAACCTGATCACCATGTACGGATCATAGCGGAACAAATATCTCATTAAAAAAGGACAACTCGATCATCAAACGCCACTTGTTCAGTTGTTCTCATATTCTCATTCATTGAACATGAAAGGGAAAGCAAAGAAAGCTCCAAAAACATCGCCAGCAAAAAAACGGGAATAATATACCCGTAAGTTCCAAAAACATCACCAGCGAAACTGCAGGAACACATGTAAATCCGACGGACAGCAACCGCGAGACGCGATAACCACAGGCGTTCACTCAACCCACGCGAGCAGACGGCCGTGTACCACGGAACCAAACGGAGACCGCCTGAAATAGGCGTGAGATCACGGCGGGGCCCCCGTGCTCGTCCGCGCAACCGGCAAGCAAACCCTTGGTCCAGCCGCCCCTCCGGCCCGCGCCGCACCAATTCCTCCCTCCCACAGTCCCACCCCATCCCAACGCTATCCTCTGCCCCTCAGGCTCGCCCGCGCCGCGCCCCTCCCCGTCTTCCCCCCTCATCCGCCACCCTCCCCATCCATCCTATCCCACCGCCGCCGAGGGAGAAGGCGCCCGCCCCCAACACCCGCCGCCCCCGCGAGGCAGCAGGGATCTCTTCCCGCGAGCATGGAGCTCCCACTCGCCTCCGCGAAGCCCTCGCCCCGGGCGGCGGGGGCATGCCGGCCGCTCCTCTTCTCGCCGCTTAAACCCTCCCCGCTCCTCCGCTTCCCGCCGCGGCGGCCCACCACCGCCGCCGCGGCGCGGTTCCGCCTCCGCCTCCGCGCGGCCGCCGCGTCCTCCGACGCGGCGGCGCCCCACGGCGAGGAGGTGTTCGGCGCGCGGAAGGAGCTGACGGGCGTGCAGCCGCTGGTGGAGTCGCTCCCGCCCGCGGCGCGTACGGCGGCGGAGCTGGCGGTCGCCGCGGCGGCCGTGGCCGCGGGGTACGGCATCGGGCTCCGCGCGGGCGGCGGGTCGCGCGCCGTGGCGGTGGCGGGGGCTGCCGTGCTCGGGGCGGCCAGCCTGGCGGGGGCCGCCGCGCTGAACTCCGTGGTCCCGGAGGTCGCCGCCGTCGGGCTCCACAACTACGTCGCGGGCCACGACGACCCCACCAACCTCGAGAGCGGCGAGGTGGAGGCCATCGCGAAGAAGTGAGTTTCGTCTTGTTTGCTGTTGCAGCATTGGGTTTATCGCTGAATGGTTTGTACTGCTGCCGTGCTGCTAAAATTATAGGGCTAGCTCAGGTGTTTTGTCACCATGTTATCCTAAAGTGTAGATGGTGGATTTGGTAGGGTGCCCATTAGTTGAGGTTTTTATTCTGTTCATGTACTGAATATTAGTATTCGCTGATAGACACCTGCATTTTTATTAGCTCAACCTTTTATTGCAATATGCACTTTGTTTTTTTCCTCCCAATTGCCATTAAGTCTGGCATGCCTGTTTTATTTGGGCACTTACTTTTTGAAGCTCCCGTAGTCCCATTTATTGTTGGAATGCTATTAGTTTTTTGTTATGCTGGAAGGAGCTATATTAATTTCCATGTGTGGAATCTAATATTTTCTCTTTTTGGTAATGTAAAACGAATATTGAGCTGCTATTGTTTCTTTTAGTTCTATAGGAAGCTAATTATTGATGCGCCAACTCTTTTCTCCATGTTCTTATGACGTATGATTTTTGTTTTAGATATGGAGTTAGCACACAGGATGCAGCCTTCAAAGCAGAGCTCTGTGACTTGTATGCCAGGTGAGCTTCTTGACTACTTGTTTTTCAGCTCGCACCTACTCTGTTCCACAAAGAGTGTTGTTTTAGAGTTCAAATTTGTCCCAAAAATAACCGTCCTTCTCGCTTTCCAATACAATTCTTTCTCTATCTCTCTCCTCCTCTACCCATCCTCGTTTCCATGTGTGTTGAAAGTCAACTTCTGCTGTAGACTGACTATGTTCCAAACTTCTAATTGATGCCAGTTTTGTCGCCTGATTGCTTTTTTACACTTCCCATATAAAGTTTTTGTCTGCCCCAACTTGCAATCGATTCTACATTTTATCTTCAATTTTCTTCCCATTCCATGCCAGTTAAAAGTGTCTAAATGATATTCCTTAAATAATTATGTATTTTTGTGAAATAAGTTTCATTATTTCCCAAATGATTCTTCCTTGCATGGTGCCCAGCACAATTTTTGGGTATGGAATCTGTAGTTGAGAACTTGAGATATATAACTATAATTGTTTAACTTGATTAAATTTCTGCTTGTCTGTGGAAAAACAACTTTCAGGTTGTCAAATGATTGCAAGTAGGATTATACCTTAAAAACTTGTTATTATATGAGACAGGCTTTACTCGGTAACTTATACAGTTCTAAATGGCAATATTAGGTTGCATAACTGGCATTACGCTATTCACCGTTTACTACCTGTTGCCCCCTCCATCCTACTACCAGTTGGAGGCATGAAGGTTGCTGCAAACATTTACAAAAAAAAAAGGAATAACCACAATCTTGTAGCTATGGAGTAATGAATTAGTCTCTGAATGTTTTTAATCTATATTAGGGTATTCAGACAATTAAATAAGTTTCAGTTATGGAAACAGATGTGCAATTACCAGCTGCGCAAGTTGATGTGGATGCTGGTTTATACTGCGATAACTCCGCCCATAGGAAGGCTGATTACATGGCTTAAAAGGGATGTCAGAGGTATTAGAAGGGAGATTAGACCATGGATTGAGATGCGGGAACTAGAGTGGTCAAGGGAAGCAGATAGAGTACTATGTTACTTATACTGATATTCAATGCACTCCCTTTTATCGTGAATGTTCTTGCCTCCTTTCTTAGCTCTGTTAACTTTTGATCTAACTTTCATACTCTCACTATTCTATTATTTGCTACAAATCGTGCTCTCTGACCAACTAGCAGTACGTCTGTGGTCTGTCCTGCTCTCAGTTTTCCAACATGGACACCAATCTCCTAGAATCCTTGCTGGCTATGGACTATACATGCATATTAAGCTTCCAGATTTGACTGTACTTGTTGGCTTCTTGCCCTGGCCTTCCCAGCTTTACAATGCTGGTGCTGAACCGCTGCCATGCATTGTCCTGCTGCAATGTAATATTCAACATTTTCCTTGTAAATTCCAACTGTGCCCAGAGCTAACTTCAACAACACAAGCTTTACTAAGCTAATTTGATGGTTTCACTATTGGTGTTTGCACTTGTACATTGAGGGTGGAGCCATGGAGGCTCCAACTTTGAATGGAAGTCATAAATCTTGCCATGGATGCACCTGAACTCGTCCTTTATAGAGTATTACAAAAAAAAAAGGCACACTGTATCATACTCAGTTACTCACATCAGCATTTTGGTCACATCATTTTATTCCTCAAGAGGTCTGACCCTTCTGAATATTAGTTATTTGCTCATCCTTGTCCTGGCCGTGCTTTTATGCAGGTATGTTTACTCAGTACTTCCTCCAGGAGATGAAGATCTGAAAGGTAGCGAGGTTGATGCTATTATAAAATTTAAAAGAGCTCTTGGGCTTGATGATGTAGATGCGGCTAACATGCACATGGAGGTATTGCCTGCTGATTTAAACCCTTATACATATTATCATCTGTCTCATATGTTCTTATTCTTTCGTCTCTGTTTTCAATGTTTTCCAATATACATTTTCCTCTTACCTTGCTGGTGTACTAGATTGGTAGACGCATATACAGAGAGAGGCTAGAAACAAGTGACCGTGATGCTGATATGGAACAAAGGCGGGTAGGTGTTTATGCTTTGATCATCAATAAGATATGTAAAACTTTCTGTTGACCCAGAATATAACCATGACAAATTCTTTGCAGGCATTTCAAAAGTTAATTTATGTGTCAAATCTCGTCTTCGGAGATCAATCTGCGTTCCTACTTCCATGGAAACGTCTTTTTGGGGTGACTGAGTCTCAGGTACTTTATTATAAAATAGTTTAGTACGGTCCGTGCGCCGTTTTTCTTCTATCTTCTGCATACCTAATCTCAATTTTATGCTTTGATCTCTTAGAGAGAGCTATTTATTCTGAATTTTGAAGTCTAGTTTCATCCAATTTCTTACATTGTTGCTTCAGTAGTCATGAAAAAAATATTTTGAAGTATGATGAGCTTGCTCTTTGCATGTTGCACTTCTCTCTTGACGCAATGGATATTTAAGATGGTCTGGATGAATGTTCCTAAAATGTTAATGTCACTACCTCATTGGTCCAAATAAGAATGTCTTTTTTTTACTTGCCATGGTCTTAAATATCATTGTTGTTAGGAGAAAAACAAAATATACTCCCTGCGTTTCAAATTATAGGTCGTTTTGGCATTTTGATGTTCATAGTTTTTGCTATGCACCTAGAATAGTGTATATCTAGATTCATAATTAAAAAAGAAAACTCGACTGGCGGGGGAAATACCGCCCCCACAACATTGGACTAAGAAGAAATCTCAGCCAAGCCAGCCGAGAAAACCCCCGAAGCCTGGCTTCACCCTATAAGATCGCACCGTAACCTGGGCCGACCACTGCAACTACCCTCCAGTAGTAGGGCCCAAACGAAGCCACAGGTGCCACAGACCATGGCGAGTTTTTTTTCTTTTTCTTTTTTTTCTTTTGCTACCGCCAGGATTTGAACCCCGGTTTGTGTCTCCCTCAACTAAGGACCTTACCACTACACTACAAGAGTGTTGGCACTAGATGCAAAATAAAAACTATGAATCTAGAAATGCCAAAACGGCCTGTAGCGTAACTTGTGAGGCTATTAGGTATTTTGTTAAAAAATATGTCTTGTGGCTGATTCTAATTCGTACAGATATATTGGTAGTGTATGGTGGGGAAGTATGGGCATCTCCCATTTTATGGGATGCGCATAAATTCCCCCACCTCCACCCAATCCAGAAAAGGGGAAAAAATGATGAACATAGCATGTGATATTACACCCTACAGTTGTCATTTGAAAATCCACTCTACAGGGGAATACAGGTTCCCCATGCAATATCAAAATGCTTTTGCCTTTTAAGTTGCATCAAATCGTTTTTGACTAACATGGATACAAATGGGAAGTAAAGCTATTGATAATTTGAGAATACAGGGTGTTTGGCACTTGTACAAGATCTCTGTTTTTGGTTCATAGCTTGGAGCACTATTTTGAACTGCCTGTCTGTTCTATATAAATCCGGCGATGGCTTCTATTTTTCTTTGCCTTGTTTAACATTATGTTTATTTTCAGATTGACATTGCTATGAGGGAAAATGCTAAGAGTTTATACGCGTCGCAGCTCAAGTCTATTGGGAGAGGTACTGGTGGAACACGTAATTTTGTTTAGGCGTGTTAGTACAGTTCTCAAGCCACACTGTTCTTAGGATTCACTTTACCAAGTAGATTAGCAGTACACTGTAAACTAGCAATGGCATTTTCTGTTGTTATATTAATTGCTGCATGATCTCTCATTGCATCTCGTGAACATTCTGAACTCAAAATGCTCTTCCTTTTAGGTCTTGACTATAGGCACACTCATTGATGTAAGGAGGGCGCAACTTGCATATAAACTTTCTGATGAGGTAACCTTTTATTCTAAATATCTAACGCTGCTTATTTGCTTTAACTTCATTTGGGCTTAAATCTTCATCAATACTTAGAGCACATCGCCATTTATATCCACGCTAACTATGTATATACAGTATACACCAATCAACAGTTTAGACAAAAAACAAAATGGCTCACTATTTGTTCTGGGAAGGTCACTGTTTATATCCACACTAACTATGATGAGAAGGTGTTTGTCAAAGTATGCTGGGAAAATGACGAATGGAATCAATGAAAGCATGTTTTGTTGCTGAGTAGCATTCTAAATTTCTTGCAGATGGCTGCTGAAATGTTCCGGGAGCATGTGAAGAAGCTACTTGAAGAAAATATTTCATCAGCCTTAGACATCTTGAAGTCACGCATCCCGTATGGAACCTACTTATCTATTGCAAAGCACGTTACCAGATTCTGTTATTACACTTCATTAGATGTTGTGCATGAAAACCTGATTTGATGTTCATGGTTGGAAGGAAATGGCATAACCATTTTTCTAAAACCTGATATATCGGCTTGTGGTTTGGTAGATATTTTGGGAAAATATAATGGAGAAAGAACTTTGTAACTTGTAAGTAGCAATCAGCAATAATCCGTGTTATGTGTCCCTCTGTTTAAAACAAGAGATGATTTGTGCCTCACTTTCCACACATGGCCCTTTCATGTTGTTATAAATGCATGGTTCCAGGATTGTCTTGTACATGGGCAATCACATAGCATTTTTCAAATTTCTATTTAAGATCTGAACTTGAAGACCGTTCATATAAACTATCAGGTAGAAATGTCGCCAAGAAAAGTTGATTAGGTTATTTTTTGATTTATACATTGCTTTTACCAATAGAGGGTTAGGAGCAGCCAAGGCATCTTCCTTCTGATGGAACATAAGACCATGATGATACCTACGAAATTGCATGGCATTTGAGTTTGTGACCAGTAATTAGCAAATGTATGAATCCTTGTAGACGAGTAGTCAGTCCTCTGAATTTAGTTAGCTTACAGATTCAAAATGGACCATTTCAGAGCATCAGTGATTTACCTTACTGAACCATGTGATTACAGGGATAGTCTAACTCAGGCTGTGGAAGAAGTGAAGAGTGTTATTAGATTTAATAGTTTGCTTACAATATTAAGCAAGCACCCTGAGGCTGATCGGTTTGCTCGTGGTCTTGGCCCTATTTCTTTAGGTAAAATGGTGAAGCTTTTTGTAATCACACTTAGTGAGCTGGACTATGTTTAAGTTTTTTTTTTTTTTTTTTTTTTTTTTTTTTTTTTTTTTTTTGGCACACATAGGTGGTGAGCATGATCATGATAGGAGGGCTGATGATCTCAAGATACTCTACAAGGCCTATGCTACAGAAGTACTTTCAGATGGAATTGTTGATGATGAGAAGGTGACTTCACATATTTTCATTAATAGTTTACTGATGCTGCTTGTGAGACAAGTAGATATAATCCCCTTCTAGTTCTGGTGCAATGGCAAATTGAAGTAGGCACCACCACCAATGGCAAATTGTTTTTGCACATGCCCTGTGATCATATCGATGTGAATTTTATTGGGAGGTAGTATCTCAACATAAGTTTTTATGTGCTTAAAAAATGCAGCTTGCTCCTTTGAATGAACTGAGGAATATATTTGGACTGGGGAAGCGTGAAGCAGAAGGAATCTTGTCTGATGTCAAAGCTCACATATACAGAAGGGCACTTGCTAAAGCGTTTAACACCGAATTGGCTTCAGTCCCTAGCAAAGCAGCATTCCTCCAAATTCTGTGTGAAAAGTTGCAATTTGATCCTGAACTTGCTAGTAAGATGCATGAAGGTACCATCTCGACACCTTTTCCTTGCAACATTAATTTCACAGCATAGGTGTGTTGAATAAGTGTGTTTGCTCATTGGTCTTATGAACCCAAGCAGCACAACCTCGACTATAGACGGCGGCCGCATCACAAGGGCTTGGGATAGGAGACCTGGTACTAGATAGGTTTACTTCATGCTTGTGTTCATTTTTTATATAAAGAGGCCAGAGGCTTCCTTGACTCCTAAGGGTGCAATCTCTAACCTTATTCTAACTAAATGTAACCGAGTGCTCTGGCTACCACAATGCCTAGCCCACGGCCAGCGCAATAGTCCCAGCCGACTACCCATGACATTGGCAATAGTGCTTCATTGTTACTTTAGACTGCTGTTGTCAAGGCTATACCTTGACTGTAGGAAATACTCCTTCCGTCCCAGAATATAGCTATTTTTAGGTTTGTCCTAAGACAAACATTTTGATCTTTGACCTACAATATCTCTAAAAATAATTTGTTTCAAATAAATGTTATGATAATTGGTTTCATGATGAATTGGCTAACATCAATTTTACATTGTCAATCTTATTTTCTTGCTATTCATAGTCAAAGTGAAAAATGGTTGACTTAGGACATTCCTGAAAGTAGCTATATTCTGGGACGGAGTGAGAGTATTTTTGAAAAGATAACTGTGTGTTTGGTTCTCCTGGAGTGCATTGATTACGATCAGGGATGAATTTCACTAGCAAAAAACATGCCAAATATGTTTTGAAAATAAGAAGCCTGGCATCTATTTTCATAAAGTAATGTATTACTCCCTCAAATGGGCGGCCTTTGGTGCAGTGGTAGAGCTTCACCGTGTGTGACCGGAAGGTCCAGGGTTCAAGTCCCAGCCTCTGCACATTTATGTGTAGGAAAGGCTGTGTGCTAAACAACCTGCCCCCGGACCCTGCATAGTGCGGGAGCCTACGGCACTGGGTACATCCTTTTTTTAATGTGACTCCCTCCCTTCCAAATTATAGGTCGTTATGGCATTTCTAGGTTCATAATTTCTGTTATGCACCTAGATACACACTGTCTATACATTGCAAAATCTATAAATCTAGAAATGCTAAACCGATCTATAATTTGAAGCAGAGGGAGTACAATTTTTTTTGTATACCTGTCAGCACCATGCAAACTAAGCCATTTTGCAGAGTTTAATTCAAGAGAATTCTGGCCTTGCATTATTTACTTTATATTCAGAATATCAATGTGTATTAATTCCACGTTGAACTTCAGAAATTTACAGACAGAAGCTTCAGCAGTTTGTAGCTGACGGAGAGCTGAGCAAGGAGGAAGTGGAAGCTCTGATGGCATTCCAAGTGCGTCTCTGCATCCCCCAAGAAACTGTGGATGCTGCTCATACTGAGATCTGTGGCCAGTTGTTTGAAAAGGTGATACTAAATAGTTTTGACAGTGCCTTTTTTCTAGTACTATGCATTTGTTTGGCTTTCGTTCCATATCTTGTAGCAAAGTTGATAGCTTGTTCTATATCAGTGCTCTTACATTTGTTTGGACACTACAGGTTGTTAAGGAAGCCATTGCATCCGTTGATGGATATAATGCTGATAGACGAGAGTCTGTTAAGAAGGCAGCACAAAGTCTAAACTTGAAAATGGAGGCTGTCATAGCGATCTTTAGTAAAGCAGTATGTATTTTTCCTTTAAAAATGATAACTTATTGTATATTGTCTTATTTTTTCGTCATCTTCTTTGATAAACTATTCATATCATTTTATTATATTTCTTAAGTAAAGTCTGTTCACTATTCTAAGTAATCACATTCAAATGATCAGGTACGAAAGTTGTTCCTGAGCTACATTCAGAGAGCGAAAGAAGCTGGGAACCCCATTGAAACTGCTAAAGAGCTGAAGAAACTAATTTCCTTCAACACAGTTGTTGTTAGCGAGCTTTTAGCTGACATTAAAGGAGAGCTGTCTCCAACTGTTGAAACTGAAGCATCAAGTGCGGCCTCGGAATCCGAGGATGATGATGAACATGAATGGGAATCATTGCAGACATTGAGAAAGACTAGACCTGATAAAGAGCTTAAAGAAAAGCTGAGAAAGTCAATCCAGAAAGAGATAACCCTCAAAGATGACATTCCGCTGAGAGACAGGACTGAGCTGTATGAGAAATACTTGAAGTTCTGCGTCACTGGGGAGACAACGAATGTAGCATTTGGAACAGCAATCTCCACGAAGAAAGACGATGCAGAGTTTTTAATGCTAAAGCAGTTGGGTGACATACTTGGTTTAACTCGCAAAGAAGTTCAAGATGTTCACATTAAGTTCACAGAGAAGGCTTTTGTGCAACAGGCAGAAGTAATTCTTGCTGATGGGCAATTAACAGAGGCCAAGGCTGAGCAGCTTGCAAAGATTCAAAAGCAGTTTGGTTTGCCTACTGAAAATGCACAGAAAATCATTAAGGGTATCACGACGACTAAGTTGTCTTCCGCAATCGAAATTTCTGTTGCTCGGGGTCAGATCGGTATACGGGAGGTCCGAGATTTGAGAAAGGCTAACTTCAACTGGATAGCTTGATTGCGGAACCACTACGGGAAAACATTTACAGGAAAATTGTTGAGGAAATCTTTTCATCAGGCACAGGTGATTTTGATGAAGAGGAAGTGTACACAAAGATCCCAGCTGATCTCATCATAAGTGCTGAAAAGGCAAAGTCAATTGTTCAGGATATTGCAAAGGTTAGGTTGGAGAACTCCCTCGTTCAAGCTATTGCCTTGCTTCGGCAGAAGAAGAGAGACGACGTGGTATGTACAAAATGCCCCTTTATTTGTTCCTTGAAAATTTGATTCTATGGAAACTTGATCTAATGAGGGTGTCTCCGCTAACTATGAATTTCCCCATGCAGTTTTCTACTCTGAATGACTTGCTCGCGTGCGATGCTGCTGTCCCTGCATCAAAACCTCTGTCATGGCCCACACCGGGAGAGTTAGATGACCTGTATGCCATCTACCTGAAGGGCATCCCGAAGCCAGAGAAGCTATCAAGGTTGCAGTACCTGCTCGGCATAAGCAACGAGACGGCTAACAGGATCCGGGATGCGGCCTCAGAGGGAACGCTGCCAATTGCTTCAGCTGAAGAGAAAGAGGAGTTGGCGTTCTAGGAAGGGGCACAATTTTGTTAGGGTAGCCAGCAGAGTTGAGGTCCCTTGCCGATGGACGAACGAACGAACTTGGTGCTGTGGCCAAGAGCTGCTATTGTAGCCAGGCGCATACATGTTTTTTGAAAAGGAAAGTGACACTTCATCCTGAGTTCCTGACTAGCAGTAACTATTTGTATAGACAAGTCTCTGACACCAAATCTGGTGACACTCTTCTGCTATTGCATTCTTCTAGACCACACTGAAAGCGATTTTGTTTCGTTAAATGTTTTACCATTTTTGTTCAACTTGTATCACCATCACAGCTATGACTGCAACCCTTGCTTTATTAGCTGGTGGTGTTGTTAATCCATCTGGAGTGCTAAGGGCAGTTTGGAGCCTTCTGTTGCTTATCATCAGCAGTCTGTTTGCAAAAATGTAGGGAAAAAGTTTATATACCCCCTAAACTATGGACACCGGTACACATGACCCCCCCACCTCTAAAACCGGTTGCCATTCACATTAAACTATCTAAAACCGGACACTTAACCCCCTGAGGCGGTATTAGGGAGCAGTTCTGCTTACGTGTACCCGGTTTTGAGCTCTGGAGGGGTCCACGCCGGCACACCAAGCCACAGTGGCGCTCAGGCCCATGTATTTGGCGGGAATGGAGGGATATTTCCCTCCAGAACTGTCAGCCCCTCATATATTGGCACCAAATCTCGACAGGGAGAAGAGGAGAACAGAGACTTGCCTTGGCGATTTGGAATGAGAAGGGGGCCGTGGCAGATTTGAGCGGATGGGCTCGCCTATCCCCTACCAGGCGCAGGTACTACAGATGCAGAAGGTTTAAGGTAAGGAGTTGCCTGTGATTGGATTGAATTGCTTCTGAAATTGAATGTGATATTGAGATGATTTTTGTTTGGTCTGATTCTTGTGCTTGCAGTCAGCAATGGACTGTGGTTTCTATGTCTGGATCGATGAAGAAGCCTCACCATTTATGAGGACCATGCTGTTGGATTTACGTGATGTTGTTTGGAGACTGAAAAAGGAAAATGGTCAGCTAAAGAGCCAAGCTTTGTGTGATGTTGGATTGAAATGGGAAAAGGAGGTCTAGGAGATGCAAGAACTGAACCACATGTTGGTGAAGGAGAACCTGGACAAGATGGAAGAACTCAAGGCAAAAGAAGTGAAACAAAAACGCCAAATCCCTGAGATCCTAGGTCCAATCGCATCCAGATTGGGGCAAAAACCAAGGCAATCCAGTAGAGCAGATGTACCTCGTCAACCTGCTGGTGTCCCCTTAGCCAACCTTGCTCTCGATCATGGAGTCGCCTTCCGGTTCGCCGACGGGGGCGGGAGGGCGTCGCGGAGGGAACGAGGGCAAGCCAGAGAGGAGACGGAAGACTGGGAACGAGAGAGATATGGCAGGGAATACATGGGATTGAGCGCCATCGTGGCCTGGTGTGCCAACGTGGACCTCCAGGAGCTCAAAACCGGATACACGTAAGCAAAATAGCTCCATAATACCGCCTCAGGGGGTTAAGTGTCCGGTTTTAGATAGTTTAGTGTGAATGACAACCGGTTTTGGAGGGGGGGGGGGGGGGTCATGTGTACCAGTGTACAGAGTTTGAGGGGGTATATAGACTTTTTCCAAAAATGTAGCATATTATTAAACCTAGGATCCGAGTCCTATGATGCTACTATCCTATCTATTTTGCTTTGGTATATATAATGTTATACCACATAGGAGGTCCTAAAGCCCCGATAAAGGAGGGTTGTGATATGCTCGGCGAACTAACGTTAAACCACATGTAAAGATGGAACCTAAGTAAATCATGTTGGGTTTTAGCTCTAAAGTATCTCGACTTGTTTGAGATTAAAAGGCTTTGATGTTGTTGTACATAATATTATGCACATAAGCTACCAAGCGCGGCTACGTACGATTACACTTGGGAACCAGTCATGGGACAGGGAGTCAAATATTCAAATGGACTTCGTAGAGGCCCTCATGAAAGGCACGAAGTACTCCACCCTAAATAATTATTTACTTTGGGTTTGTTCCAAGTGAAATTTAACCATTATTAAAAGATATAATAGTATTCGTGTACTAAATTAATTTTATTGAATCAATCATATTTTGATAGCGAATAGTTTTTGGTATGGTAGATATTGTATTTTCGGTAAAGTTTGATCAAAGTTAGACTACTTTGACTTGGTACAAATTCAAAGTGAATCGTAATTTGGAACGGAGGAGTAACAAAAAATCCGTACACATGACACCTCCATTTCCTACGATGGCACAGAGGCTTGGACACTGGTGGCGAGGTTTACACTTTGGATTTTCTTGTTTGCAAATGCCAGGGCGCATGAAGAATTAATACAATTTGAGGAGGAAAAATCACCCCATGTGGTACTTGGATTTTGAGATTCTTTCAGCTAGATGATAAATGGTAAACAATCAGTCACCTACTCCTATTCTAAAATATAACAATTTTAGGTTGGTCATAAGTTAAATAATTTATCTTAACAAGCAACGTCTCTAAAAAAATTTCTTTCAAACGAAAAAGTTAAAGGTTATCATGGTAGATTTTTTTTTAAATATGATAGTTGATTTTATAATGAATCTATTAACATCATTTTTACATTGTCAATTTTTGTGTTTTTTGTTATTTTTAATTAAAATTAAAATAGTTGAGTTAGGACGAACTTAAATGTTTTTCTCGAACACGCAGGAGATCTGCGTATCAATATATTAAGAAGAAGAAAGGGGGTAAAGAACCCCGTCACCAGTGCACAGTTTTTTTTCTTTGCAAGGGGAGAAAAAACCCAGAAAAGAACCCCTCCCACACACTACACTATGTTCCCAACAAAGGAAAGACCTGACCAGGAGCTATCAATAGCTACCCTAACCTTGACCAGCAGGCAAAAGGCGAGGAGGTAAGCAATTCCTCGAGCCTCAGCTATATCCCAAGATTGCAGCTCATCCCGAATGGCAGACAGTAATTCAAAAAGGTCAGGTTGCAATTTATCAAAAACACACCTGTTCCTGTGATTCCAGATCATCTAGGACACTAGGATTATGATTGAATTTTTTGTCATCATAACTTAGTTGGGAAAGATTCATCAATTTTTTTGTGGCAGCAAGAGTGATGTTTTCTAAAACTATTTGAAGCCATGTTATGATCACAAAAAACAATGTTGCTCTTGTATGCCACTAGCGGTGAAGGAAAGACAAAAATCGGTGTGACGTCTGTGTAGCGTCGAACCATGTTCCAACCATGTTGTGTTGCAATTGGTGTAATATTGGTGATGGGGCAGACATGTATGCACCGAGACGTGGATCATCTTTGAACTGTTCACTATTCAACATGTTTTACAAAACACGGCAAGGGCAGAATACTGACATTGAGTACTTATAGTCAAGCCTTTCCATGTTTCTTGCCAAAGCATGGTCTGTGGACTGCAACAAGCGGCTCAAAGATGAATCCCCGGCTTATGGCGGTCGTGGTCTCTTCCATCCTCCTCCTCCTCTCCAGTCCGGCCCGTCAAGTTCGAAGCACGAACGCGGCCCAACACCACGGGTGGCCAGCGCTTCGACAAGGAGATCGTCCTCGACTGCGCGAAGATGGTCCTCTCCGACGCGTCCATCCTCATCTGGAACACCTTCAACCAGCAGGGCCCCGCGGAACTCTTTTCTTATTTTCGTTTCGACGGTCTCTAACTATTTTCTTTCATGTATGAAAAATAGATAATAGCACTGACCCAGGCAGCCATAATGGCAGTGTCCCAGGCGGTGCAGGTACTAGTACCCCAGTCCGTAACAACAGCATACCAAGTGCCAGTGTTCCAAGAGAGAATGGTACAGATAGCACAAGCAGACACAAAAGCGCCAAGCGTTTAGTACTGTCAATTGCCATACCCGTGGGAATTACACTCTGTTTAATCTCAGCTGTTGCAATTTGTGCATCGAGGGGTGCAACGAGATCAAGGAAGAAAACTCTTTCATGTAAGTACAACCGCATGCTCACAAATTAACTACTACTGTGGTTACCTTAAATTAGTGCTTGGACACAATCGATCATTAGAATACTGTCTATCTAAAAAAGTTTTAATATAGCAACCCGATTGCATATGCTCAATGTCCTTCACTTTTTGTGCTAGGCACAACTTACTCACCGGATATTGAAGAAATTCAAGCATTGCTGCTGGACCCGATATTGATAAGAGCAGCAACGGATAATTTTGATGAAGCAAACAAACTAGGAGAAGGAGGTTTCGGGCAAGTATATAAGGTATTTGTCAGCAATTAATTTGTGTAGCAAATTATTGATTCAATTATATATACTTCTACTCCCTTTATCCCATAATAAATGTAATTTAAGAATACACACAATTAAACTCTAAATGTTTAACAACCAACAAAAGTTCAATTTTCTTAATTTCAGAGTAATTGCCACATGTATATTAGTAACAAAAATACTCTTACTTTTATTCTTTTATAACTTGCAGTAGTACATTATAGCAAAAACTGGTAACCAAAATTGGACTTTGGAGGATGCCGAAACAGAACAGTAACAAAAAATACTCTTACTTTTATTCTTTTTATGCTTTCACAGCAGAAAGGTCTTTGGCCCTTAAAAAATATCATGGCGTAAAACAAACACAATCAACTACCAGAGAAATTGCAGCCGGAAAATCTACTCTCATATTCTCAATAACAAGGAAAAGTGACAATATAAGTCCTTATTTGGAAATCCGTCCAAACAAACAAGGCAATAATGTTCTCACCAACAACAGAAGGAATTCAACAGTTCAGGTGACAATTACGGATAGCACTGAAGTAGGAGGGGGTCAAAATTAGACAAACCGACAATTTTTTTTACTGAAGGACAAATCAATAGCTGATGGAGCAAATTAGACTTATTCATTTTTTCGGATACAAGCATTTCCTAAACAATTATTTGCAATCACATTTGCAGGTGCAATCATGCATTCAATTACCTAACAAATTATTATTATTGAAACCAAGAACATATCACATCTTTAATAAGTGCAAGTATGAATTCTTAATACACATATAAATATTACTAGCATAAATGCCCGTGCGTTGCTACGGGTCAAAGTTAGTTATACATGGTGAGGGCTCTAGGTTGGTTGGTTGGTGTATCGAGTTCAAAAAAATTCGGGCAGAGACGTTCCATATGTATTTCTTCTATTTTATTTAATTTTTTATAAATAATCTCCTATGTTTGAAAATTAAACATGCATGTAGAAACTAAAAACCATTAATATTATGTATGGATGCATGCACATTATTTGTTAGATAAGATTTTTTTATACCATAACGAATATGTCATTAAATGTAACATGGTCAAAATAAAGCATACTACATTACTAAACCAAAAATAACATGCATTGCATGTGGTTAGAAGGCTTCCTTCAATGTTTCAATTCAGATTGTGGGTTCAAATCCCATTGAAGCATTTATTTTTGGATGGCCGATATTTTTTTTTTCAAATCCCAGGGGAGGGTGCGCACGTTACAGGTTGGTGGGGGTGCGTTTTTTTAGGCGTCGATTAACGGGGGAGGGAAACCGGTTTTCCACTCTAGGTGCCGGTTCATAGGGAGGGGGAGGATGCGTCAGGGTTAGTGGGGGTGCATTTTTTTAGGCGTCAGTTCACGGGGAAGGGAGTCCGGTTTTCCACCATAGGTGCCGGTTCATAGGGAGGAGTCCGGTTTTCTTCTAATTTGTTACGGTTTTGGTTACTGTAGATCGCGGTTACTGTAGCCGGACCAAAAATAAGGCAGAGACATTGCTCGCTTTATTGTTGGTTATTATTATTATTATTAGGTAAAGGTTATTTATTGGAATTAAATTTGTATTGCATAAGTACTAAGGTTTGTTTATTTCATTAGGGTCTGCTACCTGATGGACTGGAAATAGCAGTAAAAAGATTGGCAAAAGAATCAAAACAAGGAATACGCGAGCTAAAAAACGAACTGGTATTAGTGGCCAAGCTCCAACACCGCAATCTTGTGAAGTTACTTGGCGCTTGCCTGCATGAAGAAGAGAAGTTGCTCGTGTATGAATACGTTCCAAACAAAAGTCTTGATGCTTTTATCTTTAGTAAAACTCCACACTCAAGCCCCCCCCCCCCCCCCCCCCTCCCCTTCTCTCACTCTCAAGTTCCAATTCTTGATTCATTCAATTTCCCTAGTATATTTTAATCAATCTCTTAAAAAAAGGCGATGAAAGTAAGACAACACGGAAGACAAGACAAATTCCTAGAGGAGAATGTACAAGAAACAATATTTGTAATACTATAGGATATACTCTCTGCAGACTGAAATATAAGGGATCCTAGATTTTTAGGGTAAATTAAGGAGGATAGGAGAAGATGCAATATGCATGTGCCCTCATTAAATCCGGTTAAAACCAACTTAGTTTGTTGAACTAAAAAAAAATATAACCTAGCCTTAAAAGACAGGAGCTTGCACTGGCTCCACAAAATTTGTCAAAACCTTAAAATGATTTAATGGTGGAGTCTTAATTAACCTCAGATTCCTTATATTTCTAGACAACTTTCAAATTCTAGAACTTATATTTCAGGATGGAAGGAGTAGGTTTGTGCTCCCGTTATATGTGGACATTGTAGCTGTACATTATGTACTTCTAGGAATAGATCAGTATACTACAAACTAGTCACCATGACACCTTGTACATTTAGCGAAATATGAATGGAAAAATGAAATTGAAAATGTGCATGGAGCATGAAGAATCGACAACATATCCACAATGTTATGCCAATTCAAATAAAATTTAATTAACTCGCACTAACAATTTGTATGAGCACATAATACTTTACTCGATCACATATTCATAATGCATTCAGGAAAATGTGAGGAAAATAGTGATTAAAGTCTTCATAAATACACTTTGCAAAACAAAAACCAGAGAGAAGGTATATCTCTCTTAACAAGAAAATAAATTAGGGGTCATCTTCACATATTCCTCTTCCACAAATGTGCAATTCTGAATTTGAAAAGGATAATAATCTTGTGTTTAGTTTCCCAGGTTTTGGCTGTCCAAGATTTGGTAGTTGCTGTTTTAGTATGCACTGTGTTGGAGGTACGACCATGGGCCCACAGGACACATGGATTCTCCAGTCAGAGTCGTACCAGGCGTGAAGAACACGAGTATAAGTACTGCAAGGACTCTTCTCGATTTGGAAACCAGTCGTATGACTTGTAAACTACTCGGATTGCCTTGTAGAGTAATCTCCGAGTAGTAATTGGTTAGGATTCTATCGAAACCGACCTTGTAACCCTGCCCGCCGTGTATATAAGGCTGGGCAGGGACCCTCTCCAAAAACACGATCTCATCAATACCAATCACCACACAGGACGTAGGGTATTACGCCTTCTAAGCGGCCCGAACCTGTCTAAAATCCTGAGTCTCTTTGCCTTTGCAGTTCCTGATCTCGGCGAAACCCACCTGAAACTCTACTACCTCGGGATACCCCTCGGTAGGATCGACGGTAGAACACCGACATCTGGCGCGCCAGGTAGGGGTTTTCCTCGAAGATCCCGTGGAGAACGCAATGGTGACCTACATTCAAGCTGAAGCGCCTCAGGAGGGCACAACGTTCCGCTTTGGCTCGTGGGCCTACGTCGCCGACGGCTCGGGTGGCTTCTACAGCTACTACGAGACGCCTGTCGAGTTGAAGCAGGAGCAAGCGCCCATCATGGAAGATTTGGCCGAGCAACTCGGCGAGATCACACTCGCGGACCTCATCCGCGGGCAAGAGTCCGTCAAAGACTCGAAGCAGGACGTCCCAGTCCGAGTCATGGCAGGACACGCCAACTCTCTGAGCCAAGCGATCCCCAAATGCCACTCGGACTCAGACGAGTCGATCACGACTACGGAGAAGAAGACAACCCTCCCACCCCAATTCCCCTTTGGACTCCGTAATTCGACCCACGCATATTGTGAGGCGTTACGGAGCCAGTTCGAGTCCGTCAAAGACTCGAAGCGGGACGTCCCAGTCCGAGTCATGGCAGGACACGCCAACTCTCTGAGCCAAGCGGTCCCCGATTGCCACTCAGACTCGGACGAGTCAATCACGACTACGGAGAAGCAAACATCCCTCCCACCCCAATTCCCGTTTGGACTCCGTAATTCGACCCCGCATACTGTGAGGCGTTACGGAGACAGTTCGAGTCCGCAAAGGACTCGAGGCGGGATGTCCCAGTTCTAGTCATGGCAGGAAACGCCAACTCTCTGAGCCAAGCGGTCCCCGAATGCCACTCGGACTCGGACGAGGAGACACTACAAGACGATGGCGAACACAACATTGTGATCTACGCCACGACTGAAGGAAGATCAGAGTACCAAAGAGACAGGATCCCACGGGACGTCTACGAGTCCCGCCAGATCTTTGTACTCTTTGGGCCTGAAGCTACTGACGACCTGCCTCGTTATATATATAATTGCTCCGTTATATTTGAGAATAATTGCTCCGTTATATATATGCAGATGAAGAAAAGCGGAAAGAACTAACATGGGAAATAAGGTATGAGATCATTTGCGGTATTGCTCGAGGCATGGTGTATCTACACGATGAATCCCGAGTTAAATTTATACACAGAGATTTAAAGCCAAGCAACATTTTACTGGAAAAAGATATGAACCCAAAGATTTGCGATTTCGGCTTGGCGAGGATTTTTGAGAGAGACAACACAAAGGATGTCACAAGAAGAGTCGCTGGAACATAGTACGTTCTTGTGGACATACATTTAGGCTTAACTCATTTATTACAGTCGAGGCATTTCTTTTCACAAGAAACTAATTGAAATTTATACAGCGGTTATATGGCACCTGAATATGCAGTCCTTGGGCATATATCAACCAAGTCAGATGTCTTCAGCTTTGGAGTTATTATTCAGGAAATTGTAGCAGGGAGGAGAAATACTACTTCATCAGAAGGAATGATGGCTGAACATCTTTTGAGCTATGTCAGTCGTCTACGCATTCTTTCGTTCATCTTAAAGAAAAATTGTTCAAAACTAGGTTTATGATATTTGATCAACCATTTTTGGTGCACAGGTATGGGAAAATTGGACTAGCGGAACAGTAGCAGATGTAATCGATACATACTTGAACCATAACTGTGCTGCAAAATGAGGTTCTCAAGTGCATACATATCGGGTTATTATGTGTTCAAGAGAATCCAAGTGATAGACCCAGAATGTCGGATGTAATACGATGCTTGTGGGAAGGTCTACTACCTTGCCTGCTCCTTCTAGGCCTGCATTTCTTTTTAGTTTGGATGACGCAAACCATGTCCATCCTGGAGGTGCAAATGTACTACCAGAACGGTCAAACAGATGTAATTCAGCCTTCAATAAGGTGACCATCACAGAACTTGAACCAAGATAGACCCTACTTCGATTCACAATGTGTTGTCTTCGAGTGTGTGTGGTTACACATATGTAAACTGGATAACTTTCATGTAAGTTTCTTCTGTCGCGGGAATTACAAGAGAAGAAAATATGAAGTTTTCTAGAAGAAACAAATTCAAAGGGTTATTTAAGGTCAAAAGAAAGAACATCAACTTTCAATTGGAATAAAGTTTAGAAATAATCATGGTTTCATAAGAAAAGGTTAACGTAAAATACATTACAAATAATAAAACTTGTGGGACAAGCATCACCAACCACAGTTGCATCAGCAATCTTCTCAAGTAATTCAGACGTTGGTACTCATTATCCTTTTCTCTAAAATTGACTATGCAACAATGTCACATTCAATCTTTTGGCATCATAACAACACTGAACTAATATATTACCCTAAGGACTACCAAAAGGATGTTCCGCCCTAAGGGCAATAGTTTGGGATCTTTGTCATTTGGCAAGTATATAAATTACATCAGGCTATTGTGTAAATCACTACTTTACGAACCCAATAATTGCTAGTCTCATGTAAACAGGACAAGGGTATTATGCTCACTAGAACAGGATGCGCGCTATCGCGCGCCCAACAATTCAACAGTGACATCAATCTGAACAAAACATCAGAAACTCATTTGAAATCAACAGAGTGCTATAAAGCAACGTGTAAAATTAAAGAACTAATGCATCTCGCAATAAACATGTCAAGGGACTAACAACATTAATATTTCAAATGTCTACGGAATTAGAATCATTATAAACACAACATCCAAGCATCATGGCTACCCTATCGATCAGCAATATAGGCGTTTGTTCGGCATTTGAATGAAGCATCAGAATACATCTGAGCACCTTGGCTATCCTATCGATTACCCAGCACAGCTGTTTTAAGGGCAATTTGCATGAAAATATTAACAATTTCTCACGTTTGCAGTCCAATCAATGTTGTCATACACTCTCAGTGACGCAACTTAGCTTTTGATAGAACGTCTCATCATAAAACGATAAAATAATCTACATTTCAATGGATCAAAATAACGTTGATGCTAAGACCATCACAATCACACCCAGGAGATCAATCAAAATCCAACACAGTAAACAAAGTTCAATAAACGTAGTGCTTGCTCACTGTTTTAGTAAAACAAGTACACACAGGCTTAGTATGTTTACTACGACAAGTAATGGTAAGCCACTGAATACATACTACTACTATCATGGTAGCTTTGTTCAGAGAAGACAGAGAAGCTGTTTAGAGAAGACAGAGAAGAGAAGACAGTCTCTCGCTTTTTTACAGAAAGCGAGCCATGGCGACTCCTGCGTCTAGACATGCAAAGGACAACTCCTCCCGGGTAATCAAATAGCTAGTCAGTAGAATTAACTGGAGAACCAAAAGAGGCACTAATATCTAGCAAGTCAAGGTCAAGAATCAAGAATGGCTGTTCATGTCTGTTGGCTGCAAAAAAATGAAATTGTGAAACAGAGAACTGTGTGCATAATAATAGCCCAGCAGGAGGTTAGGACTCGATTGCACAACATATTGATGCAACTTACAATGATTATTATTAGATCTGCATTGTATGATCTGCAATGGGACCAGAAAAAGATACCATGCTTGATAGGTATCTTGCTTTGCATTATTTCAAATTGTTGTTCTTGCCTGCAGTGAAAAAATCAATCGAAGTGAGATTGCAGTGAAAAATGAAAACGATTTAAAGAAAATGTATTATGTTAAGAATCACTAATTCTATTAAGATTATAGCTAACAGCATCAATCCTCTGATAAATTTCCTAAATTCACCACTGCCATAAACTTCAATTCCAAGCTATTATATTTTGTTTGGCTTAAAGGCACATCAGAGTCTCCACCTGAGCAAATAAGCACCTGTTTAGGCAGCAAGTGAATGCTGCATTATAGGATAATAGATGGCAGTGTGAAGCTCACCATCTAACCTCTAACTTTGCACTTAAAAGAAATCAAATACTGTGGACTGACATTGATAGGATAGTCAATAACTCTGAAAATCCAATTGTTATCTCCAACTTCAACTATTGCCATCCTGAAGCCATTTTGGCATACAAATTTTCAATCTAAAAAGAAGCTACCAGTGAATAATCACTAATTCAATTTGGAAGTTTTCAGATAATAATCAAAGGATTGCCTATTACTTCTTCTATCACAGTAACATCACAACAGAACATGTAAACAAAGTAAATTAACTCGATCAGATGGCAACCATGTTCAATTTTCAAAACAGCAAAGAATTAATAATGATGGAACTACCAATTCGTCCAGCTTCATGTCTAGTTTTGAACTAAAAAGAACTTGAAACTTAAGGTAGGGCATGCATATCACAAATCGAAATGAAGTTCAAACTACAGGTTTTAATACTTCATTTGTCACTATCTCTGGGTGCATGAACTGCTAACCAATTCACAGCATATGCTGCAGACCTAAGTCACCAAAATGATTTTTTTTTTTCAGAAGGCAACACCACCAAAATTAGTGGCCTTTCATATTGATGTTGATAAACTTTAAAGAAGAACGCTAGATTTATGAGAGCAGAAGATCTAAAATGACCCCTAGAATTCCTAAGCAGCACAAATCAGCAATCAGAACATAGCTAGCTCCTACGGAAGCAGAGAAGAAGGGGTGGAAGCGGGGAAGGTACCTTTGCTGGATGTGTCCCTGCGGGAAGTAGAAGACGAGGTCGCCGTCTCGCCGATGCGCGACCTCTTCACGGATCGATGGGCAAGGCTGGAGTCGCGGCCGCCAGTTCGCGAGAGGAGATGTGCTGCGCCGTACCGTAGCCGCCCGCGTTGGGCCCGTGCCACGCCGGAGCCAGGCTGTCGTGCTGCCCCTGCACTGAGGCCGTCCGGACCGGGCCGCCGCGGCTGGGCTGCTGCGCCGGCCACTGCATCTGAATAAATGGCATCATCCCAGGCGTGAGGTCCCACCGCTCGTTGCCGGCCGCCAACGCGGTGAAGGAGGCCGATGTGGAGGGCTGCCCGCGCTGGGTCCGTGCTGTGCGGGTCAGCATCGGGGCCGGTCGCGCTGGGATAGGTCCGCGCCGCTACTCCTCGCGGCCACGCGCTCGATCTGGCGCCGGCGGCCGCGCCGTCAGCTCCCTCGCCTTTGGATTGGGCAATCCCGCAGGCCGACGCTCCCGCTGTCGCATCGTGCGCATCGCAAGAAGGGAGAGGCTGGCGGGAGGGAGCAGCATGCGGAGACGGGGAGGGGCGGCGGCGGTGGAGGCAGGCGGAGAGAGAGGCCGCAGGCCGACGCTCCCGCCGTCGCATCGTGCGCATCGCAAGAAGGGAGAGGCTGGCGGGAGGGAGCAGCATGCGGAGATGGGGAGGGGCGGCGGCGGTGGAGCGCAGGAGGAGAGAGAGGCCGAGAGGAGAGATACGGCGACGGCGGGGAGGGAGAGCAGTGCGAGAGGAGGGCAGCGGCGGAGGAGAGAGGGCGACGAGAGGAGAGGGACCTGGCTCGCCTCGCCGCCGGATCTGGGAGGTGGAGCGCAGGGCCGGCGGCGCGGTAGGGCAGCTTGCACGCGGGCCCAGAGGCGGCATCTGAGGCGCGGGGAGGAGGGGAAAGAAAAAAGGGGAGACGTGGCTCAAGCGCTGTCGAACACGTCGCCCGAATTAACGTGGGAGCAGCAAATGGGAGGAGATTTTAACCATTGCGATACTGTCATAAGTAGAGCATGTAATCTATTTCCGGAAACTGTCCCATATCAGTTGGTGCGGCTTGGGATTTAAGATTTCACAATGCAACATAATTTTGTATGAGATAGCGGCTAGGGGCAAATTGCCAAAGCTGCCCTGTTCTCATATGATACATTCTCAGAGAAAGAACAGCACAACATGTGGTTAAGGAACACTTCCTTCCTGATCGAGCAAAGACATTTCAAAAGTAACCACGCTTCGATAGAATCAATTGCAGTTAACAATTGTAAAAATATCCATGATCCATAGCGAACTTGACAGCGACACTGTAAAACACGCAGAATAATCTCACAACCAAGATAGCTTAATTACCCGACTCCTAAACATGTAAGAAGCGACCTAACAGCTAATCGACCAGCTCTGCGGGGCTCTGGCTTGCGATGAGGTAGGTGAGGCCGCACCTTCCGCAGGCGTGGCGGTCAGCGTGCGCCGCCATGAACGTGCCGGGCCCGCACTGCGGGTTGGGGCACTCCTTGCGCAGCCTCTCCACCTTGCCCGTGGCCTCGTCGACCCTGTACCGTCCGAGCACGCCGGCGAGCCCGACGCTCTTGTGCTCGTGGGCGGCCTTCTTGGGCGTGGTGAACGTCTTCTTCTTGCGCTTCTTGGCGCCGCCGCGGAGGCGGAGGACCAGGTGCAGCGTCGACTCCTTCTGGATGTTGTAGTCGGCGAGGGTGCGGCCGTCCTCGAGCTGCTTCCCGGCGAAGATGAGGCGCTGCTGGTCCGGCGGGATGCCCTCCTTGTCCTGGATCTTCGCCTTCACGTTGTCGATCGTGTCGCTGCTCTCCACCTCCAGCGTTATCGTCTTCCCCGTCAGCGTCTTCACGAAGATCTGCATCTTGATTTATCGATGGGAGATCCCTTTGGCTTCACCTCTTCTCCCGGCGGTGGCGGTGGCGGCGGCGGCGAGTCGATCGAGAAATCGCGGCGGCCGGAGTCGATCGAGAAATCGCGGCGGCGGGGTTGTGGCGTGGCGAAATTGTTGTGGTTTGTTTCGGCCGAAAGCCGCGGCCCGTGCGGGGAATTTATGGGCCTGACTCGCGCTACTGGTTCCGTGTGCGACGTCTGATCGGGAACGGGCGGCTGTGATGGAGTCTGGGTCGAAACCGACTTGCGGGCCAGGTCGGCGCGCGAGTCCGAGCCGCACGCGGCACGGCAAGGGCCCAAAAGCCCGACACGGGACGACGGCCTGACCCAACCGGCGGGTCGCGGTCAAAGACACCGAGACGCCTGAAAGCAAGACAAGGGGAGAGAGAGGAGCGGAGAGCGGCGCTGCGGCGGCGGGCCGGCGCCGGAGGGGAGGGGAGGAGAGTAGAAGAGACGATGGCGGCGATTGGGTCCTCCAACATCGGATTCCAGGTTCGTGCGCCGCCTCATCTCCCGCGTGGCTGGTATTCCCCTGATTCCCCACCACTGTTGGTTAGGGTTTGATTCGTTGCTTGAACTTGCTGCAGCTGCTGAAGAAGTCGGGTTGGAAGGAGGGCACCGGCCTCGGAGCTCAGGAGCAGGTTCGTGTCTCAGTTCTCGTTTTCTCCCGCGTCTCGTATTTCCATTTCCCCCAAAATTCGATTTCGACCGATTTTAGTGGCAGCGGTTGTTATGTGGAATTGTAACCTGCACACTGATGCTTGACTCAGCGTGTTTTGGAAGTGTTATGCCTTCTTGTTACATTTAGGATTAAATTATGAGATTGATTGTGAAATAGGCTGTCAGAATTGCATAGGCTTTTTGGAAGATCAGCTCAAAGGGCATGGCGAAATCAATTTTCTTCCTGGGTCATGATCACTTTAGGAGGACTTGAGCTAATTGCATGGATTTTGTAGCCTAGTTCATTCCCATATCTGGTAACTTAAAAAGTTCAGAAGGGTCTCTAGTAGGTAGTTGTATGGTACCAGCTGGAGCAGTAATCTTTGTCACTGAGGGTCCTAGTTGAGACTTGCTGTTTGGCGATCTTACGTAAGAAACTGCGATTTACTTGGGATTTGATTTAGCCAGTGTGCAGTGTAGATTTACCCTGTTGCTGTGTTCTGTTTCTCTCGGCATACTCACTAGCCCCTATTGTTTGTGGAACAGGGAAGGTTGGAGCCTGTAGAGACTCGTGTTAAGAACAACAAGCGCGGTATAGGTTCTAAAGAACCAAAACCAAAGCCAAAGGTGGAGGATGATGTAGAAAAAGATCCCAAAAAGCCCAAGGTACTGATGAGATCTGTCTAGTGCATCAATTTTATTATTGTATCATTGCTGTTTCTCATTTCTTGTAAATCTTGCTTTGTAGTTTGTTAGTCCACAATATGGGTGGCTTGTGCATCTCTTTTAATTAATTATGTTGTAGCTGAGACAGGTTACCTTTTTTTTTTATTAATATGGCTCCTTGCATTGCTTTTGTGGAATATTATTTTGATTTATTAGTAGATAATTGATGGTATTGCTGTGTTCTTCCTGAAGCCTTCAATTGTCTAAAGTTGTTACATTGCCAGAAGGGAATCTAAACTGTTTCAAACACTATTACAGCAGGACACGAAGCCAAAGAAAAGGGCAAAGCTAGCTGCAAAGAGGATAAGGAAGATGCAAGAAGAGGAGAAGCGTTTGCAAGAGAAGGAATTCGAGATGGCTTTCTTTAGGGAATTTTGGCCTGATAATGTGTAAACTGCTGACAATGGCTGAAGAGGCAAATGTACAGGTTGTTAAACACTTAGCAAGTTCTGTGACCGCCATTCTGTGTTGCCATCCATAAAAATGAGCCGGTATCCAATTACCATTCTATTTGTGCATTATTTTTCACTAATATGTGCTGTTGTATTACTCCGTACATCTCATTGTTCTTGAAAAATATGATTTGATTTGTTCGTAATATCCAGTCGATGTCCATTGGTGTTGTTTTACGCCATTTGTACTTGTATCTGAAATTTATGACTTGGACCCCTACCCTGCCATCTGCACTTTTGCAGTTTAGCTTTGCAGTGTTCAGCTCACTTTAAGGTGGCTGGCTCGCGACGTTCAGTTAATAAGATTTTACCAGTTCCATTAGATTTGGTGCCATTGCAACTTTACAAATGGAACTTCGGCCTTACTACCAACAACATACTTCAAGCAAACTGGATGGCTTCAAGAGTGGTTTGAAGTGATCATATATGAGATTTCATCAGGTTTAGAAATGGATTTTTGTGGAGAAAGATGATTGAAAATGAGGTAACTGATTCTTATTCAATGCAAGGGAGCAATGCAGCTAACGTTGACATTATTCGTACAACTAACTCAAGTTCGATCGCAATACCAAGAATCACGCAAACACACATCACCCGCCATACTGGGCCTTGTAGTCTTGCCACAGCTGCTGGACGTCCTTCCCCAGGATATCTTGGAAGAAGCCGTCGCTGTACCCGTCCTTCATCTTGGCGTTGAGCTCCGCCACGAACCCCTGCCTGAGCGAGTCGCAGTACTCCAGGAACCTCGCCGTCACAGAGTACCCCTCATCCCACTTGTCTCCCTGCCCCGGCTGCGCCCAGCCCTGCACCGGGTACCCGGCCTTGAGCCGCACGTAGTCGGCGATGCCCTCGATGAGGCCGCCGTTGGCCTGGCCCTGCCCGTCCCACTGCCACACGTGCGTCGTCTCGTGGTACAGCACGCCGGTCACCTCCGCCTTGACGTCGCCGGAGTAGCCGGCGACGTACTGGGCGCTGAGGCTGATGGCGTTGCCGCTGGTCTGCGCCGGCGCGCTGATGCTGTCGACGACGGCGAGGGTGACGGAGTCCACCGGCTTGCGGTCGTCGGGGTTGGGCTGGTTGAAGGTGCCCCAGATGAAGGACGACGCGTCGGAGAGCACCTGCTTCGCGTAGTCGACGCCGACGTCCCGGTCGAACCTCGCGCCGCCGTCGGTGCCGGGCACCGAGTTCGTGGCGTCGAACGTGACGGCGCCGGACGTGGCGGCCATCAGGACCACCACGAGGATGGAAGACGCGAGGACGAATGATGCTGGAAACTTCATCTTGAGCTGGGCTACGTATGGCTTTGTATGGAGAGGAAGTGTGCAATTTATAGGCTGGTGAGATGAGTAGCACTAGTGCTAGTCAAATTGCAAGACTTGGACCGTGTCAAAGTTTAGTTGGTCTTCACTTTTGCTGCGGGAGGTTTCATTTTGAGCTGAATGCTGCGTGCTAACTTAATTAAACTTGATTTGGTGTGGTGTATATGGACTAGTAAGGATGCACTTTATTATATTGGCACGGCGAGAGAGCACTGGCGCTGTACTGCTATACTGCTATGAGTAGCTATTACTAGTCAAAGTGTGCAAGACTTGGACCGGGACAAAGTTTGGTCGGTCTTAATTTTTTTCCCTTCGGAAATTATGTTTGATGGATATGGTTACTGCCCAGCTACAAATAATAAGTGCGTGCCTATTCTTTCATCGCTGGGTCAATCCGATTCAACAAGACTTCCGCTGTGTACATGCTCCGGCAATGGAGTTTTGCCGTCGCCCACACGCTCACGCCGGAAGACCCCGGCCGGGGGGATCAACAATGCACGGCCACGAACAGGTCCAGAGGACAAATACAACGGCTTCACTTACTTCCACTCTTAAAATATACAAGTTTGGCACAAACAGATTAGTTTATTTTTAAACTAACGACTAAGCATATTCTAAAAGTCATATATTTAAGCACGGCGGTATACCTTTCTCTCCACCCCTAGAACATGATTTTTCCGGCCATGTTTATTATGGATCTCTCATTTTCCCTCAATTGAATTCTGTTCCCCTCTTGTATTTTTAAATAATTACTTAGGGCCTGTTTGGATCTTTAGGAGTAATGTAAAAGTATTAAAATGGAGGTACTAAAGTTTAGAACCCAGTTTGGATCTAACTACTACTCCGTAAAAGACACCATCAGTTATATGCACAAAGACCAAACCATCGCTCATTAATGGTGCGAGAATGGGAGAGAGATAGGGGGATGGGTAATAATGATGGGCATCTCTTGAAAAAGTGCCCACTTTAGTCTATTTAGCACATCTTTTTGTGCTAAAAGCGCTAAAGAGTTTTAATAGCATTTTAGTATTTTTTGTGGGGAAATAGCATTTTAGTACTTGTGTTTGGAACTTTAGCCTCAAAAGTTACTAAAGTTTAGTAACTTTTCTTTAGCACATGGGATCCAAACACCCCCTTATACTGCAAGAACACATATCTTGTATTAGGATTATGTCTCCACGAATCCTCTTTATAGTTCTTATTAAGGTACCAAGTCGTACCTACACCAATGGAATACTCTGAGACCTTTGTGCCCGGCAACAATCGATGCTAGGGAGTAGACGTCATTGGCCAGAGATAACTGACTTCTTTTAAAAAGAAACTTCTGTAAAAGAAATTCTAGGATACCTTTTGCATAAAGCAGGAAAGGAAGGATGTGCTAAAGACCAGACAGAGTAGATCTGAAGAGGATAAAAGGCAGAGAGAGAGGAAAGAAAACAGAAATGTATCAGTGAACTTGCGAGGAGCATGACAAAATAGGCTTTCTAGCTTGCATTTGAAATCCGAACGCAACCCTAAAACAAATGCTTACACACAAGCAAACCACTAAAACACACCCATGCATGCATGATGAGTCGACGACTTGGACCTTGATAGTTGTGTTGTATCGCGAATAACCTAACAAAAGGTAGCTACTTCCTCGGTTTGCATTAGAGTCTCTGTTTTTTTTTTTTTTTTTTTTTTTTTTGCTTTAGAAATCGTATTATTCTTATGTTGCCTACTATGCATCGCTTTAAGCACTCCTTGCAGCTTGCGTGTTGCAATCTTGGCGCTACCAATCCGATTTTTTCACATTGGCCTGTTTTATGAAGCAATTTTTTACTACATTATATATTTCTGTTTCCTTCCAATAATGATGAGAGGTTGTTGGTGCTGGCATTGTTCACCATGTTCACACAGTAGGACACAGGACAAAAATATATCGTTCGATTTATTTTTCATAACTTTATTTATCCCAAAAGTCCAATAGTACAAAGTCATCAGACTATTCATCAGTATGCACCTCTACATTTTCAACCTCCGTACTTAGCCTTGTAATCCTGCCACAGCTCTTGAACGTTCTTGCCCAGAATCTGCACGAAATAGTCCTCGTTGTACCCCTCCTTGAGCTTGGCATTGAGCTCCGCCACGAACCCCTGCATGAGCGAGTCGCAGTAGTCCAGGAACCTCGCCGTGACGTCGTACCCCTGATCCCACCGGTCACCCTGCCCCGGCTGCACCCAGTGCCCCGGCACGTACCCGGCCTTGAGCCGCACGTAGTCGGCGATGCCCTCGAAGATCCCCGGGTGCGCCCCGTAGTCCTGCAGCCCCCACTGCCACACGTGTACCACCTCGTGGTACAGTACCCCGGTAATCTGGTCCCTGAGGTCGTCGCCGGTGATGCCGTCGACGTAGCGGGCGCTCAGCTGGATGGTGCTGCCGCTGGTGGAGGCGATGCCGTCGGTGTCCCGGACGGCGAGCAGGAGGGTGTCGCCGTCGGCCGGCCTGCGGTCGGCGGGGTCCGGCTGGTTGAAGATGTTCCAGGTGAAGGTGGACGCGTCGGAGAGCACCTGCTTCGCGTAGTCCGCGCCGTAGTCGCGGTCGAAGCGCTGCCCGCCCGGGGTGCTCGCCGCCTCGTTCTTCACGTCGAACGTCACGGCGCCGGCCATGGCCGCCGCCATGGCTAGCAGGACGGAAGCTATCGCCACGGCGTGAAGCTTCATCTTTTGTTCTTGTGCTTTGTTACCAGCTTTGGTGTGTGAGTGACAAGCAGAGGCTGGTGTGGGCTATTTATAGGCAGATCTATCCAACATTTGGAGTGAGCTGGATAATACGTGTTTGGTACGTGTTGTCAGTCAAGCTGCTTGACTATTCCAATGTGTGAACCCAGGAAACTTAGCTTGCTTGTGCCCGTGGTTTCAGGAGGGACGCCACGCCACGACTAACAGTACAGGAGAAATAGTGTGGAAGAAACTTTCCTGCCGTGTTTGATCGGTCAATAATGTAGGAAAAATTGCTTCATGAAACAGTCCTGTGTGACCGCTACCGGAAACCCGGTGTATGCCGTGTGTCTACGGCGTTGTCGTGTGCCAAATCTCGGGCACACGGTAAATCCATCATTTGCCGTGTGTCAGATCCAAAGCTCACGGCAACAAGAAAACACACGGCATATACCCTATTTGCCGTGTGCCCTGCCAGCTGCACACGACAACCATACAATTTGCCGTGTGTTTTCAAGAAGGCACACGACAAAGCTTAAGCACGTGCCCGCGCAGACCCACGACCGTCAACAACAGTTCGCGCCGTTAAGATTTGCCGTGTGTAAAAGCCTAGGCACACGGGCACACGGCAAAGTCTGGTCATCCCGTCTCGCGCGCCGTCAGCTCCGTCTTTTGCTTTATGTTGTCGTGTTTCTCGTATAACGCACGACAAAGGTTTTTGCCGTGTGTGTGCGTAATGTGACACACGGCAAACAGTTCTTTGCCGTCATGGCTATTTCCCGTCGGGCCTTCGTCGTCGGCTACACGCGGCAAAGACGCTGCCGTGAGTAAATAGGCCTTCGCCGTGTGCATGTGGCACACGGCAAAGACCCAGGCTCCCGTAGTGGACGGTGGTCGGTGGACAAGAACTTATTTTTATGAAACAGGAGGGGTTTTCCTCTACTGGTTATATATTTTAAAAAAGTAACAGTCCTTTTACATCCGATGATCAAGAGACGAAGAAAGACACAAAGAAAATCAGGCATATTTCAAAATCGATTGTAACCATAAATCCATCTGTGTTTTGTGTATCTCCTTTGTTCATAGAATAACTAAGGGAAATTCCGACTTAAACTGCTTAGCTGATTGCAGGTGATTTGCTGTTCTCCTGAAGATCAAATTGTTTCAAGCCATCCATATAGTCTAACTCATGATGATGATGATGTCCATGAAGAAAGGAATGTTTAGCTGTAGTCTCATATAAGCCACCACATTTAATGGGCTATCATCAGGCAACTGTAAACCAATTGAGTTTCAACTTTCAACAGACATGAGAGAAGGGGCTCACCAAACCAACCGTGGAAGATTTAGAACATTACAGTCCAGTTTGGCGGCCTTGTTTAGATTCAGAAAAATGTTTTCTTTTCACGAAAAGTTATCTACATAGAGAATTGTATCAGTCCATTTCTATCTCCATGCACGCTTCCATAGAAACAGTACTTTTTCATACTTTTCACCCCTTTTTCTCGATCTAACATGCCTTGCTTTAGATATGTTATAAGTGGTTTTTGAAGCGTATTTGACTCGGTTGGGTTTTAAACAGGTTCAGACCGCACGGATGTATAATATTGCGTCTTGTTTCTAGGTGCAGAGATTCAATCCTTTAAATGATACCCTCTGTCTTTCTATTCTTCCTCCCAAGCCGGCCCCCGCACACTCCCCACCGCAAAGTTGAAAGTAAAGTTAGGATCATTTTCCATGAATAGTTTTTTTTTGCGAAAGCCATGAATAGTTTTTTAGACATAACAAATTACCAATAACGCATGGGAGTCCCTGCAATATTTATCCATCGCCTCAGCCAACATATGATCCATAAGCAGATTTATTAGCAGCAAAAGAAACCCAACGGTTACACTTATATGAAGCTCACTTTTAAAAGTCATAATAACCAACATCCTTTCAGCTCCGTCTAATCATAAGTATTGCTCTATATTATTTATCTATCACAAATTGCATGACAATAAGACGTCTCGTTGTAAGAGGCCAAGGTAACAAGTAACATGGAGCTCACTGGCCGTACTTGGCCTTGTAGTCCATCCACAGCTGCTGCACGGACTTGCCCATGATCTGCACGAAGTAGTCGTCACTGTACCCATCCTTGAGCTTGGCGTTGAGCACCGCGACGAACCCGGGCCTGAGCGAGTCGAGGTAGTCGAAGAACCTCGCCGTGACGTCGTACCCTTTGTCCCAGCTGCTCCCCTGCCCGGGCCAAACCCAGTGCGCCGGCGCGTACCCTGCGCGGAGCCTGACGAAGTCGGCGACCCCCTCGAACACCCACCAGTGCGCGTCGTAGTCCTGCAGCCCCCACTGCCACACGTGCACCGTCTCGTGGTACAGCACCCCGGTCACCTCGGCCATCACGTCGCCGGAGTAGTTGCCGACGTAGCCGGGGTCGAGCACGATGGTGCTGCCGTCCGTGTAGGCGGCGGGGCCGCCGGTGGCGTTCACGACGAGGGTGACGGCGTCGACGGGGCGGCGGTCACCGGGGCTCGTCGTCTGGTTGAAGACGGCCCAGGTGAAGCTGGAGGCGTCGGAGAGGACACGCGCCGCGTAGCTGGCGCCGTAGTCGCGGTCGAAGCGCTGCCCGCCGGGGGTCGCCGGCGCGCTGTTCGTCACGTGGAACGTGACGGCGGCGACGGATGCGAAGGCCGCGGCAAGGAGGAGGGAGGCGACTACTACTGCGGCTACGGCGGGCTTCATCTTGTGCTAGAGCGCCTCTCGCTGGCTCGCTGCGTGTGCTTAATATGTGAGAGAATGTAGATGGTCTATGGTGTTCAAATTTATATTCATGTCCCGGAAATGTTGATATGGAGTACCTTGTTTGGTTGTTACAAATTGTATTCCTCTAGTTACAAGCATCATTAGCCTTGTCGCTCCGATTCATCAGCGTACCGCAGCCAATTGTCACTAGCTCCTCTGTTTGTCAGTAGCATATGGTCGGTCATTTGTGCCATCTATCGTTTTCAATTAAACTGATTCACAAAAGCCTGAACACGCCACACTGTGCTTACATGTGTCAAGTTGTGCTGGATTTGTCGCATTTCTCTTGCCTGAACCGCGCGTACGCGTATGCTCGCGACGCGCGTGTGCGTGAAAATACAAACGCGCGATGAGCATGAAGTTTTTAACAAAAAAATAAAATAAAAAGTGGCCTGACGAACGGACGTCATGGCAAGAAATAGTAGCAAAAGGTGGTGGTTCGGTTGGGAGGGAAGCACTGGACGGAGCGAGCCCCCTTCCGCGTACAGCGTCACCGGATTTACGATCGAGACCGTCACACCAGCGTGCCCTGCAGCGAGCCGAAGACGTCGGTTCCAGTCATTTGCCCCGCGCTCAGCCGATCCAGCACCTTTGCCCCCCGTTTTTGTTCTTTGTGGGACGCCCGTTAGCTCCCACCCCACTTATCCACCGTACACTGGTCCTTTAAGATTCGTGCTAAGGTTTTCTGATGACGATGTCAGCATGACGTGGCAGGGAGAGCTCCGCGGCGATGGCGGCCGGCGGCGGTCGGAGCGGGCGGCGGTGGAGGCCGGCGGCCTTAGGGATACGGGGTTGCCGGAGTTCTTCGATTGGCCAGAGTTCTTGGATCTAGGGAAAAGCCGGCGGCGGTAGGCCGGGTAGGCCGGCCCGGCGGTGGCTGCGGGCGCAGGGGCGGTGAGGCGCGGCGGCGCGGGAGGGCGGTTGGGCCGGGGCAAGGCCGGGGCGGCGGTGGAGGATGGGCGGCGCGGCACGGCGGCGGGGGCGCCGCCGGCCGCGGGTGGAGGCCGGCCGGGGTGGGGCGGTCGGGGGTGCGGTGGCTGGAGGAGGAAGATGATGACGTCAGCGCTGACGTCAGCAAAAAAAGATGGAGGTAGCTCACATGGGTCCTAGAAGATCTGCGTTGCTTTGCCCCCAAACAAGCATAGTAACAAACTTAGCTGTCGTCATTTATTTTTTTGCTGGGGAGCACAGCAAAGGCAGTTATTAGTACCTTTTGTTCAGGTAACAAAGCATACCATATAAACGAAAAGAAATAAAGAATGTAGAATACTATTTCGATTTGGTACTAGTCTCTCTCTATTATATATAAGCAACTCGACCAACACCTCCGTCAGGCCAGTCAGATCAGATCGTAAAATATATGAACATGAGGAACAGATGCGGAGCCTTGATACTTATGTTCTTCCTACTCGCATTCCCTGCGCAATGTAAGTGTTTCGTTAATTATCACCTTCTATCGGTCTTCGAATTCGTTTGGAGATGCGCATATACGCGACATGCTAATCATAAACACACAATCAAAAAGCAGGTCGACCTCATCATCAGCAACTTGATGCTGGAGCTGCAAGAAGACGGGTCACCAACGCAACACTAGATGAGAGCAAAGTGGTAGTCGTATTTTGTTCGGAGTTTCAGTGTTATACTGAGGAGGCATTTCCTACAAAAGAAAGAAACTGTTACTGCTGCCTGAATCAAAAGCCGGAAGTGTGCTACGACACTTGGAATGACTGTCAGGCCGCGTGCCCTTCTTGTAACCCTAAGTGCCCACCCACCTGACCAGTAAATCACTGTTTGATTTATTGGTTGTCAGTTTGGGCTGGCAGTGCCGGTAGCAAATGTACTGAACAAGGTTGATAATAATATGAGAAAGCAGCACTATATATATTGTTAGCGCTTGTAATCCTAAGTGCCCACCTGAGCACCGTCGTGTCAAGAAGGACCCAAGCAGGAAGCAGGCCGGGGGCTGCGGCGGGTTCCGGCGGCATGGCGGAACGGCGCCACAGGAACCAGGAGGCGGAAGCCGGCGTCAATGCCCGAACCCGACCGGGAAAGGCTCTTCTATATTTCCTTTCTTTTTTCCATTCCAAACATGCATAGCAGCTGGCTTCGAAATTTCCTTGCTTGCACATATGCAAATTATATTATTCTCTCTCGGCCACAGCCGCCTGAAGCATTCAAACACGTCTTGACGTTTTGTGCTCTGAGGTGGATGCCGTTGCCGCTGGTGAAGGCCACACCGCCCGTGTCCTCAACGACGAGGGTGCTGGTGTAACGGTAGCCGTGTCGACGGGCTTGCGGCTGCCGGAGGCGGAGGCCGGCTGGTTGAAGACCTTCCAGCAGGAGGCGGCGTCGGAGAGCACCTTCCTTCCTGGCGTGCCGCGTGCGTGACCCCTACGGCGAGACGGTCTCGACGAATACAGGGCCACTGCACGGCGACGAGCAATACCGTGTCGTGTTAACCATCTCGTCTCACCAATCCACCAAATGAGAGTGTAGTGCCGCGCCACCGCGCCAACCATGCATGGAGTCCGTGCACGTCTCGTCTACGGTATAACACTCGTAGTACACAAGATGAGTACTGCACGCGCGGCCTCGTGCGCTGCGCTCGTCGTGGTGCCGCAGCCGCGATCCCAAATCTGGGGGCGAGCGGACCGGCTGGCCCGTGCGCTCGCTCCCCCACCCCTCGCGCGCGAGGACTCCTCTCGGAGGCTGAGTGTTGGTGGGATCTAATAAAAATTGGTTGAACAAAATTTTGTTGCAAAAAATTTTGGCGTTGAAGATTTTTGTCGCAAGTTTTTGTTGCACAAATTTTGGCGCTAAAGTTTTTTTGTCACAAGCAAAAGTTTGTTGACAAAATTTTATTGCAAAAATTTTGACGCTGAAAAATTTTGTCACAAGCAAAAGTTTGTTGACAAAATTTTGACGCTGAAAAATTTTGTCGCAAGCAAAAGTTTGTTGACAAAATTTTGTTGCAAAAAATTCTGAAGAATTTTGTCACAAGCAAGCAAATGTTTGTGTTACAAAATTTTTGACGCTGAAGAATTTTGTCACAAGCAAACGAGCAAAATTTGTTGATAAAATTTTGTTGAGCAAGCAAACGAGCAAAATTTGTTGAGCAAAATTTGTAAATTTTGCTACAAAATTTGTTGATAAAATTTTGCTACAAAATTTTTTTGATGAATTTTATACAACTTTTTTTTTCTATATAGGAGAGCATGTGGGGGGGGGGGGGCGCCGGTTTTTGGCGGCTAGGGCGAGCGCACCGCGGCCCCCCTGCGGGCGAGCGCAAACCAGCAGGGCCCTGCCGCAGCGCGCTCATATATAATATCAAACGAAGCTGGCACCAAACAAAGCGAAATTTTGACCCATACACACTCAGCTAGGTCTATCCTCACCGTTCATTCGTGCCAAGATCATGCATATGTGTCAGTTTTGTCAGAGCTCGTCAGGTTAGGTATTTTTTGTTTCCGCATATACGTTTCTCTATACTCTGACACATACGTATCCTTCCTTCTGCTATCTTGCCTCCTCCCTACTCGCCTCCGCCTCCTCTCTCTCGCGCTCGCCTCCTCGCTCAGCGCCGCCACCGCCTTCTCCTCGACCTCCGTTGCAACCGCCGCAGCGGCGCCACCAACGGATCTGCGCCTCGCCGACGACGCTGCTCTACTCCGCTTCCTCTCGCTTGCGCTCGCCTCCCCCTCCTTGCTCGTCTCCGCCACCAACTTCTCCTCAACCTCCGCCTGCCTCCGCTCCCTGCTCATCGTCGCCGTCAACCTGTCGCATCTTATGTCCGAGCTCCCTGAGCCGCTCCCGATCTCATCTAGGCCGATGCTGCTCGTCCCTCTCCTGTTCTCCCTGACCTACGCCGCCGCCGCCGCTCAACCTTCGCTCCTCTCCTTGCCGCCCTCGTCTTGGTCGTCGCCGCTCCTCCCTCTCCTCTTCTCCCTGGTGGACCCCTCGGAGGTCAGTGCAGCTCTCCGGCTTTCAGCTCCTCTCCGGCACCGGCGCCTCGTAGATCTGGTATGGTGTCGCTTGGTCCTCCATTCCCCACTACCTAGAGATTCAGTCTTCAATGGTTGATTTGTTGCTAGCATCTTGTTGTAGGCATTCTTGTTCTTCAATGGACGATTTTTAGACTTTTTTTTATTTTATGCTAATCATGTGCACCAGTACACCATGATGCTTACTCCTGTGTCTCCTTCCTCTCATCCCAACCAAGTAGCTCTGAATATTCAGTACATTACAACTTACAAACAACTGAAATGTAAGTTGGACCTTTATTATCTAATAATGACTAGTGACTAACCATAACTTGTCAAATTCTCAGCTTCTATAGATGCAGATCAGTGGCAGTACCTTTTACCATCTATTTGTTTGTAGTTTACTTATCATGATAGGACAATTGCTAATTATCAACTATATTATCTATATGTGTCATTCTGGATAGTTAAACACATCTAATTATCAACAAATGCTTGAATATTTAATCTTCATCACGCTACTCACATTGATTTACTATTTGCAGAACAGATGGGATGCTGAACTTGGCTACCGAACTTCCAGAGTTTTAATAGTTCATTTCAAAGCTGCTTTTGGTGCTCATGATTGAGCTGTAACTCATATTAGGTGTTGAAGCATTTACATTCAGATAGGCTTACTGATTGATCTAATTGAACGAATGTTTTCAAAGCTCACGATTTAGCATTTGTTGTAATGAACATAATCAGCTTAAGCTTTGTAGTATTTACATTCAGATAGGCTTACCAATTGAGCTAATTAAATGATGAACTGATCAGTTTAAGCACTCGTACTGCTACTTGCATAAATAATGAAACTATATCCTTACTAATTACTATGATGTTCCAGGAATTTTACTGCTAGTCACTAGTGTCTAAGTACTTCAATTAACTCCCACATAAGTAAGTAATTAGTCTTGAAATTACTAAATACATTGCACTTTCAAATCTGTATGCTAACATCCTTGTCGTAGTGCATCGCTTTATAAGTCCCAGCAACTGTCTTGTCAAGGTAACCTGCATAATTATGGTTCTTTGAAGAAAAATAGTGTATTATCAAAACCCTTTGAAACATAAACATGGAAAAGAATAGCATAGACTGTTTTAACAGAAGCATGTTCAAGTGTTTGTCATCTTACTCTCCCTACTTAATCTGTTTGCTCAGTTTTCTTTCTCGGTGTTTTCAAATTCATCATATGTTCAACCAGCATACCTAAGCATTGTGCTTAGAATACTAGTTGAATCATTGTTGGGATGAGTTCTGCCCTGGATCTGCTCCAAGAGAATTTTGTTTCAGTTTTCCAATGAAAAGATTTTTTTTTACCAAACATAACCAATGTTGGCTTTCAGTACAGTGTCAACTTGGATGAAAATTAAGACTTAGTGTGAGAAATAGAAGCCAGGACAACATTTATAGTCCACTGTTGACTTTACTATGACTTTTATCTATGGATTAATACCTAGGAACATTGTATAGGTGCACATGATGTGTATATACTTGATCAATTGCCCCTGTCGGGCCATAATCTGCATTGTGCTTGTTTTAAAACCATCCCTTTTATTTGGCACTTCGCCAAACTCCCATGTGTATGCTGGATAATGTCCTAGAATCATTTATGGACCTAGTGACTTGTTTACTCTTTCATCTACTTACATGCAGATAGTTGTTCCTGGTCAGGGTCTAGTGAATTAATCTTGTTACTTAGTGGACTGCTCATAGAGGAAAATATATTTTTACCAAAAGATGGATGCATTGATATGCTTGCTGGTTTTCTCTTGAAATTCCTGTTTGTGTTTTTTAATAATAAACTAATAGATATGCTTGCTGGTTTCTCTAGGCAACTGCGCCAGCGGCGGCGTGCTATGATGTATCATTGGATATTGTGGTTGTGGGGAGTGGTATGGAGCTTTTCCCATTCTGATATGGTGTGGTTATGAAATTTTAGAAGACTTACATAAGCAACATGACTTTTTACCAGGGTCGCAAACACTATGATTAGCATGGATACATTAATGTTTTGAACTGAAGCTAGGTATCACTTCAAAGCTATAGCTATAGAAAAATTGTTTGATAGTCTGATCAATCGATGTTTGGTTTTGTAGCCAGCAGATAATAATGTACTTGTAGTTGTTCTTTTTATAATCTGATTCACTGCTGATTGATCTGTTAAAAACACACGTGTGCAGATGTGAAGCAGCAAAATCAGAATGTAGAAGGCTTTTTATAATCTGATTCACTGCTTATGGAAGCCAGCACCGGGAGCTGATTGATCTGTTTGGTTTTTATAATCTGATTGATCTGTTTGGTTTTGTAGCCAGTAGATAATAATGTACTTGTAGTTGTTCTTTTTATAATCTGATTCACTGCTGATTGATATGTTAAAAACACACGTGTGCAGATGTGAAGCAGAAAAATCAGAATGTAGAAGGCTTTTTATAATCTGATTCACTGCTTATGGAAGCCAGCACCGGGAGCTACTGAAGTCCGTTGAATTTGGACGGATGGACAAGGTCTTCATAGTTGATGTCAACAAGTTACTTTAGGACCTCTAATTTTAACGACCAATGTAATAATTTTAATAATAAATATATGTGAATATTAATTTTATACACTCTTGTTTTACTTATTTTTATTTGTGGATTAAAATAATTTTTATTATTCATTGATAAATGTAGATGTATTTATCAAATGTGTATATACTAATACTTTATTTTTTACTTGTGTAGAGATTTTATTAAACTAAAACCATAAAAAAGGAAAATATGAAAAATAGAGTAATGACGTCTTCCAAAATGAGCAAATATTCGAATTCGAATTTAATATCACTAAACTGAAAATGGACATATCTCAATTCGTTTTCTATCGGTTCCATATATTGGTCGTTAAGTTAGAGATAACTTAGTTTTATGGATACAATATTAGCAATAAAAAAATTAACATCATAATAATTAATTTTCATAATAAATATATATGAATATTAATTTTATATACTCTAGTTTTACTTATTTTTAGTTATTGATGAAATATTTTGTATAGTTTTTATTATTCATTAGATAAATTATCAATTTTTTGTATTGTTTTATTCATTTTTTATATGAGAATGTGATATCATTAAGGATCGATCTTTGTCTGCACTTGTTATGTACTTAATACTTTAGTCTTTACTTGCGTATAATGGTTTTGTTAATCTAAAACCATTAGTAAAGAAATATATGAAAAATAGTGTAAGCCTGACTTCCAAATTGAGTACATATCCGACCTCGAATTTAATATGGCCTAAAATGGATATATCTCAATTTATTTTTCAATCGGTTTTATATTCATATTTGACAATATTTGGTACTATCCATATCCTATCATATAAAAATGTTACTTATCTATTTAACTAATGGCAAATGATGTTTATTTGAATATCAATAATGCGAACGTATAATTGAAACTAGTCAAAACATATCTTCATGACTATTTATTATGAAGTTAATTTTAATGTTGCTAATGTTGTATCAATAAAACTATTTAAAAGTTATCTTTGATTTTAACCACCGTTGTAATTAACTGTAATAATAAAGTTATATGAATTAATTTTGTATACTCTAGTTTCACGTTTTTCTTTATTGATGAAAATATTTTTATAGTTTTTATTATTCATTGATAAATGTAGATATGTTTATCAAATATTTTTGTATTGTTTAATTTATTTTTATATGATGAGTTGTCAAAGTAATTACGGAAGAATGTGATATTATAATTGAGCGGTCTTTGTCTACACTTATTATGTACTAACACTTTAGTCGATTTTGTTAATCTAAAACCAACAGTAAAGAAATATATGAAAAATAGTGTAAGCTTGTCTTCAAATCTTCCAAATTGACTAAATATCCGAATGTTAATTATTGTGATGTTAATTTTAATATTGCTAATATGGCATCCATAAACCTATTTAAATGTTATCTCTAATTTCAACTAACAATGTAATTAATTTTAATAATAAAGTTATGTGAATATTAATTTTATATGTTATTTTATTTATGGATTAAACATTTTTATTATTGATAAATGTAAATATTTATCAATATTTGTTATTGTTTTATTTATTTTTATACAATTAATTAATGAAGTAATTATGGACTCATGTGTACGTACTAATACTTTATATTTTACTTGTGCAGTGATTTTATTAATCTAAAATCATCAATAAATGTTAATTTTATTCCTTGCTCTTTTCAAATGCATCTGTACAAAAAGAATCCTAAGCATGTTTTCATCTACAACTCCAGATGCGAATAACAGCCTGCCCCCGTCAGTATGTGTTTGTATATCTCACTTGCCGTAGTCTAAACTCTGTGCCATTCAGTTTGCTGCTCACGTCCTTCCAGTTCTTGACATGGTCTGGCAGTGGTCTCGTGTGAATTTTCACCTGCCTGCTCATCAGCGGCCTCACTGGAACTCTCAGAAATTCCTGCACCTGGGAAAGTAACTGGTTACAGAAAGATGCTATGAGATAACCTGAGAACTAGCTCATCCGACATTAGAGCATTTAAATGTGTTCGGTACATTGCTATTGCTGATTATATCCTTGTAATAGAGGATCATGTGTCGTGTACTCTTGAAGTGATCCAAGCAATCTCTGATAGCCTTTTCAATGTTCCTGATATTTGCGATCAGAGTCGACGTATCCAGCTCATCCAACTCTGGTTTAAATTTTGCTAATATCTCAGCCTGCTCAAAAATGAAATGTGCTAATCAGATAAGAACTTGATGGTACAATGTCAGCTCAGATTTAATGCTCTCTTTTCATAATCACAATCACAAATTTGTTCTAAAATGAGTGATATATGGACTAGCTAACTAGGCCACATCGATGTAAAATGAGCCACGGACAGCACTATGCTCAAAACTAAAAAGGCTACAAGGGACCAACAGAACAAAGCTAAGTTAGTTAAACTATTAGAAACTGTTTGTGCATCAATTTGTCACATCTGGGTCATAATACCAGTTAGTATACCATTCAACACTATGTATTTATCATGTATGAGACATGCTATTTTGTCACATCTATTTCTTTCTCATGTCATCAATCCTTTGGATGCCCCATGTGTTGTGCTGTGTTTCTCGTGAACTGCTAGAAAAGTCATTGTACTTGCCAACTGCACACATTTCATTTGAGAACTTAAACCAGCTGGGCACATAGAAAAGATACGCACAGAGATGTAGGAAAAGCTAAAAGACCCATTAGCATTCAACAAAATCACTAGCATTTAGTATATCCTGTCATACACTAGTGTGGCAGTGCAATACTCACCAGATGTGAACCATTAAATACTGTAGTACTCACCAACTGCTGCTCACTTTGCACCGATTTCATTCACATACATGGGACAAGGAGCATCTATATACTACTTATAATAATATACGACATTGGTATATCCTACCAACAGAAGCAAAATAGTGCTGCTCACTTTGCACCAATATCATTTACATGGAACAAAGAGCATCTAATATACTACTTTAGTAATATACTACATTGGTATATCCTGTATTAATTACACGGATCTGCAGAGTTATGCAATCAAAGGTTATGCAACTAAGATGAATATTCATCAGAGCAGAAGTTTATTAGTTTTTATACACATCATTCCTAAGTATGCTTGTTCTAGCTAAATATACAGAAGCCAACCATGTATATAGTGGCAAAATTCAGAAAAAAGGTCCATGCGTGAACTCTGAAAAACTTTTAAACACCTCAAGTGCATCCCTAAACATTCTGGTTATCTGCTCCTGCTGAAAGGCGCCAAACAAATGATGTTTTTGTATATTGTAATATATAATGAAGAAAATTAACTCAAAATCGTAATCCAAACAAAAATTGCCTGCATGATAAATTTATGGACCTGCATCTGGACCTTTTGGGCTCAAATCGAGCCATCCCTTCATCGAGGCATATCGGCGGTCATACTTTCTTCCATCTCTGAACTCCAACAAATCCCAGGCGACATGTACAACAAAATAAACCAGGCTACATATAATGCAATCAATTATTTGGAATAGAATTTTAATTTGGTGACTTCCAGATCCATGCAGCTAGAAGTAGTACAGGTAAACTACATGAGAGGTGAACTAATGACATCTTCTAAGAAAAAGTAATTTCTAAGAAAATGGCACAACGCAAATACCTTTAGTTGAACCAAGATGCAGGCTTCATCGTAGGCACCATTACCATCCGGGACAGAGATAAAGCCATTTGCATCCGCTGATAGATAAAAAAAATGAAATGCAGTTAAATCAATTGCAAACTGCAAAGACATGAGTTGCTCTGTTCAAAGGACAGTGCATCAGTACCTGATGAAGCTAAGGAGGTTGAATCTTGTAAATTGGATGAATGGGGGCACGACGGCGGCTAGCTCGCCGTTGGTCGGGAGTGGCGGCACCTATCTCAGAATATTGGGATTATCCAACAATGGAACAAGGCCCAAGGGGTCGCCACTGGATCTGCAAGGTGAGATAAGCTAGCTGATGCCTGATGGAGGTGCTCATTGTAGCCGTCGTGGCGGCGGCGGCCAGCAAACGGCGAGCAAGAGGATGACCGCGGCGAGCGCAAGAGGACGTCGGAGGCGGCGGCGAGCAAGAAAATGGCGGAAAGAAAGAGTACGGCGGAGGCGGCGGTGGCGAGCAAGAGCAGGGCAAAGAAGAGGACGGCGGCGGCGGCGAGCAAGAAAACGGCGACCAAAGAAGAGGACGGCGGCGGCGGCGGCGGCGGTGAGCAAGCTGCCGGGAGGAAGGAGATGCGCACGGGCAAGGCAGATAGAGTGTGGGCCAGAGATGTGGGCCATGTTCGAGAAATACAACCGCAGTAAAAAGAAGAATACAACTCGAATACAGAATAAAGAAAGGCGTGGCACGAATCGCGATGCAACTATTAACGGCTGCAGATAGACCAAACTCAGCATGTATATGCTAGGCTGCATTTTCGGGCACCAAACTCCCAATGTTAATTTTACAACCGACCGGTGGCAGCGCTCCCACCGGCCGATACAGCTGTGCCCCCATGTGCGTCCCACCAGCTGCCTCTCATTTTTTTTCTTTTGCTTCAATGTGCGACCGCGCTGGTAGGGAGTGGAGGTTTAGGCTCTGTCCGCCAGTTTTTTTAATTTTTTTTGTCTAAATTTTGCTTCAATTTTTTTTAGAACTTTTGGCTCACGATTGTTTTTTGTTAGAAATTTTTTGATTTTATATTTTTGTTTCGAAATATTTGTGTTTCAAAAATTTTGCATTCAAAACTTTTTGTTCTTTTATTTTATTTCAAAACCTTTCTTCAAAAATTTTGGGTTCAAAACTTTTTCTTCAAAAGTTTTTGCGTTCAGAAATTTTTTCTTCATAAACTTGTTTTGAAAATTTTGATCCATAAATTTTGTTTCATTTTTTCTCTAAAATTGTGTTTCAGATTTTTATTGAACTTTTTCCTTTTTTGTGCGCCGGTGTCGTGTGGGTTGCTGTGAAGTACTCCTACTCATGTGCGCATGCACGTAGCAGTGGGGCCGGGGGTGAGGGACCAGCTGCCGTCGAGGGTGGGGTCACGTGGCTGTAGGGGTGCACGGGCGCTGTCCGAGAACCGCGCGGTAGGAAGGCTCCCTCCGTGCGCGCCGAAACTTGAACTCTCCGATTCCAATCCTGCTCCGCAGAACAAGTGATGCCGATGTACGTACGTGACCGCCGCCGCGGCACCGATTAGTACCACACCGGCAGCATCTGAGCCGCAAGCGCAGCGTAAGTAAGGTGCCGCTCTCGGCATACTTTGCCGGGCAATGTGGCGGTGCCCAGTCATCCCCAGCCTTGTTTGGGGGGCAAAGGTGATGGATCGGCTGGACGCGGAGCAAAAATGACTGGAACCGACATCTTCGGCTCACTGCAGGGGTACGCTGGTGTGACGGTCTCGATCGTAAATCCGGCGTCGCTGTACGCGGAAGGGGGGCTCGCTCCGTCCAGTGCTTCCCTCCCAACCGAACCACCACCTTTTGCTACTTGCTGCCATGGCGCCCAGTGTTCGTCACGCCATGTTTTTAAACTCGTTGCAATCATCACCACATGCACATGACTTTACCCTCGATGTTCAACCAGCCTGGCAGCACCGCTAATTATGACTTGTCAATAAGCCAAAAAGATATAGAGGCATAAAATTCACATGCTCGTTCTTGCTCTCAAGTCTCAACCGACTAGCAAAAATTGGTGGTTGCAGCATTCTAACTGGGAGCATTCTGATCTGATCTGATCAACTCAATCCTCGTATCAGCAAGTTTTGGGACCATGTCGACGGCCGGCCCGTGGTCCTCTACTCTCGGCAACAGGTGAGAGGAAGTACACCAGCACCACTGTGGACTGTGGTCACCAGGCATGTAACATGTGACAATGAAATTACTAAAACATGTCGTTCGCCGAGGACAACAACTACCAAGTTTCACGCATGTTCTTCGCGATAGACAGTATAATTGTGAGTCCTGACAACCAAGGCAGCAGTCTGCGACAGGGTTTCTTCTACCCAGATTAACACAAATAACAGTACCCAGATTAGCACAAATATAACAGTGGGATAGGGTTTTAACACTGTTTTTCATATACATATTGGTTAATTGGGACAACCCAGTCCAACCTGCATCCCTAATCCTAGGATATTCTAAGATCCAAACATGAAAGCTTGGGGGCCCGTCTCCTAAATTCGGGAACATCGTATACAAGCACACGAACTAGTTGACACTGGCTGACAATGTTCAAAAGGCTTAAACGGGTCAGGGTTATTTTACCCAGCATTGACACTAGATAGAGCCACAAAAGGTGTTCCAACTTCCGACGTAGAAGAGAACAAGGACCCATTGCTTAATCCTAGAGGATGATGCATTAGCCTAGATATACACTAAAACGAGTAACATTATGACCCGATGAGTTAGTTGATCCAGTCGTCCCCTCGCAGGCGCTTGTTCGGCTTCTGCAGTCGAGTGGACTTTGACCTAGCATTTGCTGTGGTAGCGCTGCCTTCAGGGGCAGGCTTTTCCTTGCATCGAGCAGTGCTTGGAGTACATACTACCGCGTTAACGCTGCTCTTGGTGGCATGCTGCTCCTTGCATTGAGTAGTGGTTGCAGCAGGGACTGGGACGGTAAGATGGTCCATGATTGAATTCACTGAGAAGCTCCCAGCCCTGTGCTTGTCGAATACTTGGAAGGTGTGTGTTGATCCAAGAAGAGCCTTGATTTCATTTGGCAGGGTAACCACTCATTATCATTCTTGATCTTGCCAACGAGCTCCTCAGCAGAGAGGCCAACTAGCTCTTCCGCCACCTCACAGAAGATCATCAAGTTCATCGTGCCGGTGGCATCCTTGCACCTTGGCATCCAGCTTGTACCTTATGTGCCCAGAACAGCAGTGTGGTAATTAGTGACTTACTGAATTGAGCACAAGTAAATTGAAGAACCAATGTGGCAATAGCAGCATACCAATAAATCGGCCTCTTAATCGGGCCACATCGTCTGCACCTGTATTTGCTTGGGGCCCCGTACATTGACTTTTGGCAGCTGTCGCATCCAAGATAACACCATCGATCGGTACAGTCTATATCTATCAGGGAGGCTCTGCACAAAAACATGGTATCCTACAAGCAAAAACAGACATACATATACATGATAAACGAATAAGCTTTGCAAGTCAAGAGAAGAGCAGCAACTTAATTTACCTCATCGTACTCCTTTCGTTTGAGTCGTTTTATCTGTTCAATTGTCCGCCAACTGCACACACACGAATCAGTTAGCCATGTACATGTAATGTACTAACGCATCTTAGATCAATGTAGGCATAAACTTCTTAAGTCCACTCACTTCACACAGAATTCTAGCATCTTTCCATCTCTATATCGTACTTTAAAGTTGGAACATATTGTAGAGCAAATTATAACAGGTGATCGCAACTAGGAATAGCAAGGGGGGGAGTCCCAGTCAGGGATGGCTCCCCATCCCCATCCTCGTGCGAAAAATATTTACCCGTCCCCGTACCTGCACCAGTCCCCACTCCACGCGAGCGTGATTTCCCCATCCCCGCCCCAGCGACGGAATTGATCCCCATGGGGGGCCCATCCCCCGCTTCAATGACGCGGCCACAGAAGAGGAGAGGTGACGAACTGGAGAGGACTAGCGAGCAGGGATCGATTGGTTCTCACCGTTCCTCGTTATCGTCGGAGCTTAGGGATTCGGAGGACGAATCCACGGCGTCGCCGTTGGAGCTTAGGGACTCGGAGGACGGATCCATGGTGTCGTCGTCGGAGCTTAGGGATTCGGATGACGAAGCCATGGTGTCGGGAACTCGGGCCCCGAGTCGTCGGAGCCGGCCGGAGTCCCGTGACCGCTGCCGCGGATGGTGGCTGGGGCCGTCGGGTTGGCTTGCCGGCGGGGTCGTCTACTATGGTCGAACTGGGATGGGATGCGGTGGGCTGTCGGCCGGCGGGATGCAGCCGATAAACGGACCGGGATGGGCCTTTTAACCTCCTCCGCGATACGTACATGTATTTTAGGCAAACACAAAAATTTAACTGAATCGATTTATTACCCTTCGCTATTCATTTGACATTTGTGCAACTAATTCCTAAACAAATTTAGACTTATTCACTCTACAATTTACGGGCAAATACGCTTGTACCTTGCCACAGGTTCAAATTGGAGATTTATTTAACGGCCGCATCATCCATTTTAACTTCTTTTAGAATTAAACTCTATATCGTTTCTAGGCACAACATGCTCTTGCGAACACATGTCATTTAATAAAGATTTCTTGTCGATACTGTCAAAAAAAGATCTCTTGTCAGCTTGCGAAATCCCAAATTTGCGCCTGAGCGCACCGCTCTCAGCTAGCGCTCGTTACCTGCGCCGCCCCACGTGTGTGGGCCCATCACCCCCACGCATCTCTCACTCGCTGTTAAACTTTTTCTTTCTCTCGGTCTCATCCTCCATCCATCTTCCATCCAAATCCAGTGACGCGGGGGACGACAGCGCTGGGCGGCTGCGCGGGCTGGTCGGCCGTGGGAGCAACGGCCTCCCTGGCGAGCCGAGCAGCGACGCGCCGACGCGGGACAGCAGCGCTGGCCGGTCGGAAGCCTCCCCGGTGAGCCGAGCAGCGGCGGGCTTCGGGTGCGGGGGCGGCGGCGCTGCCTCGTCGGGCATGGGAGCTGCAGCGCTGGAGCTGGAGCAGTGGCGCGACGACGGCGGCCCCTCGTGCCTCGCCGTCGGGAGGTGGCCATCGACGCCCGGCAGGCCGATCTGCACGGCGACGAGCCCGAAGAGCATCCCAGCTCTAGGGAGCGACGGTCCCCGGCGAGCCGAGCGGCGGCGGCGGCAGCAACCGGGGAGGGCGCGGCGGCGCTGGCCGGATCTCCCGGCGAGCCGAGCGGCGACGGTGCCGCTGGCCGGAGCTCCCCGGCGAGCCGAGCGGAGGTAGGTGTTTTTTTTCAATTTCTTTTTGCAAAATTTTATTGATAAACTTTTTACGCAAAACTTTTCTAATTTTTTTTGCAAAATTTTCTTGGAATTTTTTTCTGCAAATCTTTTCTGATTTTTTGCAAAACTTTTTCATACAAAACTTTTTCACGAAAATCATTTCTTTCAGAAATTACAACTTTGCTTTACAGAAAATTTTTGTTTCAAAACTTTGCTTACAAATTTTGTCGTTGCAAAACTTTGCTTACGAATTTTTTTTGCAAAACTTTCCTTAGAAATTTTGTTGTCGTAAAACTTTGCTTACAAAATTTATTGTCACAAAACTTTGCTCACAAAATTTTTTTCACAATTTTTTTCTAAAGTTTTCTCCAAATTTTGTTGAAAAACTTTTCTTCCAATATGTTTCTTGTCAAATGTTTTCGTACAAATTTTGTAACCATTTGCTTGCGAGTCTGTGAATCTGAAGAAAATAATTATGATACAATTTTTGTGCAAAAAATTGTGCTTTTACATTTTTTTCTTGCGATTTTTTTAAAAAAGAAACGCCTGCCGCACATGTGGTACCTGGTCGTGATGAACATGCGTGAGCCGTGCGGGAGGCCACGACGCAGAGTGGAGCGCGTGACGTGTGGAAGGAGGCGTGTGCATGGTGGGCCGTGGGGCTCACGATGTGGAGCGCGGGGTGGGGAGCTGCTGCAGAGTGCAGATAGGAGGGGCCCACCACTATTTTGTCATCATGCGCGAGGGCACGGGAGCCTACATGCGGGCGGCCGCAAACTAGCGTCCCCGTCAGCTTGTCGCTTCGATCCCGAGTCAGGGCAGCCTTCAATTTAAGTGGCCAGTCTAATGCCGTGAAGGCTCCCGATTCTGAAAACTGAAAACTTGTAAACCGGTCATAGATCAAGGCCCACATGTCAATGTTTTTTTTATAAACGGTGGAAGAAAGTTATGACTTGATCTCTTCAACAGAGTTACGTAGATGCTAGTGCATGATACTCCTCTGTAACGCTGGGAGGTTCGGCGCGGGGCCATCTAATTTGTGCTCGCCCGCTCGGGGGGCTCCGTGCGCTCGGTCGCCCCCCAGGCTCGGCGGGCCCCACCCCACAGGCTGAACGCCGCCCCGCTTCCCGTCACGCTCACGCGCCCCCCACACGGCCTCCAGACTTCCAGCGCTCCATTCAACGTCCAGAAAAAGTTTGCCCAGTGAGAGAAAATTTCCTAGAAAAAAAATTTGCAACAAAAATTTGTGAAAAAACACAAAAAGAAAAGATTTGAAAACAAAAAGTTTTGCAAACAAAAAGAAAAATATTTCCAAAAAAGTTTTGAAAACAAAAGTTTTGCAAAAAAAAGACAAAAAGTTTTTCAGAAAAGTTTTGTAAAAAAAGACAAAAAGATTTTCTGAAAATTTTTTGCAAAAAACATTTGAAAAACAAGAGAAAACATTTAAAAAATATAAAAAAGTTTCTGGTAAAAAAGAAAAAAAGGCCACCTACCTCTAGCTGCTGCCGTCGTCGCGCCGCTGCTTGGCTCGCCGGCGAGGCCGCCGTCGCTGCTCCGAAGCCCGAGCGAGGCCGGCGCCGCTGCTCTGTTCGCCGGGGAGGCCGCCGCTCCGGCGGCCGACTGGCCAGCTCCGCCGCCGCCCCGCGTAGCTTCTCGGCTCGCCGAGGAGGCTGCCGCTCCAGCGCCGCCTCGGCGCCCCTACCGGCCGCCGCCCCGCGCAGCTTCTCGGCTCGCCGAGGAGGCTGCCGCTCCAGCGCCGCCCCGGCGCCCCTACCGGCACCGTCGCCCCGCGCGACTTCTTGTCTCGCCTGGAGGCCGCCGCCCCAACTCGATGGAGGATGAGAGCGGAAGAGATGAGAAACAGCGCAATGAGTGGAGAGATGTGGGGGGTTGCAGTGGGACGGGCCCACACACGTGGAGCAGCCGAGCGGCTCGTGGACCGAGCGCGAGGAGGGCTCCGTGCGGCCGGAGGTAAGATTGGGATTTCGGTTCGGCGTCCTCCCAGCGTCCCTGAAGCTTTTTCATTATTATTTTTTGTTTTGTTTTTTGTTTTTTTCTTTTATATATGTGTCTCTAGAAAAATAAGTACATCGGTCATAAAAAGCGTCGTCTTCTAAAGTTGGTACATCCTCGCCTGATACGTGGTTCTAAACTTTTAATGTTGCGCTTTACGTGCTGCTTCTCGGCTTTGTCTTCAGAAAAAATAAATACATTCATGTCACCAAAAAAAAGCGAACCCACTAAGAGTCGGTGCGTCCTTTCTTGCCACGTTGTTGCTTCTAGCATGCGTTATTACGCAATTGCTCGGTCGCCACGTATTAATATTTTGTATTGTTGGCAAATGAAATCGCGGTGCCCCTTGCACATTAAAGAGCTTCATTGCCTCCTCCACGAAGTTGAAAAGATGACACAAATATTGTGCTCCTCAGCTACTCACTCAATTTCTCCATCATGTGTCACAAATATTGTGCTCCTCGACTGCTCGTCCAATCTCTTGCATCACGTGTCAATTCGCCTCCTCTGTCCCTTCTCTCGAGCCTCAGTTTGGATTAGGGGAGGTGCCGCTGCTTTCGAGAGAGATACCGTCCACCTCGGGCTCACCGGCCTCACATGTGAAACCCGCGGCCACCGTTTCTTTTCAGACGAGTTCGTCGAACCGTTCCTACCTCCAGATTTTTCTGTCCCCTCTCTTTATAATTTGTCTACTAGCTGGGCAACAATATCACTTCGCGCCGTTTAATTCCTCAGTTCCCACTACCTGTGGCGCCATAGTGGCAGAAGGCCCTTTTAGGTGCATATTCTATGTCAACATGGCCATGTCCTACACGGCCGAGAACATCTGTCTTACTGCCATAGAGTTTGCTTACGAGTCATGCCAGCATAATACCATCACTATCTATAATCTCTTACAGAGAAGAACTCATCTGGCGCGGCGTTAGCGCGCCCCCTACCTAGTCAAATGCACCGCAGGGCTGTCTCCCCCAAGGTTTTTAATTTTGTTTCCGGTAAAATTTCGGTCAGCAACGAAATTACCGAAATTCGCGAAATTCGGTAATCTCGGTAAAATATTTCGGTCAAAGGTTGGTCAAACAAGATTCTTTTTTAAATAATAATCATGTTATAAAAATATCTGTGCGATTAGTTTTCACAAATGAACTCGTATTTCAATGATTTAGTGCATTTAGGTGAGCTAGGAGGTGCCCTGTTTGAGGCTAGGACATGCTTTGTATTTTTTTTATTTTTTATATTTGCATGGACCCCATATGTCATTGGCACAAATGGCGCTTATTCGAACCCCATGACGTTTTTATGTCGAGGTGAGTTCGTTCCACCAAGCTACAGGTCACAACTTAATTATTAGAGGCTATAGATGCTATACAAACAAAAATAAAATTTAGAGTTACCGAAATTTTTAGCTGAAATTTGGTTATTTCGGTCACTAACGAAAAATACGAAATACCCGAAATTTCGTCGAAATTTTTAACCATGGTCTCCCCTCCCGGTACCTCATTCCGGCCGAATATCCTTATTTATTTTTCCCGTACAAAAGCTAGTACAAACGTCAACGCATGACTTATTTCTTTATTAGGCGTCAACGCACAACTTATTGACCATCTGGCACTCTCACAAGCAAGCAGCAGCATCGTGAACCGATCAAGATCCACGACAACCTTATTACCCATCGTCGCACTAGGACGCCGAAGCAACGCGACACGTTATTAACTAGCTAACCCCCCAACACATCAGCCTCCATACTTTTTCTTGTAGTCCTTCCACAGCTGCTGCACGTTCTTCCCCAGGATCTGCGCGAAGAAAGCGTCGGAGTAGCCGCCTTTCATCTTGGCGTTGAGCAGCGCCACGAATCCCGGCTTGAGCGAGTCGCAGTAGTCGAGGAACCTCGCCGTGACGTCGTACCCCTGATCCCACCGGTCGCCCTGCCCCGGCTTCACCCAGTGCCCCGGCGCGTACCCGGCCTTGAGCCGGACGTAGTCGGCGATGCCCTCGATAAGGCCGCCGTTCGCCTGGCCCTGCCCGTTCCACTGCCACACGTGCGTCGTCTCGTGGTACAGCACCCCGGTCACCTGAAACATGCATCACCCAAACATTTACATTTACATACCATAATTAAGCTCTGTCCTGTGGCTGCGCGCGGCGTGCAGCAGCTAGTATAGCGTTACCTCTTTCTTGACGTCGCCGGTGATGCCGCCGACGTACTTGGCGCTGAGGTGGATGCCGTCGCCGCTGGTGAAGGCGACGCCGCCGATGTCCTCGACGGCGAGGGTGACCGCGGCGACGGGCTTGCGGCTGCCGGAGCTCGGCTGCTTGAAGACCTTCCAGCAGAAGGAGGAGGCGTCGGAGAGCACCTTCCTGGCGTACGCGGTCCCGACCTCGCGGTCGAAGCGCTTGCCCCCCGCCGTGCTCGACGCCGCGTTCTTCGCGCTGAACGTGACCGCGCCGGCCGGGGCCGCCGCCACTGCCAGGACCAGCGCTACCACGACCACGACGGCATGCCTCATCGTCATCTCGTCGCAGTCGCTCAAGAGTTGAGAGAGGCTGTGTAGTCTGTAGAGCACGATGGAAACGAATGAAGCGCCATGGCGGGTTTAAATAGGCTGGCAAGAGATAAAAGTGGCGTCATGGAGTTTTGTTGGGTGGCGTGACTTGTGGGAGCCGTTTTAGTTGACTCGGGGCTGGAGTTGAGCACTACTAGCTCGGTTGGGGAACTTGACGAATGGGGTGGCTGGCTCACTGCCAGCTCGATCGCTGCTCTCTTCTGCCTCCACGAGTCGGTGGCTGCTGCCCCCGACGTGGTCACCGCAGTTCCAGGGTCAGAGTAGTAGTGCTGGCCGGTTGGCTGCGCTGGTGGGCGCGTCAAAAGCTGGGGAAAAGAATAGAGGTGCGACGCGTCTGCTCGCCGGGCCGGAGACGGCCGGATCGCACCGTGCGTGCTGGACTGCAGCCTACAGGGCGGCACCGTACCGGTGGGCTACGGCTCGAGTACTTCTGGCACAGCTCTCGGCGCAGTCATAAACTTGGATTTGGTCAATGGGAGTTTAGAGTGATCTAATAAGATCAACGTAAACTTCTATATAGTGTTGGAATGAACAAAAGCAAGACCCGGCCTTACCGTTCTAGAGTCCCCTCCGTACACGCAGCCAATCTAGAATGGAGAGGGCATCTAGAATGGAGAGGGCATCGTGCAGTGCCTGTGGCCTGGGTGCGTCATGCGTGTGGTCAGCCTGTGCCCCCGCCCGTTGTTTACCCCCAATAATTTGCATATCGTTTTGACCAGTAGCGGCATGTAGGCCATGTTGACTTCAGACTTTGGGCTTTGGAGCATGGCCACAATCAAAGGATTCATCATATACGGAAAGTGTTGTGTATATACGCTATACTATGCATGGGGATATACATACTTGGTATTTCTACAAAAAAAAATGGAGTACAGCTGTTCTCCCGTGCATTAAAGAAAAGAGAAATTTTAAAATGCTTGGAAATAATGAGAGTCGTCCATTTCGAGAAATCGTACGGTGGAAACAAAGGGAGTATCTAAGGGTACCTAAACAGAGGTACCAAGAGGTACCAAGAAGTACCAAATCCATGCCAAAATAGGAAAGGTACCTCCTGGTACCTCTCGGTACTTCCTGGTACCTTTACCAAAATAGGAAAGGTACCTCCCGGTACCTCTTGGTACTTTTCAAGCATTGTAAAATAGCTCCTAAAGAAAATAGCCGGTTTTACTAGCACAATCAAATCGGTTTTCCCATACGAAATTTGAACTCACTTTTATATACCTACAGACTATTGAAATTTTCTAACATAGGAATATAGTTGCTAATTCACAAAGAAAAATTTGCTAATTTACTCATCCTTTTATTACCCACGTACAAATTTTGTATTTTAGCTACTTTAACTAAAGATATGAATACAAATAAAAACATGGACCATTCTTAATTATTTTTCTAACATAGTACTTCCTCCAGTTTCAAATTATAGGTCGTTTAGATTTTCTATGTTCATATATTTTGCTATGAATCTAGACATAGTGTTTATCTAGATGCATAACAAAGATGATGAACCTAGAAAAGCCAAAACGACCTATAAATAGAACGGTGGTGCAAACTAGGTGCAAACCAACCTCTTCGTGCAAACCGCGTGCAAACTTCAATCTAGACCATACGATGTCGATCCAAGGGGGCACACAAGGGGAGGTGGGAGGGGGATTTGCAAAATAACAGGGAAGGTGGGAGGTGAGATTTGCAAAAGGATGATTAAGATTACATGGTTTGCACGGTTTGCACGAAGAGGCTGGTTTGCACTTGATATGTTGCTAAACTAATAAGCATTAGAGATGAACGAACCTAGTATAAATATAGTTTTGGGGTAGTGTAAAACAATTCCAAAATTTTAACAATGATTTGAGCTGACGAAGTGATTTTTTTTTTCATGATGGTAAATAAACTTTTTTCCTACATGAAAACACTTGAATTGATTGTACTAATGAAACGATTAGTTTCAATAGCCACGGTCGTTTGAAACCAGCTTTTCAACCGGATTGCGCCAGGCAACCATGCTGTTGTTCGCATGGCTTGTGATGAGGGACCAACATTTTGACTACAGTTGTTCCACACTCAAAGGACCTCATATATATATCGAAAAAACATCACTTTATTTCCTTTGTTTTTCACAGTACAAACGTCACCAAGACATTTTGAACATTATTCAGTCTAGTAAGCAAATAGTATCCTTACTTCCTGAGATGGCCAACAACAAACACCTTATTCAATCCTGTCACATCACGCTAAAGCACCGACGCGTGCTGTGTGACCACGGATCACCTATCCACATCCAGATCAGCCTCCATACTTGGCCTTGTAATCCTTCCACAGCTGCTGCACGTTCTTCCCCAGGATCTGAGCGAAGAAATCAGTCGCTGTACCCGTCCTTCATCTTGGCGTTGAGCTGCGCCACGAACCCCGGCTTCAGCGAGTCACAGTAATCCAGGAACCTCGCCGTGACGTCGTAGCCCTGATCCCACCGATCCCCCTGCCCCGGCTTCACCCAGTGCCCCGGCGCGTACCCTGCCTTGAGCCGGACGTAGTCGGCGATGCCCTCGATGAGCCCTCCGTTGGCGCGGCCCTGCCCGTTCCACTGCCACACGTGCGTCGTCTCGTGGTACAGCACGCCGGTCACCTCCTTCTTGACGTCGCCGGCGGAGTAGCCGCCGACGTACCTGGCGCTGAGGTGGATGCCGTTGGCGCTCGTGAAGGCCACGCCGTCGATGTCCTCGACGACGAGGGTGACCTTGTCGACGGGCTTGCGGGCGGCGGCGCTGCGCTGGTTGAAGGTGCTCCAGATGAAGGTGGACGCGTCGGAGAGGACACGCTTGGCGTAGTCGAGGCCGACGGCCTGGTCGAAGCGCCGCCCGCCGGGGGTGTTGGACGCCGTGTTCGTGGCGTCGAACGTGACGGCGCCGGCCGTGGCCATGGCCAGGGCCAGGAGGGAAGCGACCGTGGCGACGTGAAGCTTCATCTTGTGCTGGTGCTGCAACAGCTTCTTCTTGCTCCGGTGATTAGCTACTTGTGGTTGGGTTAATTTATATAGGGCGAACAGCGTGTCGAGAAGAAGTGATGAGTTGTTTCTCAAAACACAGATTGGACCTGATGTGTAGTGTAGCAGTGTAGGGTTTGGTTTGGTCAAATGGGCTGTGGACTTGTTCCGTTCGGTTATGTTTTCTGGAAATTTGTGGAAAAGCCCGTAGATGCGTCCCTTTTTCCGGCCACATACGCCAATAGATGACTTCCTTGCTGTAGATGCATTTCTCCACAAACGTACACGCTTGGTTGTAAGTTTGATGAAACGAGTCTACCCATGCACGTACGCAATCGAGGACAGAATAAAATTTGGTTTTGAGTCTGCTGAAATGGGTCAGTGAAGAAGACTGAGGTGTGCATGTACGTTTGTGCAAGTAGTCTTATCCAGTTGCTATTTTATTTGTATGCATCTGGAATTCTGGATAGACCTATCTGATCGAAAAGGCACACAACACACTACATCTGGTGTTTCTGATTTTTATCTGTAGCCCATGAGTTACTACTATGGTAAGCATATCTGGGGATGCATCTTTTTGCATTTGCGTGTTAGCAACATCGATCATGCGTCACTTCGTGTTGCAGATGGCGCAGGGCCGCGCCCAGGAGGTGCCAAATGTCCGAAAGGCTTAATGTACCAGGCAGATCGAAGACCAACCGCGTGCAGGACTTTTCCTGCCCTATAACCCTATTCAATAGAGCTATCGACACAATATCTGGACTAAGTCACCGTCATGAGATTTTGTTTTGGGATTTTAAAACTGTTTTGACTTTTGACCACACTTCTACCCTGGATTACTTATCGGAAAGTGAAATGCTTAGGTGGTGCTAACAAAGCCCACTCTCAACAGTGTTCAAAGGGTTAAACGGGCTAAGGGTATATTACACAGCACTGGCACTAGATAGAGTCACAGCAGTAAATAGTTGTCCCGAGGTAGAAGAAGGGGGCCAATTGCCTAATCCTAGAGGGTGCATAGCCTAGATACACCAAAACGAGTCACAGAATGGCGGCCCTACCTCCCGATGAGTTAGTTGATCCAGTCGTCCCCTCGCAGACGCTTGTTTGGCCTCTGCAGCTGAGTGGACTTCGATCTTGCTTCTGCGCTGCCCTCATGTACAGGCTCCTCGCATTTCGTAGTGGTTGAAGTAGGGATTGTCGCGCCGATGCTGCCCTCATGTACAGGCTCCTCCTTACATTCTGTAGTGGTTGGGGTAGGGATTGCCACGCCGATGCTGCCCTCGTATACAGGTTCCTCCTTGCACTCTTTAGTGGTTGGGGTAGGGGTTGCCCCGCCAATGCTGCCCTCATGTACAGGCTCCTTGCATTCTGTAGTGGTCGGAGTAGGGGTTGCCACGCCAACGCTGCTCTCATGTACAGGCTCCTCCTTGCATTCTGTAGTGGTTGGAGTAGGGATTGCCGCGCTGACGGTGCCCTCAGGGACAGGCTCCTCCTTGCATTCTGTAGTGGTTGCCGCGCCCACGCTGCCCTCATGTACAGGCTCCTCCTTGCATTGTGCAGTGGTTGCAGCAGGAGCAGGGAGGCTAGCATGGTCCATAATTGACATCACCGAGAAGCTTCTGCTACAGTACTTGTCGAATACTTTGAAAGTGTGGGTCGATCCAAGAAGATCCTCGATTTCATCTGGCAGGGTGTACCACTCATCATCATCCTCAATCTCATCAACAAGCTCCTCCGCAGAGACACCGACCAGATCCTCAGCCACCTCACAGAAGATCATCAAGTCCATTGTGCCGGTGGCATCTTGCACCTTTGTCTTCAGCTTGTACCTTACGTGCTCAGAACAGCAGGCTGGTAATTATTGACTAATGAATTGACCAACAAGTTAAAGAATTTTGAACAAATGTGGCAATGGAAGCATACCATTGAATTGGTCTCTTAATCGGGCCACATCGGCTGCACTTGTATTTTCTTGGGGCCCCATACATTGACTTTTGGCAGGTGTCACATCCAAGATAACACCAGCCCTTGCTGCAATCTATATCTATCAGGGTGACTCTGCACAGAAACGTGGTATCCTACAAATGAAGACAGATATGTCAGGTAAAACAGACAAGCTTTTGAGCTAACGTTCAACTGTTCAATTTCAGCTTTTGAGCTTTTGAATAGACAATCTATGTGTGAAGACAGATGTCAGCACAGAAACTGCAGCAACTTAATTTACCTCGTCGTACTCCTCTGGATCGAGGCTTTTTAGCTGTTCAATTGTTCGCCAACTCTCAGCTAACTTCTGAGCTGGAGTTTTTTTGGGAACAGGATTTTCTTGCTGAATGCGCAATCTGCATGCACACGAACCAGTTAGCCATGTACTAATACAGCTTAGATCAATCATCATTTTTTTAAAGTATCAATCATCAATATAGGAATAAACTTATGAAGCTCACTCACTTTGCAGAGAATTCTTGCACCTCTGGTATTTCCAAATCTAGATAGTAGTCTGAACATGTTGTAGAGCAAACTACAAAACCAAAAAGGTCATGACTTTAGAACATATGGCACCAAATGGTTTCAGTACACACTGATTGCATCGAATAATAGACAGATTAACACTTTACAAGAAAATAAACAAATATAGTTCAACAGTATCACACGGTAGAAGCCATCAACTGAAAATGGTGGATCAAGGACTGACCTGAATGTGACGATTCAACGCGCATCCCTGTAAAGACAGCAACAATTGAGGCTTCTTCGCCTTCCTCGAGCATATCCTCAGCAAAACCGCAAGCAATATCTCCATACAATGTGATACTCAATTCCCTTCCTCTGTAAATGGTAAATCCACCAGTGAGGAGCAATCAAGGGGCATCAATCATCCAAAAGGGAGAACTGTGTCCCATTACCTCAAATTCCGAATTCTTGCATTGCAAATTTTTATAAGACGGGATTTTGTTGAGACCTCCTGTAGCTCCCCAACATATACAACGTGGCCCAAAACATCTGCACAATTTATATCAGCACATGTAAGAAAAATAATGACATACACATGTAGCAAGTCTAACTCTGATCGAATTTTCAGTTCCAAAAGAATCTACCTGTCAATAAGCTAGTGTCCTCGCACCTAGAGCGGAGATCCTTAAACTCAATGAACTCAAAGCTGTGGAGGGGTATCAAATCAGTATCTTCTATCTCATTGACTACTGTCTGCTTTCCAAAGTACATAGTTAACTCATTGCTACAGATCATGTAGCTTTCCCTTGAACCCTCAACTGTGAAATTCGACAAGGTATAGACGTTCCCTTCAACTAGCTGATCTTCAAACTGATCAATATCATCGGGAAGTACACGCGCCTGCATAGTTTCACCCTACAAGTGAAAAACAACTAGAAGTATCAGCACATTGAAAACTCAAAAGGATGCAATTAACATTAGTAGCCAGCAAGCAATGTGAATAACCGCTTGGTGTTTAACTGAAGGTAGGGATTGCATCACCTGGTCATCAATCAGAAGGCTGTCAAGACCGAACAATATGTCATTTTTTGGATTGAAGGACTCCCACAGCCGTGAGATGCGCACCCGGATTTGACATGTGTTCGTTCCTACAGTTAACTGAGATAGTGGGGTGAACTCATCATCAGCTGAACCCATCTTGGCCTCCATCGCCTTAAGCTTATGCTACATATACGTGCCGCTGCAAGTTAGCACAGAGACATAGCAATCAATCTTTTGCATTGTATATATGTTAATCCCGTAACTGGAGAAGCTTAAGGATGCTCAATAAAAAAATTCATCATAAATCTGAAAATTTGAAACCTTATGGACCATTGTTGCTTTCCCCTAATAAACTGCTCACTAAACAGGAGTTTCAACTCGCTGAAATTTCTGGGTTTTGTGTTTTTTTTGGGTGATGAAATGGTATCAGTTGTGAAGCTGGCTAGCTGGGGATAAAATTTCTTCCATTTTCTGAGAAAACATTTTGGCATTAATTGCTGAGCATGGAGAAGGGAATAATAAGAAAAATGCCAATGTGAGTTCCAATATTGCTGCCAGCCTGCCACTATGTGGTGCATAGGAAAATTAGAATAACATGATTTTCAACCAAAGGTGTCGTTAAATCTCAATATTATGTGGCATCAGCAACTAAAATATGAGGGGGGAAAATAAACATCAAAACCGTAGCTGAAAAATCTGCACAGGACAAAAATCACCATACAGAAGTGCTACAATGAGGCTTCTGCTCATCTACACGATGCAAACCGATCGCAGTATAAAGAGACTTGGGTACAACTTCTGGTTACAGATCCAAAAAAATGTTCAGACCAAAACTCAGCAATCACTCCACCCCACCGAGGCCATCACAAATTCAACAGCGTAGTGGTAGAACCTTGAAGCTGCTCAAGAATCGGGAAGCGCTACACAAGGAAGCAGGATCGTTCGAGACGAATCGTTCAGGCGCACATCGGGAGAAGTTAATCGCGAGAACACGACGATTGAGATGAAAACTAGTAATGCAGGTGCTAAACAAAAGGTGGATGCTCTTCCCTAGTTGGAGCACAGAGAAGGGAGACCTGGGTTACTTTACCTCCTGAACGGAAGTGGTAGATCTGCACTGATCTCCCCTCGTCACCAAGAACGAGCTTGCTGGAGAAGGATAAGGACCAACCGACCAAGGAGAGAACTGGAGAAGGAAGAGGGGGAGACGGCGGTCTCGGGCGGAGTGCAAACTGCAGAACGACGACGGGGCGGAGCCGCGGACCCACGACTGGGGGCCAAACCTATCTGGGCCAACTGGGCCGTCTCTTGTGCCTTTTCCCCTCGTCTGAGGCCCAAACGACTGGGGCTATCTTATTGATATATAATGATGCATTTAATAAATTCTTATAAAACTCCAGAAATTCTCCATTCTCGTTTCAAATTGTAAGTCATTTTTGACTTTTTATAGATACAATAAGCATACTAGCAGAAGGGCACGTGTACGGCACGTGTTTTAAAAAAATTACTAATTTAGAGATGTAATCTACATAGACTCTTTAAATTAATCTAGAGCGTTCGATCGTCATAAAATCCGACTGCTAGGCTCAAAGGTGAGATATAGTCAACATGGACTCTTTAAATTAATTTAGAGCGTTCGATCATCATAAAATCCGACGGTGTAGGATATAGATGACGACGGACGAAACAAAGTTTTGTCGTCCTTTATAGTATAGATATATAAGTGCATAGAAAAATTTATAAATCTAGAAAAATAAAACAACTTATAATTTGGAAGTAAAGGAGAGTATTTACATTCAATCCGTTGTGCTTCAATATATATAACTTCGTAAATCTAGTTTACGAACTTATTCCACAAAATTTGAAAATTTCAACATTCGGATATATTATTTTTACATTTTGATGTACTATTTTAGTTTTAACAATTTCACTTAAAACGTTCACCATTTGCTCATTTTTTTATTTGCTCAGCTCTGGGCTGCATCGTGCTGCAAGTTTTTCACTAGGCTTGCTGTACTTTTACCTGGGCCTGAGTTGATGCTAGCAATTGGCCTGCGATTCCAAGCCCAGTCATATCAGCGAAAAAAATCTCCTGCCTCCGTGGGTCTCTGCCCCCCTATTCCGCGCCGGTCCGCATGACTAGTTAGCGGGGCAGGGGGGTGGCGGCGGCGGAGGCCCCCGCCGAGCCAGGGGTGGCGGCGGCGGCCCACGTGGAAGTGACGGCGGCGGTACGGGGGGGCAGCAACCCATAGTGTCAACGAATCCGCGTCCGTCATATCGGTTTGATTACTTCGTTTATCCGCTTTTGTGAGTACTTCCTTTTTTTCACAAGAGAACCGTAGAGGCACAAGACATGAATGTTGATCATTCAGGCAATAGTTATGCGAGGTGGTCAACAAAACACCTTACTCAATTATCACACATTTACGTGCGTGGTGGAGTATTGACCACGCGGACCACCTATACATAATTCCATATCAGCCCCCGTACTTGGCCTTGTAATCCTGCCACAGCTGCTGCACGTCCTTGCCCAGGATCTGCACGAAATAGTCCTCGCTGTACCCGTCCTTGAGCTTGGCGTTGAGCTGCGCCACGAACCCCGGCATGATCGAGTCGCAGTAGTCCAGGAACCTCGCCGTGACGTCGTACCCCTGATCCCACCGGTCACCCTGCCCCGGCTGCACCCAGTGCCCCGGCGCGAGCCCGGCCTTGAGCCGCACGAAGTCGGCGATCCCCTCGAAGATTCCCGAGTGCGCTCCGTAGTCCTGTAGCCCCCATTGCCACACGTGCACCACCTCGTGGTACAGGACCCCGGTCACCTATAGTAGGCCACACGGTGCACAACACAGAAATGTTCATTCAGAATTACTACTAGAATTGAAACACAGACGCCTCGTGTCGTGAGAGAGCAAGCCAGCAAGGCTCTGTACCTCGGTCTTGACGTCGCCGGCGGAGTAGCCGCCGACGTACTGTGCGCTGAGGTGGATGTCACTGCCGCCGGTGAAGGCCACGCCGTCGATGTCCTCGACGACGAGGGTGACCGCGTCGACCGGCCTGCGGTCGGCGGGGTTGGGCTGGCTGAAGATGTTCCAGACGAAGGCCGACGCGTCGGAGAGCACCTGCTCGGCGTAGTCGAGGCCGACGGCCTCGTCGAACCGCTGGCCGCCGGGGGTGTCGGACGCCGTGTTCGTCGCGTCGAACGTGACGGCGCCGGCCGCCGTCGCGGCCGCGGTCAGCACGAGGAGGGAAGCGACCCCGGCGACGTGAAGCTTCATCGTGTGCTAGCTGCTAGCCTGCTATGCTACTGGGAACTTCTTGCTCTGGGTTTCGGTGCTTGTGATTTGGGTTGCGTTAATTAATATAGCTGAGAAGCGCAGAACAGGGAGAGAAGATAAGATGAGAATTTTCGCAGATGGATGATTCAAACTGATGTGTAGAGCGTGTTAGGTTTGGTCAAATGGGCTGACTTGGACTTCGTCTAGTTTGGTTATATATGTTTTCTGGAGAAGAGAAAGCCCGGAGATGTCTCGCTTTTCTCCATGACGGCAATATATATAACTTCTTTGATGTTACGAGGATTGGTCGATTGATGTTTTGAGTGTACGCTTGCAGAAATGTGTCAATGAAGAACAGTGACGTGTGCACGTACGTGCCGTGCGCGTATATGCAAGCAATCTTATTCTAAGCTTTTGATGTACATCTGTAGATCTGACCAATGACAAATCCACAAATTTCCAGCATACTAAATTACATTTTGCAAGAAAATATGGATATGTAGCTTGTCATTTGGTGGTAAAGTTAATACCTCAAATTGGTAGCCAATTCAATGATAAAAACATAGGAAAACTGGCATGTTCTGGCAGGAACAAGGTGAGATCGAAAGTCATAAGTTACTAATTATTATAAGGGACAATTTGGTCCGTCTTATTATTGCAATTTTTCTATGATTAATTTATCACAAAAAAACCTATGATTAAGAGATGAAGAGAAAAACGGCATACTACCTCAAGTTTCTCAGGCTACACTCACCGCATAGTTTTCAGGAAAATGGGGTAACACAAAATATCTTATTGTTATTCCGTTATCTAAATGAGGAAGTGACCGGAGAGAGCGAAGTCAAACTTTACAGGACTTGTCTCGTCAAGTGAACATCACCCATCATGCAAATGCATCCGGTGCGCCCTGTTCGCTTGAGTTTATCATCCCAGCCCAACAAATTATTCTCTTCACATAATACTATTGAACCAGTTTAGCGCGGATTATTCTCCTCTCAGACTTTTCATCCCAGACCAGAAACAGGGTGGGCACAATCTCTCGTGTGACCGAGTAACCGTTATGAGTCATTTTAGAATTTTGAAACATTATTGTGTTTTTGACCATGCTTCTAATTAAGTTGGATTAGCACATCTATTTTTGTTGCAAGGACATTGTTTGATATGAATAACGTGGTAGGTGTATGTCGGAAGTTGGTACAAACAGTGTATGATCGTGACCGAGAGGCCAATACGACTAATTGCTACTTGGGGCAAAAAGACACCATCGCCCTACCGCCCCTACGGCCTGAGGGGGGAAAAAAATGATCGAGCTCCATTCGAAGACATGCACTACCAGACAGGGGCGGAGCCAGGAATCAGGCATAGGGGGGGCCGGTTCAAAACCAAGTCAAATCAATAGATAATGGACCGGTTTATAACTGTGTATATATCTATAAGTATAGGATAGTTGGAACATGTCATTATAAATCTATAAAAATTAAGAGAGCTCCATCAACATGAGTAGACAGCCTAATTACTATAACAACCATCACTAGGAGGTATAAGCTCTTAGATGCACGCTCAAAGAGAGAAGAAAAGACTCGTGTTGCAATGGGAGGATGTTTGTGAGATACTTTATATATACTATGAAATACTAAGCGCCAATTATGCACCTAATAAGCTCCACCACAATTAGCAAACTTTTCTACAGTGTGCACTAGTTTAAAGTGGTAGACTTCATAGGGATTCGCTAGGCTGCTTGAAGCACCGGCCGTCTACTCAGGCCTGTCACTTCTTTCAAAAATACTCAAGCTGTCAAGCATCTTGAGACCACGAGCAATGCAAGCACCTAGACTTCATGCATTCAGCTCTAGCATGGTTATCGTAAGAATCCTATCAGATGACATATTATACAGGCTAATCTGGATCATTAGGGGGGGCCATGGCCCCTGCTGGCCCCCCCTTGGCTCCGCCCCTGCTACCAGATGCAGCCTCGGTGCGTTTCTGTTGTTGCCTGCGGAGCTGCTTGTGCAACTTTTAAATGGAAATGTGTATTAAATTAATTGATAAATATATTTGTTAATTTTTATATGTTACAATATCACATATATCACATATTGTTAATTTATTATAAAACTTACTGAAGCAAAGCCTTTCAGCTGGAGATGTGCCGGCAGGAGATCAAAGCTCCCAGACTTCGGTGTTGTCGATTATTTCTTTCTTGGGCCTGAACAACATATCTTAGCTAGCCATGTCTCGAAATCTCCAACAAAAAAAAAAACACAATGTTGCTTACAAACGAACAAGAACACCCAGCGTGATTGGCAACCGATTTATCAGGTCATCCCTGTGATGGAAGCAGTTTGACAAGAGGAGATACAATGCCTACACATATGGCGTGCCAAAGTGTATTCGAGGCTGATTGTTTGTCGTCACTCCTTTGGCTTCACGCCTTGACCTCATTGTTTTCCAGAATTAGCGCGCAACAATGTCTTGCCTGCTGGAGGCACACTGCATTGCAAGGTTGCCGGCTGTTGAATTTGTCGTTGCGCTTCGAGCATGCATCCAGCAAATTGTACTATACATATGCAAGTCCATGCCTCCCTAGTATACAAAATCATCGTTGAGCGCTACCGCTACAGCACTGGGCACAACAACAACGATGAAGCTTCACGTAGCCGCAGCCGCAGCCGCTCCCCTCCTGCTCCTAGCCCTGGCCGCCACGGCCGGCGCCGTCACGTTCACCGCGACGAACGCGGCGTCCAACACCACCGGCGGCCAGCGGTTCGACCAGGCCGTCGGCCTCGCCTACGCGAACCAGGTGCTCTCCAACGCGTCCACCTTCATCTGGAGCACCTTCAACCAGACCACCCCCGCCGACCGCAAGCCCGTCGACGCCATCACCCTCGTCGTCGCGGACGTCGGCGGCGCCGCCTTCACCAGCGACGACGTCGTCACCCTCAGCGCCCCGTACGTCGGCAACTACTCCGGCGACGTCAAAACAGAGGTACGGTGATCATCATCCAGTCCAGCGTGTGCGTTAGTTTAGCTCTCATGTCTTGAGGGCAGGCAGCAATAACTGGATGTTCTGCTGCAGGTGACCGGCGTGCTGTTCCACGAGACGACGCACGTGTGGCAGTGGGACGGGCAGGGTCAGGCGAACGGCGGGCTCATCGAGGGCATCGCCGACTTCGTCCGGCTCAAGGCCGGGTACGCGCCGGGGCACTGGAAGCAGCCGGGGCAGGGAGACAAGTGGGATCAGGGGTACGACGTCACGGCCAGGTTCCTGGACTACTGCGACTCACTCAAGCCGGGGTTCGTGGCGCTGCTCAACGCCAAGATGAAGGACGGCTACTCCGACGATTTCTTCGCTCAGATCCTGGGGAAGAACGTGCAGCAGCTGTGGCAAGATTACAAGGCCAAGTACGGAGGTTAATAATGTAGAGGGGTGCATGATTATGCATAGCCTATTGTACTATTTGTGGACTTATTATGGAATAAATAAAGTTATTAGAAAAATAAATTGAACGCTAGCTAGCTAGATCAACTTGTGTGTTCTGCTCCGTTCGTACCTGTGTGTCTGAACACGGTGGACAATGTCAGCACCAAGTTTATCTATCTGTGTGTACGTACTTTATGGAATAAATAAATAAATAAAAGTTATTACAAAAATAAATAGAACGCTAGCTGCTAGCACCAAGTTATTATTAGTATGTAGAGGTTCCAATTTTCAGTAGTTTTCTCTATTCGATTTCACATTCATATTAAAAAAATGTGAAATATTTGCCAATATCCGTATCCGCAAAGAATTATAGGATGAAATCATCTAAAACTTATCTTTTCGAAGAGTTATCTACCTAAAAATCACAAATTATGTTTATTCTAATTGCTAATGATATATATAAAATAATTTTTAATTAACTTATTATGGATAATCATATTATTTTGATAAAATTATATTATACTAATTAATGTATTGATTTCCATATTAAATATTTTATATTTACGAAAAATTCATTTATATTTATATTTTTAGTTATTGAAACATCTATAATAAATATTTTCATGGTAAGCAATTTATACATGAGTTACATACCCATACTTCACTCGTAAAACCATATATATAAAGCAAACTAATACACACGATAAATTTTATCTGTCAAATGAAGTATCCGAATGTGAATCTGATTTCGAGCTATTCGTTTTGTATTCGCATCCAAATTCGAATTAAAATGTGGTAACTAGTGATATTCGATTTTGATTCTATGCGTATTCGATCAGAATCCATCCCTACTCTAAGGTTGTGTTTATTTGGATGTGCATCATCATCCATCCATGATCCATCCTACATTCGCTCATCCGTATAATCTTGAGAATAAGGCTAATTGGATGGCTGCATCTACAGAATACGTTGGGATGCATGCTGAGTTCATGCGACCAAAATTGAGTTTCACTTTCCAGTCTGTCTCGGTGGATGCAGGATGAAGATGGAGGGCCTACATGTCAGTTTCACAGATCAAACGGATTGCACCTGCTCATGCACCTAAACCAAACAAAATCTTACAATTTCTTGTATCCGCTCATGCAACCTCATGAAACAATTTTTACTAAGAATTTGCATCCACTCAGTATGTTTCCCCTAATTCAGGATATACGATGCAGATTTACAAAACTCCATCCGAGCAACCTAACAGACCCTAAACTCCCACGCATCCTTTGACCAAATCCAGAGTTAGGCATGACTGCGCCGAGAGCTGTGCTAGAAGCACTCCCTATAGCTAGTTTATCGAGCCGTAGCGCACCGGTACGGTGCCGCACTGCCGCTCTGCAGGCTGCAGTCCAGCACGCAACGGTGCGATCCGGCCGTCTCCCACTCTCCCGGCCGGCGGGTAGGCGCGGCGCGCCTTTATTCTTTGAGCAAATTCCTTGTATGCCATTGTAAATTACAACTCATCCCTTATGTGCCATTAGAAAATATGACATCCCTTCTATGCCATTGGTTGTAAATTTTCATCCCGTATGTGCCATTGCCGTTAAAACATAGTAGCTGGACTGTTAAACAGTCGGGTAAAAAGACCAAAATACCCTTGGCTGGAATGAAGCGTATATGTTGCCTCTCATCCATTCCTTGCCAGTACAATCAAGAACAATAATTAATTATCACCACAAATATGTAAGACCAACCATACAGAGAGGTCACAACCATACTTGACCATACTTGATGTTCATTTCAACAAAATAACAGCAACATCATTAACTTGCTGTTCATTTCAGCAACCATACTTCATGTTCATACAACCATACCGACCATTTTTATGTCTAAACATGCATTAACTTGCTGCCCATACATGGCAACAACATCAACTTGCTGCCCATACATAAAGGAGCAGCAACAACAGATCACATGGTTCTAGCAAAATACATGGCAAGAACATAAACAGGAGGTTTTGCAAAATATGAGACATCAACTTGCTGATTTGCATCTACTACATGTTCAGATCTGGAAGTGCAAGCTTTCTTTTGCTTCTGGTATGTGCTGCAGGGCTATGCTTTTGAGGGGTTGTCTTGCTTCTAGTACCCATGGCTGGACTATCATGTGGGACTGCAAGTTGCTTCTTCTTTTTCTTTGAGGTGCTCTTCTTCTTTGCTGCTGCCTTTGCCTTTGCTTTAGCTTTCTTCTCTCTTGGAGGCATGGATGTAGTAGGTGGTGTTGTGTTTTCACTTGTAGGCAGCATGGGGTACTCAATGGAAAGTTGCTCTACTTGGTTTGAACCACTTCTAGACCTACACATGATTTTAATACATGAGGACAGATTATGGCTATAGTTTGATATTAATAATGTGGAATTATTTAGTGCTGCACATATACCTGAGAGATTGTCCAGAACCTAAGCTAGCTGAGGCACTTTGGCTGTCATACAAGTGTAATCAGAAATTGCATTATGGAATTATTAAGTGCTGCATATATAAAAAATATTTAAAATGTACAGATTCATACCTTAGAGGAAATTGCATTGTTTTTTGAGTTGAGCCAATAGGTACAATGCTGCTCTCACTTGATGGTTCAACCACTTTCTTCTTTTTCTTTGGTGGACCCCTGTATAGCATGAATAGAAATGAACTAATGTAAAAAAATTATAGATAACATATGCAATAATGATTAAATGTCATAACACATACTTTTCAGCTTGATAAGCTGCTATGTCAGCAGGATCACCATCCTTGCAATTGTACCACCGATGGCCATATCCTTTGCAAATAGGGCACTGATGTTTACCTTTCGGTCTTGTGCCACTAGCAGCCTCTGTACAACCTTTGAACCTCTCATTCTAGTCTTCTACCCGCTGTAGATTTGATGAGTGGTGGATGCATGAAAAAACCATGGTTAGATTGTGGCCATTGTTTCTTGTCAGGCATGGCAGGGATTAGAGCCTCATATGCGACTTTGAATTTCTCAACCGAGTAATACGTGTCAACATATTTCTCTAATGGCTCCCTGAGATATGTGATAAATGCAATGGCATGTTTGCAAGGAATTCCTGTGACATCCCATTTTCTGCAAGAACAAGTCCTTTCTTGTAGGTTGACAACACACCTGTAGCCACTCCCACCTTTAACAGCAACCTCTCAAGAGTATCCCCACTTCGTTGTACATCCATATCCAGATTTCTACTTTGCTCCCTTAACTCTTTGATGATGTGTGGCAAAATGACCCCTTTCATCTTCTTTGATATGTCCCTTCTGATATCCCACTTGTCCATAATGAGTTGTCTGATCATGTCCATCAAGTCATCCAAATTCAAGCCCTTGATCTTCTTTATCCAATTGTTGAAGCACTCTGCTAAATTGTTTGTGACATAGTCAACCTTGCAATGGGTCCAAAATTGGCTTCTTGTCCATATCCTAGTATGTGATTGCCTTATGTAATCCATTGCTGCTGCATGTGCTTTCCTGCATTGCTGTCCAATGCTTTTCAAAGTAGTATGGGCTCCAAGAATATGCTGCTGGCCAGAGGTGGTCTTCAAATATCTTCCCAGTGTATTTTTTCTTGAAGTTCTTCACCAAATGTAGCATGCATTCCCTATGTTCTGCTGTTGGAAATACTTCCTTCACCCCTGCCATCACTGCTTGTCCAGCATCTGTACATATAGCTAGGCCATGTGGTGTTCCAATTGCATCTCTAAGCCTCTCTAAAAACCATTTCCAGTTTTCATTTGTTTCAGAGTCAAAAACTCCAACAGCAACTGGATACATCCAATTGTGTCCATCTACAGCTACTGCACATGCTAGCTGCCCCCTAAACCTTCCTGTCAGAAATGTGCTATCTATTGCCAAATATGGCCTGCATCCATTTAGAAAACCATCTATGCAAGGTTTCATAGCAAAAAACAGCCTATTAAATCTGATCTGCTCTTGTATTGTGTGGTGATCTATAACTACAAAGCTACCAGGAGAGCATCTTTCAATTTCTTCTTTCAGCCTATACAGGTTATTGAAGCTGCTATCCCAACTACCAAATAATTGTTTGTGTGCCAATTCCTTACCGGCATACACTCTCTTGTAGGGCACCTCTACTTTGTGCTTGTCCTTTAGCCTCCGCTGCAATTCTTTAGCTTTCAAACCAGGTTCCTCCATTAGCCAATCCTTGACTTGATCACAAACCCAAAATTGTGTGGCGTTCTTCACAACCTTGCTCCTTCTTGCACTTGAACAAGTATGCCTCCGTGGATTCTTCTTCACCTAGCATGATACATACAAGCACAGATGTCAAATGTAGAAAAACAAAACAAAAGTAAACTGCTAACTAATAAAAGTAAAATGTGATCGTAGCAACCAATTACCTTTATTGTGACACCATCTCTATAAGTAGAAGCATGTATTCTCCATCTGCAGCCTTCTTCTTCCCTCCTCGAACAGTAAGCCCTCACCCTCTCTGGATCACTTTTCTCAGTATTATACTCAAATTCATTCTTGATAGCATGTTGAGAAAGAGCCAATCTAAATTGTGCTATATTGGGATATAGGCTGCCTACACTCATTGGAGGATCATCTCGGTCATATGCTACATTTGGCATAGGTGGCAAAGGATCTGCCCCAATCAGCCCATCCTCTTCCTCATACTCAACATCAGATTCAGAGTTAGATTCAGGATCAGATTCAGACTCAGATTTACTTTGCTCACCCACATCATCACCACCCACATGTGTCTTAGGAGCAGGAGCAGGCAAGTACAATTCTTCATCATCAACACCAACATGTTCATTGTGTGGTTCAGGATTTGCCAAGTAGCCATCATCATCAGGATCATCATCAGATTCATCATCAGGATCATGATCAACTGCATAACTAGGTTCAGCGGGTTGTTGGCTAGTTCTTGGCTGGCTTGTTGTTGGGTTAGTATGCTGGCTAAATAAAGGTTGTGATGATTGGCTTGCTGCTGCAATAGATGGACAAGCAATAGATGGGGTGCAAGGGATGTCAAGCACCTCTGAAATTTTTGGGTGGAAGCACATACAAGGGATAGGCATGTCTCTAGGTTCAGTGTAAGTAATGGTTATATGCACCACCTTCCTATCAGCATGTTTGCTAAACATTTCAAGCAGTTCCTGATCTGATGTCACTTGTGAGGAGCCTTTTGTGACATCATCGTAATAGAAAACATGCACTAATTCCTGGTATCCATGAGGGCATTTATCCACAATTTCTCTGACTAAGTCCATGAAATTGCATACATCAGAATCCTGGACTTTGCTGAATTTATAGCATGAAGTTTCCGGCCTACATGTTCTATGATTGGCTTTGATGTGAATTTCTAGAAAATAGCTGGTCTTAGGGTCCATCCTGTTAAACAAGGGTCATCAAATCTACTCGTTCTACTGACTGCTCAAACAATGGAGATGAAATCAAAGCTAAAGTAGGAGGAGAAACGTGACTCACCCTGCAGGAAGCCAATCTGGATGGTCTGGTGCTGCTGTCCCCATCGGCACAAGGGGGCGCTCGCACCGGCGCCCTTGCCCGGGGTCCCTGACCGCGCCTGAGGGGCGCGCCGTCCAGCCCAGCGTCGCCTGACTGCGCGAGGGGCGCGCCGCCCGGCCGCAACGCCGCCGGCCACGCGAGGCCGCGTCGCCCGGCCACCGCGCGAGGAGGCCTGCGCGTCGCCCGCGCCCTAGCTCCCCGCCGATCCGATTCTTCTTGCTCGAGTCCTAGCTATGCAGCAGATCCCTCGGTTTTTGGTGGAGAAGGGGGGGGGGGGCGGCTAGGGTTCCATGGTAGAGATCCACTCGGTGTTTCTGGGGGGCGTCGTTCTGGTGGGTGTCGAGGGCGATGCGGGAGACTTCGGTTCGATGCGGGAGAGGAAGGAAGGGTGCGGGCCTGGCCTAGCCCAGGGGTAAAAATGTCCGGACGGATAAAAAGTAACCCACGTTAACGCCGTCTCGGGTCGGATTTTAACGGCAATGGCACATACGGGATGAAAATTTATAACCAATGGCATACAAGGGATGTCATATTTTCCAATGGCACATAAGGGATGAGTTGTAATTTGCAATGGCATACAAGGAATTTGCTCTTATTCTTTTCCCCAGCCTTTGGAAGCGCACCGCCAGCGCAGCCAGCTCTACTACTCTGACGAGTCCGTTAGGCCGGCAATGACCACGTCGATCGGGGTCTTGGCAGTAGCGATCGACTCGTGGAGACAGAAGAAAGCAGCGACCCAATCGTCAAATTCCCCAACCGAGCTAGTGCGCGACTCGAGCCCCGAGTCAACCAAAATGGCTCACAATGCAAGTCACACCACCCAACAAAACTTCACGACGCCACGTTATCTCGCCAGCCTATTTAGCCCATGTTTAGTTGATGAAAGTTTTGGTGAAAAGATTTCGGGTATTGATTTTACCAATTTAGGAGTAGTGAATGTGAGCGAAAAAGGTGAAAAGTTATATGGATAGGTTGGAAATCTCGAGGCGAATCTAACGATGGTAATTAGAGAGTAATTAATCCATAATTAGCGGATGGTTACTGTAGCATTACTATTGCAAATCATGGATTAAGTAGGCTCATTAGATTCGTCTCGCGATTTACAGCCCATCCATATAACTTTTCACCTTTTCGTCTACATTTAATACTTCATGCATCTAACATTCTCCTTTGATGTGATGGGTGAAAAGATTTCGGGTGGTGAGAACTAAACACGGGCTTAAGCCCTCGCCATGACACTTCCGTTCCATCTAGCCTCAAGCGACTGCAATCGACGAGACGGCGACGATCGATGGCGAGGCGTGCCGCCGTCGTAGCGCTGGCCTCCCTGCTTGTCCTTGCCGGCGTGGCGGCCCCGGCCGGCGCGGTCACGTTCAGCGCGACGAACGCGGCGTCGGGCACGGCGGGGGGCAAGCGCTTCGACCGCGACGTCGGGACCGCGTACGCCAGGAAGGCGCTCTCCGACGCCTCCTCCTCCTGCTGGAAGGTCTTCAACCAGCGGAGCTCCGGCAGCCGCAAGCCCGTCGCCGCGGTCACCCTCGCCGTCGAGGACATCGACGGCGTCGCCTTCACCAGCGGCAACGGCATCCACCTCAGCGCGCAGTACATCGGCGGCTACACCGGCGACGTCAAGGAGGAGGTAACTAATAATTAATACAAACAGCACGACCGGCCATCATCTCATCTCTCTCGCACCGGCGGAGACTTGAACAGAGCTAGCTTATATATAATGTGTAGATGTTTGGATAATGTTTCAGGCGACCGGGGTGCTGTACCACGAGACGACGCACGTGTGGCAGTGGGACGGGCAGGGCCAGCGCCAACGGCGGCCTAATCGAGGGCATCGCCGACTACGTCCGGCTCAAGGCCGGGTACGCGCCGGGGCACTGGGTGAAGGCGGGGCAGGGCGATCGGTGGGATCTGGGGTACGACGTCACGGCGAGGTTCCTCGACTACTGCGACACGCTCAAGCCGGGATTCGTTGCGCAGCTCAACGCCAAGATGAAAGGCGGCTACAGCGACGATTTCTTCGCCCAGATCCTGGGCAAGAACTGTGCAGCAGCTGTGGAAGGACTACAAGGTCAAATATGCGTCAAGTGTGTGATGCATGGAGTGACGTGTGTTTGTTGTGAGTTGCCTACCATCGATTCAGAACGTATACTATGTTATGCATTGACGTTTGTCGTCCCGTCATCAATAGAAAATTAATGAAAGGATGAGAGCTGTCCTCTCGCGATCAACAGAAATACAGCAGGTTTCTGCTCGTCCAGGATATCTTGTGCTATCTATGGCAACAACTGTAGGCTGTTAGGATATTTTGGAATCCATGGATATCACAATCCCTTGGACAGTAGTCAACTCAATAAATCACAATATATATTTAACCAGGACCGGGGCGGCTCTTGATCTCCTAAACACTACTAAAAAAACATTAACGGAGACGGTTTTTTTACATTAACGGAGGCGGTTTTGGCAACCGTCTCTAAGCTGGGGTCTCTGTTAATCATTGATTAACAGAGACGGTTTTGGCAACCGTCTCTAAGCTGGGATCCACCTGCCGCCGGAGCTGCTCCTCACCCCGCGCCCGCTGCTCCGCACCTTGCCCCGCCGCCGTTCCTCACTGCCGTCGCGAGTGAGGGGCGAGTGAAGGGGGAAGGAGAGGAGCAGCGAGATCTGCAAGGAGAGGGGGTGGATGCACGGACGGCCGCCGGGAAGAGAGGAAGGCAGAGGGGAGAGAGGCCGGCCTGCTGGGCAGAGAGGAAGGTGGGGAGAGAGAGAGGCCTGCCGGCGGCGACGGGGAGAGAGCGAGAGGAGGTGGAGGGAGAGAGAGGGGCCTTGACGGGAGGCGGAGGGAGAGAGAGAGGCGTTGACGGGAAGCGGACAGGAGGAGTCGAGGACATAGGGGGCGGACGGGAGCTTTACATTTACTAACGGAGGCATTATTGCATTAACGGAGGCGGTTACGTTAAAAAACCACCTCCGTTAATGGAGCATTAACAGAGGCGGTTCCGTTACAAAAACCGCCTCCGTTAATCGATTAACGGAGACAGTGGTTTTGCTCCGTCTCCGTTAATCGATCGTCACCGCCTCCGAAAATGGTGGACATTAACAGAGACGCAAGCATTTCGCAAGTGTCTCGAAAAATGTTTTGGCAGTGTCTCCTAAAATGTTTTTTTAGTAGTGAAATGATAATGCCTTCTACCGCTACATTTAAATCTTTTCAACAACTACGTTCATCATTCAAACTTGTATTCATGTGATTTCATGAACATTTTACTAATGCAATTTCATGTACTTTGTAAAAATGTAGCATTCAACTTGGAAAGTAATTTTACTGATGCAGTCTCATGTATTCAGTAAACACTGTAACACCCAGATTGGAAGATGGCATTTTACTAATTCGGTTTATTGATATGCATGCAAGAACCCGAGATATGTAACTCAGTCATAGGCCAGCTGGTTGGTCTATAAACCTGTACTAATGGTGCACAGTATTTGCCTAAAACTAAAATAAAAAGTCTAACACTAGCATATATATCTACATGAAAATTCCAATTAACAAATTATTTGCTTCAGTAGTCATCTTTAATATTTTGGTACAGAAAACACTAATTTCTAAGCAACTGTTCATTCAGTTAAACATCCGCCTATCAACTTGACAAACAAGTTAATTTTTACTTCCTGATATAACATATCTATTATCAACCTTGAAGAAAGCTCTTTCATTATTATCCTACTCAACCATGTGGCCCTTTCCAAATTCAGAAGGATATTAAGGTCCTACCAGGACCGCTGAACTTGACAAAATAATGAACTGCTGAAATGATCTGCAAAAATATGAAGTACAACAGATACGTAATCTATCATGCAAACTGTCCATGGCTTGGTCTCTCATGCTTATGAATTTCACTTAGAAGAGTAAGATGGAGCATTTATCCCGCTTTCTTCAATGCCATAAAACAAAGCAGCTCTATGACTGTGGAAGCTCCTGCAAAGAACCAAAATGGATAGATAGACGTCATTACTGTTGTGCTAATAACCAAATTAGTAGAATTATCTAATATCTACTAGTTCATTCAGATCAGAATTACTTAATTACAACGCACTGCATAAGCAATATAGAACACGGTAGTTTTTCAGTGTGTGTCTCTTCTTTTCTCTCTTTTGTACAGATACGACAGTTTTATAGATGCCTAGTCTCATATCTTGTGGATCTTGTTAAAATTCATGCAGATGACATGCCATGTAACCACCCAACACAAAAGGGTATCACCCATGGTAATTTGGGAGGAGCAACAGTGTGAACCAATTTATGAGGAAACTGGAATGCCGTATGTACTTGCAAGTTGGTACTCTGTTGATTTTCTTGAATAAGATTTAGAACCTAATTTACAAGTTAAACTGAAGTAACACACACAACAATTTCCGTAGGGAAGTTAAAGTGTTAAACTACCAGTAGACTAAGATCAGGGACAGTGACAGTCTGAATGAGTATGCCTGTGCAGTTGGTATCAGTGAACAGTGACGATGTCATGAAAAATGGATAATGTTGCAAAGATTATGAGAAATTAATGAAAACGTTTTACAAATAATGACACGTCTGAACCAGATTTCAGAATGAACCCATCCATTTCTAATAAAGAAAACAAGAAACCGGGAAGTGGCAAAGGTAAAGTATTTGGATGGGACAGATGATTATCATATATCCAATGTAACTGCCTATGCTCTACCATGAGCAGAAAACAAAAAACATAGCATTCATTTTTAACTTTGTTCAATGAAAATGAGTCATGATGCGGCCAAACTGACTGCCATGGAGGAGTTGCAGAAAGGAACTATGGATGTGGCAATTAAATGATTTAGTAAGACGGCTCGTAAGACAAAATTCGTTGCTGCTGACGAATGTAATGGTGAATTAGAAGACACTACTAATTCTGGGGAATAATTTGAAGCCTCTCAAAATAACAGTGGATCTCTTTCCCCGGACACAGAGATAGGGGGAGCACGGAAGACAGTAGAAGGGTTTGCACAGGATTTGCGCGAACAGAATTATCGGCACCGATACACACGTCCTTCGATTCAAAAAAACAAATCAGCGCTAAGCACGCAGGCCGACATAATAATTACATCAAGCAAGGGCATCGCAGCTGTACTATAAAATCAAAATGCAGAATGGTTTCTACCCACCTACGAACAGATCGGGAAAAGGAAAACACAGAGAGGGAGAGAGAGAGAGAGAGAGATGACCTGGGGACCTCTAGCTAGGGTTTTCGAGATCCTTACCTTCTCCTCGAGTTCATGGGACGCGGCCTTCAGTCCCCGCAAATGGGGAGGCTGTCTTCAGGCTTGCCTGCTCGGTGCTCGCCGGTGAGCGGCGAGATCTGATGAAAACGTCTTCCTTCCCGACCAACACCGTTAGAGATTCGTGTGGGGTCCACAATGCTGGTGCGCCTGCCTGTTTGGTGGGCAGGCATGTGGCCCATTAGGTGGTGTTTATTACCATCCGGCCCATTTTCATAAGATGAAGAAACAATCAGCATTGGAACTTTTAATCAAACCCCTTTCGAAATTGTTTCGACCAAATTTACCAGTATTCAAATTTGAATTAAAATTGGTTGGGGTGCGCCAGGCCTTACCAGCAGTGCAACGGCTGGGCGACGCTCGAGGGCCCCAATGGCAAGCCATTGTGATGGGCCCTCCCCCACAAAAAATAAATTTAATATCAAAGTGGACACATGGCCCACATATCAGATATTAAACTGATAAGAACAGATACTACACTTGATCTTAGCCAAAAGGCCGAGAAAGGTATGCTTTGGCGAGGAGCCCTGGGTCACATTATATGGCGAGTCGACACCGCGGCGCTGGGTTGGCTGGGCGAGGTGGGAGTAAACAGCTGAACGCGTTTCGCCTCTGCCACATGCTTTGAGTTTGAGCTTCAGCGCAGTCGAGCGCTGTGCAAATGTAATGGGCTCCGGCCCATTGAGTTGTTGGCGCCTTCTCGTTGCTGATTAGGCCCACCACCACCGACTGCATGACGTTGTAGCCGGTACAACGGCGCCTTCTCGTTGCTGATTAGGCCCACCACCATCGAGTGATCTTCCTATTCAATTCTTTTGCGTCTGTTTTTTGGCAAGTTCTTTCTATATACGTATTAAAAGTGTATTTCAAAATATCATATTGAGTGCTATGAATAAATTATGCAATTATATGTCTCTTCTTTGGCCGTCTAATTTGATTGTATTAACAATGATAAACTCTGGAATGCTGAAGTTTATAGCGAGGCAGTAATCGCTAAGCACGAACAAATGGCCTACCTTAATTTGTTAATTGGGGCGCCATACAATGTCGTCGAATGTCCTAGAGACTTCACATCCAAAAAAAAAAGGAAGAGAAACGCCTGGGATAGCTGGCGCAGGGTAAATGGCCAATGGATGGGACGGTGGATCACCAATGAGCCAGAGAAGACAAGAGCTAACTTGGATTCCTATATCGTCGCACGGATTACGGATAAGAGACGGCGCTTGGATTCACACGTCTCGAGTGATCACAGTGTATATACCTTGGAATCTCATTCACTCAGATGTTCAGACAAGACAAGGGACGTGATTGCTCTCGCTACAAGGTGAGTTCAGGGAAGTTTACCATAGGACTAGGAAGGGAAAACATGAAGCAGGACAGAAAATAATAAGGATCTCATGGTCCAAAGATCCATCTGAAGCTTCTACCCAGTTTCAAATAACTGTACAACAGTACAGCTTGCGCCACTCATCTCTGAATGATTGCAAAAGGAACATCGTGTGTAGCCTCGAGTTACCAATCAAATTCTTGAAGTACCAAGCATAGTTCCAAGCAGGCACAATGCAGAGTTTGTTCCCCAAAAAAAAAAAAAAAGAAGAGGCTTTGTAACAAAAAAAAAGATGGTTAAATAGCAGAAGTTAAATTCCCCGTGGAAGGACAAATGTTGCGGCATTGACCAATACACGACAGTTCCAGTCTTTCACCGCCAGAATTCAGATTCTACCATCATCCAACCAATCAAACAACATAAGGGGTTGCAAAACCAAGGAATGTCTCTATGTGTTAACTTGTCCAGTGAAATCAAACCCCGTAGCAATTGGTGTTCGCTGAGCTCTATATAAAGCACTCATGCCATACACCTCGAGCACCAGCAAGAGTGTTCAGTGCAATCAGCATTCAGCAAATAAAGCAGCTATCAAGCAAGGATGGCCGCCAACACGAAGCTACTAGCGTTGCTCGTGCTCGCCCTCTTGCAGGTCCTGTCCCTCCATGCCCATGCCGTCTCGGCCACCAAGCACAAGCATCCTGGCCCCGGCGGCGCCGGCAACGGCACCTGCCGCGCCAGCGGCGTCCTCCACGGCAAGGCCGGCAAGTGCAAGAGGCTCCACGGCTCCGACTGCTGCGTGGAGGGCCACAAGTACCCGCAGTTCCGGTGCTCGCCGCCGGTGTCGGCCAAGACGCCGGCGACGCTGTCGCTGAACAGCTTCGAGAAGGGCAAGGACGGCGGCGGCCCGTCCTTCTGCGACAACCGCTACCACAAGGACAGCGCCATGGTGGTGGCGCTCTCCTCCGGCTGGCTCCGGCTCGACGGCACGCGCCGCTGTGGCAAGATGGTCCGCATCACCGCTGCCAACGGGCGGTCCGTGCTGGCCAAGGTCGTCGACGAGTGCGACTCGGCCAACGGCTGCGACGACGAGCACAACGGCGAGCCGCCGTGCGCCAAGAACATCGTCGACGGGTCGCCGGCGGTGTGGAAGGCGCTGAGGCTCAAGGAGAGCCTCGGGGAGGTCAAGGTCACCTGGTCCGATGTCTGAGCACGTGGAACGCTCACTGGCTGAAGTTGCCAGCTTCAAAATGGAGAGGGAGGTGCACACATTACACATAGGAGTGTGTTGTGTTGTGATGCAGTTATGCTAGCATTGGACCATTGGTGATGGGGTAGCTACTAAATAAACCGTCACTTAGTATTTGTCAAATTGTCGTCTTCGCAAAATTATGGACCACTGTCAGTCATATGTTTCCTTTGATGTGGTTCATGTTTCTCCCAAAATACTAATGCATAAGTTCAATGTGCTACTGTTAGTGATGATATTGTGATATATTATTCTTGTGTCTTGCATTCCTGTATAGGTGGCGGTTTTGCAATAGGATTTCTTGTTGATGCAGCTAGACCTTTGCTTGTATGGTGAACAATGGCTATTTGTTAGGTGTAGTGATTTATCTAGCCTATGGCTCAAACCTTGTAATTGACTACGAAAATCGCTGGGCTTGTAATATGATTTACTGTATTATCTATACAATAAACTACTTTAGACTATCCAAAAAAAAAGAAGGGTTAAAAGAGAACTCGCGAGACGAATCTAATGAGCCTAGTTAGGTCGTGATTAGACAATAAATTGCTACAGTAAACATGTGCTAATGACGGATTAATTAGACTCATTAGGCTCGTCTTGCGATGTACTGACAGAATCTGTAATTAGTTTTGTAATTAGTCTATATTTAATACTTCAAATGTGTGCCCGACATACTCGAAAAAAAATTCGCAAAACATCTAAACACGGCCGTAATTTTGGTCACTGTTTACCATTATAACAGTTTCGCAGAACTTACTGAAATAACTATATTATGAAATATTTCAAGAACAGTTGACATATATTTTTCTTTTTCAGAACAGATCTTCACATGTTTTTCATGTCACCGAAGCAGAGTATATGAACCTAACTGCATGTAATGTAAAATTTGATAGGAAACAGTACGTAGAATGTGTAACGACCCAAATAATTAACACGTTGAGCATTGCTTTATGAGCAAAATTGATCTCTCTTAATTCATACTATCTCCTTGATTTAGTTCATGATGTTTGGACATCTCTAGGTGCTTCAATCTTGAATCGATCATGAATGGGTCCCGTTCTATTTCAAACATCTTATTCTTCGTTTAATCTTAGAAATCCAACCAAATTTCTTAGAATCACCTTCTTAGATGTTTTGGTTCGGAGTCTATGCAAGATTCTACGGATTCTCTGCATATTTTTGCGGACTATCCGGAGAAATTTGTGGATTCTTTACAGTTTTTATCGTTCTCGAAAAGTGCATAGACTTTGCATATTTCTGCGGAGACTCTGTAGAATTTTGCAGAGACTATGTAAAATTTTGCAGAGACTCTGCACTTTCCGATCTATCTCGTGAAATCCGCCTAACGCCGCTAGCCCATGATGTGCTAGCCGTTTTCTCGGCACGTGGACTGCCTAGGAGTGTCGCCCCTTCTCCCAAAGCCCCCTAAAAGCCACGACATCTTCCTCTCTTCAGTTCTCTTTCTCCCTCCCTCATTCTTTCTTCTTCTCCACCAAAGCTCCTCCTCCTCCTCAACTTCCCCTTGGATGCCTCCATGGGCAGGGGATGGCCGGCCAGGCCTTGGCCCAGGCCAAGGGCGCCCCTCCCCTTCCTCCTCCACGCCATCGTCGACCTCCCCTCCAAGGGCAAGCTCCACAGGAAGTTCTCCGCTTCTTCTCCAACTCCGGCAAGGAAGTTCATCGCCGATCTCCTCCACCACTGCTCTTCTCCGACTTGCAGCCCATCAAATCGTCCTTCCCCATCCTTGGTGAGCTTCCTCTAAGGTTTTCCCCTTCTCTCCCCTCCATTGGGAGCACCTCCATGGACCTCTCATGGAAGGTCACCTCCATTAATGGTGCATTTCTTTCAAACCCTTATGCATGTCGTTGTGATGACCTAAAACCTACTCTACATCATCTAAGGAAGCTCTAGGATCAAACCCCACTGCAATCGGTCACCGGAATCACCGGCAATCGCAATTTCAGCATCTTACCAAGTTATTTACAGTTCTGCCATTCTGAGTGACGAAAATAGAATTAAGATTTGTGAAGGATTTAATTGTTATATCTTGTTGTGCATGTCTTGAATGAGTGTAATAGCATGATAAAAGTATTTGGCATCCTTCTATGCACTTCTATCATCCTAAAGGTTGCATTGGTAGGTATAACATGTTAAAAATATGATTAATCCTCTAATGCTCTAAATATTATGAAACTAATTTACTATCTCGCTTAGGATATGTGCTATCTAGTAAAAGTGTTTGTTGTATGAATCTTGAGTAGTTCGGTACAATTTTAATTATGATTGCTTAAACCTAGATAATTAGTCAAGTGTGCAATACATGTATTATATATGCTTCTAAAATTATGAAACCAACCTTGTTAGCCACCTAGGATCATAATATGTTTTTAGTAATTGATAGCAACCATGAAATTATTCCATGATTGATGCTTGCTTAGGTTTGTGGTATGCTAGTTGTTGTAGTTTTTATGGCAACTAAAATAAGCACAACTAATCTTAATTCATTGTCATGTTGTAACTTGTCTTAGAATATTTGTGCACATGTATGATTAATTGTTTTCCATTTCACCTTATATTAGACTAGCGCAACATAGTCTCAATCCTGATCACTTGCTTTATGACCTTGAGCCATACTAGCCCCTTTACCTCTCATGTGTCATTGCATCTCATATGCATATTCATTCATATGCATCCTTTCTAATTTACATTCAAATTCTTTTCTTAGAGGTCGACGTTCCGGAGAGTTGCGGTTGTGGGGCATCGTTTTCAGACAGGCACCTATGTATCTCAACTATATTTTCAGAATGTGAATTGCTATTATTTATTAATGGTTGTGCATGGGCTTAGCTCTATCTAGACATATGCAATGAGTAGAACCTACTAGACATGTCAACTATTGGTCTTAGCCCAACTTAATTAGTAAAAGTATGAATGCTAGATATCTTGATAAATTGCTTAGCCATGCTTAGAACGGTAGAAGTCGAGAGATGGCAAGGTCACTACCGCTCACGAGATTTAGGATATTTGCTTAATTATACTTGAGTAGATGAGAAATGTTAAAAGATGAGCAACCGTAAATGATGATTCGAGACTTGAGCAAGGGTTGTAGAGCCATGTTGGGAGTGGAATCCAAATGGTTTAGACTTGCTTGAGTTGATTAAGGACCGTCTCCTTGGTCGCCGGTCTCTTGAGCACGTTCGCGTACTAACCACATACCTAATATGGGAATGGCAAGTTAAGAACTATAAGTCGCACCTTGCATTGTCCGGATTCGGTGCGGGGTTGGGTTGAGGTGTGATCGGCTTGTGTCTGGTGCATCTAACCATTCCGACCGTTCGGCCATAGTCAGGTGCGGGTATGCGAAAGGTCGAAGGCATGATTCAACCCTTATCCTAGGCCATGGATATGGGCGTTGGGCTTGCGCTTCGTGCGGGCTAATTGGTACACCCCTGCAGGGTTTAATCTATTGCAATAGTCGGGCTCCATGGTTAAGGAGCATGCTCAATGAGGTTCGCTCCAATGTAGAGTTACCCAATGGAGTTCATGGAAGATTGAGCTCATGATACATGATCACTTTATTTATGCAAATGTTTTGATGCTTGATATAGTGATAGATGTCAGTCTTTTGCTTATTCACTTGATATGCTCGCTTTTCATAATTAAATGTTAAAACTTGACTAGCCTTATGCATCCATCAAATGTATAGTATTATGGATAAGTCCTGCTAGTACGCAATGTACTAACGGTGCTGCCGATAAGTTGTTTTGCAGGTTGTCTCTTTAGGAGTGATGGCCACCTTCATCCCGCCGGGGCCGGCAAAGTGGATGTGTGGTGGGAGTTGCTCAAGCTTATGCAAGTGGTGCCTTGTGGGCAAGGACATCATTGTTGCCTTTTAGTTCTCCTATTTCCTTGCTGCGTTTTAACTCTCGATCTAGCAAAACATGGTAGGATAACCATCTAGACATATGTTACATCTAAGTTGAGATAGAACCTCACCCTAAATGTTGAAATTTCCCATGTTCTAGTCTGTACGTGTTGTAGCCTTAATTTATGAAATTCTTGTAGATGATCAAGACTTGTAATAAAGTTTTAAAAGTTTGCTCTCTCATGTATTCTTGTGATGGTATTCATGATGTAAACGGTATGCGAGTTGTTCCTGGGCGATGCTCGAGGCGCATACCGGGGACTACCGGGATTATTTTGCTTAAACCGGGTCGGTCAATGGATGATAACTTGGTTTAGTCGAAATAATTTGGACGGTTCCTTACATAATGCATTCAACTTTGTTTGCGGAAATTATTAATTTCAAACTAGGACTAAGACACAAAGTGCATCACTGTTTCAAAGTATCACAGAAGGTAGGACTAGGTAAAACATTGAGTGCCTAAGCCTTCTACATACCAAAGCTAGCAGCATGAGAGATTGACATGAACTACATCAAAGGAAACATATGTCATTATTCCAAAAGTTCATAAGCTACTGCATGAGTGATTGACATATGCACAAATAAGCCAAATCTAGGGATGTATTTAGACCATAAGCTAGGGATTGAGTGCCTGTGCATACAGAAATTTCCTCTATTTATTTTTCCTTGTGGAGCAACACGAGCTTATAGAACAATAAGGGCATCAGATTTGATAGGTAAATTCTGTCAATTATTGTTTAGTTTTACCTGGAAAAGGAATCACTAATACCAAAGCTAGCAGCAGTAATATTAGACTTATCTTTAGTAGGTAATGTAATTATCTGCCGTAGACAGACAAAAAGGTGTCATGATCAAGGAAAACATGAGGTGATGAACCAAGAAAAGGGGAATGATCTGACATGTCCAGTTAAACAAGAGGCATAGCAATTGCTGATATATTTGTGTCAGAGCTCTATATAAAGCCAAACAAACTACATACTTTCAGCCACTCAGCAAGAATTTCAAGCATCTCAAGCTCTCACATAAACTTGGGAGACAGATAGCAAGAGAACAGAAATATGGTTGACATTAGAGTACTGGTTGTGTTTGCTCTCTTGCAGCCATGCAGTGGCTTCATTCATGGCAAGGGACGAAACTGCAACAGAGAGAATGGTCCTGGACAGCTTCTGTGTCGCAGGCAAGCGCTATCCGCAGTTCAGATGCTCGCCTCCGGTGTCAACCAAGACACCAGCTATCCTGACATTCAATAGATATGAAAATGGAGAAGATGACACCAGCGTCACAAGTTGCGACAATCGCTTTCACAGTGACAAAGAACTGTTGGTCATGTTGTCCTCTGGTTGGCTGAAACATAACGGCACGAGCCGCTGCAACAAGAGGATCCGTGTCCATGCAAATGGAAGGTCTGTCCTGGCCAAGGTCGTCGACGAGCGACTCAGCTCACGGCTGCGACGAGGAGCATGCCTTTGAGCCCCCATGCCGCAACAACGTCTTGAACGCTTCGCCGGCGGTGTGGAAGGCTCTCAGGCTCAACGAAAGCATTGGGAGTTTAAGGTCACATGGCCGTGGCATCCGGTGGCGACGGTGGAAGGGAGGGCGCCGAGAAGCGACAGCACGTTCGCGCGGAACGCGGCGTCGTCGTTCTTGGAGGAGGGTGCCACCGTGGCCGGGGCCGGGGCGCAGTCGAGCAGGGGCGGGAAGTGGGTGCTGGTGCCGGCTGGCTCCAGCTTCAAGGCGGCGATCCCCGGTTGTAGTTGTAGCAGCACGAGGACGATCAGAGATGGAAGGCCGCCGCCGGAGAGGTTCGGGCACGCCATCGCCCATCGGCGGCGCCGCGGCGGAGATGGCGCGCGACGGCAAAGTGTTACTGGGTTGTGTTCGTGACTGAATGCGTGCTATGGACTATGGAGTGCTTGAGCGAGCCGGGTCCCTCGCTCGACCCCGTACCTTTTGGATTCCGACCGCCAATCCGTGTTGTCCCGTCGCGGCAAGCATCCTTCAACCTTCGCGGCGAAGGCGATGGATGTCTCTGCCTGTCTCTTTGCGCGTCTCGCTCGCCACGCTCGTAAAAGGAGGATGCAAAGTCTGGACGCGTACACCGCGGTGCTGCCGTGCTGCTTTTTGACACGGTGTCACACCCTGAATTTTTTGAATTTCAAGATGTGATTGAAAGAATAACTAATACACTTAATTCTAAAATTGCATCAACTTTTATGTATTTTATTTACATGAAATTTAGTATAGGAATATAACTGTTTTTAAAGAAAATTAAAACAATAAAAGTTCTATTAATGTGTGTTGCATTCATGTTGAACTGCATCTTGTGTTTTACTGATTGTAAAGGGTTTTAAAACACGTTTATACGATGTTTAGACTTCTTTGAAAATTTTTCAGACGTTTTTATAATTTAAGGCACCGATTTCGCAGCGCCGTGGCCGCCCACCGCCGCCGGTGTCGTCGTAGAACCAGCCTCGGAATGCGCCCTCGTGGGCCGACGACGCGTTCGTGTCCGCGTAGCCCAGGAAGCAGCCGGCGCGCCAGATGGCACCGCGTCGAATGCAGGCGCACCCGTCGCCGGTGGCGGCGACGTCCCGGGCGCCTCTGAGCCAGCCGTCCAGACCACATCTCTGAGCCAGCAGTAAACCGATAGACACGCCACTGAACTACAAATACCTCAGGGCGCCTCTCCCTCAAAAAAAAGATAGAAAAAAAATACCTCAGGGCAGGCAGGGCATTGGGCACTGAAGAACGTGACTAGTCTCGCATCTAGATCAACGATCACATTGAGCAGAGACGAGTCGGACCAGAAAATTAAACTGTTCACTGAAGAAGAACACATGGACAGATAGAGCTAGCAGTGTACATGGGTTTTCATCTGTCGACCAGGTTCAGGCACTGGCCATTCCTTCCGTCACATAATACAAGGATATACTAGTATATACTTAGTGGAGTAAGATCAATCGACGGCACTGCAACTCCTCTGCTGGCAGCCTGCTAGATGAACGAAGCTGCCAAAGTTAAACACAAAGATGATTGACAGTCAGTCAGGGCATCATCGTCAGGCACTGCTTTGTGGTCAGGCCTAGGGATATAGATGAACGCATACCCGCCGCCTCCTCAATCCTCATGCTGGATTAAACTCGCGCGCTTCCCTGATGCAGAACATCACCCCGACCACAACCACGTCGATGAATCCGAAAACTGCAATTACAGACACCACCATCATTCATCACCGCCTGAAAGAAAGCGAAGAGGCTGAAAGAGGCGGGCAGAGAGATCGAGAGGAGGAGAGAGAGCTCACGGTACTGCTCCCACTCCCACCGCGGCTCCGGGGGGAACAACGGGACGCGCAGGTGGCAGGCGTAGCCGACGACCACCACCGCGTCGCCGTGTACCCTCGAGAGCCGGCCCCCCACCACCAGCGCCGGCACCATCGTCACCGACTCGTCCAGGCACCGGGAGCACTCCGCCGCCGTGCACTGCTGGCTCCCGCTCCCCAGCGCGATGCGAGCATGAACGAATAATGGCCACGGCGGGCGCCATGCCGCGAGCGCGAGGTTGCTAACAAGAAGCGTGACGGCGCGTCGGCGCGGCACCCGTGCGCGCAATGCTCTGCCTCTGACACGGTGCGATAGCTTGGAGCGGTGCCACTGCCGGGGCGGGTCCAACCGTCCAAGTCGTGCTGCAGCCGCGGCGCCGGTGGCGGTCTGGTGGAGTCGTCGCATTCGCCCATGACCATGGCGGTCGTTGGACCACGGCGCTCTTCATTCTTCAAGACAGTTAACCGGCGGTGATTGCAATTGCAAAAGCTCACTAATAAAGCTCGAAGCCTCCAACGATAGGATAAGCTAGGCCCATTTCCGCGAGAATGGGAGTACTGACAGGAACTACGTACAGCGCCCATGGACTGGAAGTTTGGACAGCATCTATTCCTATATTATTTATTCCTATATTAAAGCTCCAAGAATTGAAACAATTCTAGGCTAGGTGCTACTATTCATGGGTCCCACGGGACCCACCATGCGTGGGATCCACGTGACACGCGTGTGTGGGGCCCACATGACCCGCACATGTGGGACACGCATACCCGTACGTGGGACCCACGGACCACTATATGTGGGGCCCACCATTTTTTTTTTGCAAAACAGGACTTACAATTTTTGAAAAATATTATATCGTGCTTAAAGAACCAATACAACATAAATGCCTAATAATTATCAAATTCACAATCACGAAAATTATTGTATGGCGCTCAGACTCAAATAACCAATGATGTAAGGTATAACTATTTTGGGATGAATTTATATTCTAATACCGATCAATTAAATTTTTAATTATTTTAATTGATCTCTTGATTTAATAATCAATACATCTATCGACCCACCATGCGTGGGACCCACGTGACACGCGTGTGTGGGGCCCACATGACCCGCACATGTGGGACCCGCATACCCGTACGTGGGACCCATGGACCACTATATGTGGGGCCCACCATTTTTTTTTTGCAAAACAGGACTTACAATTTTTGAAAAATATTATATCGTGCTTAAAGAACCAATACAACATAAATGCCTAATAATTATCAAATTCTCAATCACGAAAATTATTGTATGGCGCTCAGACTCAAATAACCAATGATGTAAGGTATAACTATTTTGGGATGAATTTATATTCTAATACTGATCAATTAAATTTTTAATTATTTTAATTGATCTCTTGATTTAATAATCAATACAATGTTGCTACTAACACAATACAAGCAATATATGCTATTTTATTAATATTTCAGAACATAAAAAGTTTTATAGTGGCGCGCATAGCGCGCTAATCTGACTAGTGTTGTTCTACACTGGAACCTATCCCTGGAAGGCTAAAACACATCACCTCAAATATTTGTGAATCAAATCTAGATCACTCATCTCACCGTCGCTGGTACATGCTTACGGGATCATGGATGCTAACCCACCAAAAACTAGTCGGTATTGCACTCATCTTTCTCCTATAAAGCAACATTCCAGCACCACCACATGCGATTAGCAATCAAGTTATTAAGTCCTAGCTTAATCACTCTGCTTCGTGCTTGTGGTCGAGCAGTTGTTGCCATTTATTGCTTGCGTACCACTGCTTGTAGCCTGAGCGCTGCCCATTTATTGCCTGCCTACTGTTACTGAGTAACTTACTGCTGCTGATGCTAGAGAGTCGTAAGAGAGACACAGGCTCCTGCTCTGATAGGACACGAACACGGATGCTGCTAATGATATAAGGGAGAGAGCGCACTAAATTTCGTCCGCTCACAGACGAAATCTATATTCGTCTAGTGATTATAAATTTCGTCATGCAAATTTATATATTTTTTATATTTTCATCTATTCAGTAGGTGAAAATTAAATTTCGTCTATTGGACAGACGAAATCACTAGATTTTGTCTACTGGGTAGACGAAATTTGAATTTCGTCTGTTGGGTAGACGATAGGGTACATTTATGAAAATTCTTAGATATGGGATATTATTTTAAAATTACGTTAAAAAATTGTATTAAAATAAAAAAATCCAGAAATCGCCGAGGAATTCAGAAGCATAGTTAAGGAGAAAAAACAGCACCGGAGAAAACCAACACGCGAGCAATTGAAACTAAGAGCGTGTTTAGATCGAGAAAAAAAGGGTGAAAAGTACGAAAAAATATTGTTCTATAGAAACGTGTATAGAGATATAAATGAACTACCATGGTTCTTTAGGTGGATAACGTTTCATGAAAAGTAGACGATTTCCTTGGATCGATCTAGCCTAAATAGCGATGCTGCTTTCCCATTTACGCGACGCATTTCGGGCTGCTGCTAAGGCGGCGATCGACATAGGAATCAATAACGTGGTGCTGGAGGGTTTTGAATCGTTATTTTTACAATTTTGTACCTAGAACTTGTAATAGAGTTGCACACGCACTCATGCAGCGATGGGTTGTACATGTCCTTAAGGTGTCGACCACTTGTGGGTAGACACACCAGAATTTAGAGAACCTTGTGATCCTATCCTATATAACTATATAGACGGTCCTCAGACGGTCCTCACTAAAAGACTTCTCTCAACCCTTAAGAGGCCATGTCATCATCCCACTAAGATGCATTAGAGGCCATATCATCATCTCACTAAGATGCATTCAAAAGATCATGACATATCAAAAGTCATGGCAGATAGATCAAGAGTCACGCACGCCTCCCCACCTCCCTCTTCTTATTTACTGAGCAAGGCACTCGCAGCATCAAGTCTCTTTGCATCGCTACAGGGCGCTAGCGATGTTGATCTGTCGGGTATTATTTTACCATCGGTGAGGCATCGCAGCAGGCGGCCTTAGCCGCGTCGGCAACGCAGGTTGCTCCTGCAGCGATCGGGAAAGAGGAGGCGAAGCACTTCGGTTTTGATCCCCAACGCTACGTGTAGGTATGCTCCCCGCTTTTTTCTTTTATATCCAATTTCATTAAGTTATGTTCGCATTTGAGAAATTTAGGTAGATTTGTGTGGTTTTTTTTTTCTTTCAAGTAGAGAGGTCTTCGAACGAATCAAAGGCCAATGAAAAAGTAATTCATTATTGCAAGTGTTGCCATTTTATGGATAAACTGCATACATATCTTTTATAATTATCTATTACGTTAAAACTCTTTGCAGAATGCATCAAATAATCATATATAATTATGCAAAATATCCTGTGGCAACGCGTGGGGAATCACCTAGTATATGTAAATGCAGTCCTTTAATGGAGAGGAGGGGACTGCTACAAAAAAAAAACTAAAGAAAAGGTGGGAGAAATCGCAACACAGCAGGGAAAAGTGGGAAACAATTCCAGGCTCCATCTCAAGGACTCAAACTCAGGCGTCTTTGCACCCAGCAAAATACCAGAGTTCAAAACGCGCGTATTATACAAGTTTGCACTCTCGGACATCATCTCTAACGTCTGACAAAGCGCAAATGCAATAATCTGGGATTGATCATACGCATGCTCCGCCTTGGGGGCCGATTTGCAGGAATACAGACCAGGTTCGTGTGATGCGGCAGCACCTTGAACAATACAATGAAGGGACCAGCGAGTAGTCCATTAGCTGAGATCTGCCGCCCAGACATCTTTCATCATCCCTCTGTTTCTTCGCCTTGTGTTACTTCTGGAATTGAACCGAGTAGGAACCTGTGCTTGGATCTTTCACAGCTTTGAAATTGTCAACACTCATTCCAAAGTGACCCAGCACAGAATTCCCCAGACCCTTCAGCTTTCCTGCAACAGATAACATGGATCCATTAGTAGCAAGGAATAATAAGGAAAATGACACACGAAAGAAAACATGTAGACTACTTGATCACTATCACAAACAGTAGCATGGGATTATCAACATAAAACGGATAAGTCCTGGTAACAAATGGATGACTATTTAGATTCATTTTGTTCAGTGCTAACTTTTACGAACAATGTAAAACTTTGGCATTGTCCATGCACATACTACATCCTAAGCACTTGATATTTCATCACTGAATGTTCTGGAAAATAGATAGCTCAAGATAAACCAATGTACATAAAAGATCTCTACAGCTTTCTACAATGAGATCATAAGCGCCGATAATGCTGTTTGAGATATTTGAAAGGAAAAGGCAGCATATTACCAATCATTTCTTCCTTCATCTTTTCCCTTTTCTCAGCTGCCATGGGGCTCAAGTCGGAAAAGTGACCTTGTCGCTTGTTGATTTGAAGGATCCAGTTCAATAACCTTTTTCATATCTGTTAACAGTAATAAATTGACAGCAATCAGAACTAGTGAACTTCAGAAAAGATGCATGTTTATGCGAAATTGACGCATCAAACATGTTATGGACGAGAAAAAAATCTAACCAGCAATAGCTTCATCATAGTGCTCGAGCTTTTATGTGCTTCTGCCCTCCGTAGTAAGGCTTTCAGCCTTGGAGTTTGCTTGTAACATGACAAAAATTGAATTTATGCAATATATGTGCTGGTCGAAGTAAATAACTAAGAGACTAAGGTCAATTATACAGTAGATTTGAAAACTAGGCTAATCACATGCAATATTCAGTAAAACTAGAAGCAACGATCAAAGATTTCAACTACCAAACACTAGATAAACCTGCTCCAATCTAGTAAGTTTGCTAGCAAATTTTTTAATACAGTGTTTGCTAGCAAATTTACACAAGAATGCAAGGACAAGACTGCTGCAGGTGAAAAGGAGTCAAAAGGAAGCATAGCAATAAGGGGATAGCAGTAGTGACAGTAGGGGAGTGGGCACCATCTTCATGAAAAATACATCACTACACTGCACTAATTGATTTTCACAATAGTAAGAAGTAATCAAGGCACACAAGTATCAGACATTTATACCAGCTCGATCACCACCATGCCTTTGCCCTCGATGGGGAGAAGGACTAGAATCGCGAACACGCTGGAGTTCGCCGCTCTCGGGAGACGAGCTTCGCGGAGTGGAGAACTGCAGATTGGATCGGTCGGGCGCAGGAATCGTGTTGTAATTACCGGGCCCAGTAACCGAATACACAGGCCCACGATGAGTGACGCGCATCAGCTCAACAAGAGATGCAGCCCAGAAGAGTGGCTAGTTAGTTGGCGTGCTGATACTGTCATTTGCAACGTCTCATCTGCCATTTCTCTATTCTCAAAAAAAAAAAAAAAAAATCTGCCATTTCTCTGTTGAAGTTGAGGACGATCTCAGTTATGGAGTACGAGAATTTATGTGACCATTTAGTTAATTTTTATCCCATACAAGCCATGGTGATTCATACATTACCTGATTCTTATCTGACAGCCAATTCGCACTTTTGCATTTAGCAAACTAATGGAGAGTAATTGGCTGTTGACCTGGTTTTTTTTCCCCAAAAGAAACTGTTGATCCGACGTTTGTAGACGAGAAGTCCTACACTACAAACAAATCCATTTAAGAGTCAATCATGCCAAATCACTGAGTTTCAAACCCTGCTCCTGCTAATACCCAATTGAATGGGAGATTCTTCTAGTGCCGGTTCGCTTATACAACCATTGAGGGTACACAAACAATTTAAATCTCCTAAAGAAAACAAAATAGCTGTTAGTGCTAAGACAACACAAGGCCGTCCTTGTCGTGCTTTCGCTCTACATACATTCCCTCCCACGCCTTGTATATTCAACACTGTCTCTATCGTAGGCTCGTAGCTGTCTGCTGTTGCCACCGGCGTCTTCAGACTTCAGCCGGCTCAAAGCTTGCTTGCCTTATTTAATCCCCCCACTTCATTCAGTCAAGAGACGGCAACGGATATAAAAATACTGTAATCAAAATGGTAACCCTCTACCATGAGGCCATAGCCAAATCAAGCGACACTAATCCAGGTCCCGTCGGCACGTCAAGATGTCTGAATTTACGTTCGCCGTGCTGCTCAACTAAACATTTCTTTTAGTTCCTGACAAGTTAACAAAGTCAATCAAAGTTAGAGATAATAAAAACCTGCTCGTCGCGTACTAGCACGACTGAAACTAACGACCAAGCGGCTACTCCTACGACATACTCCTACCGATCTTGCGGATCGAATCTTGGTTCGACCTCGATGCTGCGTGAGAGAAGAAAGCTTCGGCGACACTCCACTGACTAAACAAAACCGGCCGCGTCCTTTTCTGCTCCTCGCTTTGTGTCTAATCGTCAGCCGATCGAGCTAGTATCGTCTGCGCGTATCAACATCGCTCAACCACCGTTGGATAGTACTTATGCGACGTATCTTTCTCCTTCCTTTCCTTTGTTCTCTTGCTTTATGTTTTCTTCAATCAGTGTCTTATCTTAATTAACTAGCAAGATGGCCCGCGTAAATTGCAGCGGGTAGCTAGTTTTTTAATATTTACTTACTCTTTACACGATTTTTTGATAAGGTATGGAAAATACTATTCAATTTGCATTTAATTATTTGATAAATTTTACACTTATATTTTTTAAATATAGTTTACTTTATTTAAATTTTTATGTGGTTTCAATTTGTTTTTTAGGATTGATTTGTAATGCAACACTTGAAGCTCATTTTTTAATCAAATTTTATTTTGTTCCAAACTTTTGTTTTAAAATAAACATCGTATTTATATTTTTTTTCCTCCAATGAGCTTACACGTGGATCATATATGCCTCTTAGCCTTCTGTTTTTCTTTCTCTGCATTCAGTACCATTGTTATTGACTATATGTGTAGATCAAGGCATCATGCACCTCCCAATGAGATCTCAGATCATATAATTTTATGGGATGATAAAATTTTCATGTTAGCTACTCTTTAAAGTGAGAGATATTAAAAAGTCATCGTGAGAATCAATAGAAGGAGAATAAGATAATACTTTTTTTGAAAGGAGTAAAAAGGAAAGAAAGAGAAAACATCCATGATGAGCTAAGACTTCTCAGGGGCTTGCTCAGGAATTGGAAAGAGGAAAAAAATATATCATTGAAGAAAAGTAGAAATCTTCTACAAAACAATTGTATGGCTGCACAAATTAGAAGCCTGTATCACAATAGGCCACCGAATTCAACCCACATTAGGGCAAGTAGACATCTTGCTAGAATCATGGTGAGCTCATGCTTGCAGTGTTGATGCAATTTCTTTTGCTCGGTGTTACCATGGCTACTTGCTTCCTTGGTGCCCCCACATGGTTGGCTTGGTTGCTTACTTATGCATTAGAGATCAAGGAAAAAATAGGATATATATTAATCTCACATGGTATTTCAGTATCTCACATCTCTTTCTCCACGTGCTCTTCTTCTCTCACAATCAAATGGACCAATAGAGAAAAGGCTTACCCAAACAGTTGCCTCATCCAACCTTGTTTAGATATATGGTAGCAATATTTGGTTCAACGGCCGCCACGTGCACATGACTAAAGGGGTGCAATTCCTATGTGAATCAAGTTAGGCTCACTACCGACCTTTGTCGTTGTGTAGCCGCAACCATATGCCACCAAATCAATCATCTCTCTCATCTTTCTTGTTTGTTCAAGCCAAAGTAGCTTGCCGAGTAAAGGCACAATCGATCTCCTCCTTGGGTTGCTAAAAATCCAGTGGGCCTGATAGAACGGGCGCCATATAATATTGGCTGAATTGGCCTTTTCATTTTGATGGTGTGCTCCATTGCTGCCAAAGATCTCATTTGGAGGAGCTCAAGTGGCCATCAGACCTGGGCGGCGAGATATCTATATAGAAAACAATTGTATTGCACCGAATCTCTCTCTCATCTTTTTTGTTTGTTCAAGCCAAAGTAACTTGCTGACTAAAGGCACAATCGATCTCCTCCTTGTGTTGCTAATACTCTAGCGAACATGATAGAACGTGCACCATAATAGTGGTTAAATTGTCCCTTTAACATTGATGTGTGTGCTCCACTGCTGCCCAAGATCTCGTTTGGAGGAGTTCAAGTGGCCATCGGACCCGGGTGGCGAGATATTTATGTAGCAAACAATTATATTGGCAGCAATATTATATACAATATTTTTTGCAGATTATATATTGCTTTAGAGCAATTATGTAGTATTTTTAAATTACTCTTACTTTAATGTAGTTTAGTTATTAATTCCTCTACTTACAAAAAGAAAGAAAGAAAAGAAAAGTAGATTATGACCGAAAATAAATAACTAATGGCTTCTTCCTCATAATCCCCCTCCCCTATGCCATCTCCTAGTGCTCGAATACCAAAGTTAATCATTGTGGATCCTGTTGTTTCGTTTTCATATGACCATATGTGTTTCAAGCATGTGGAGAGCAGTACACATATGGTGAGGAGACTGATGACCTTCACATTCTTGCCCGTCCTTTTCCTACTTTTCCTCCCCATAATGAACCATGTATCTCACACACGCCTCTTGGTCTCGTGCATGTCATTGCATGCCTGCACTGCAGCATAGCCCATGCAGTTAGTCAGGGGATGCATAGCCGGATAAGTTGCATCCTCTCGCACTCAGCTTGCACGCCATCCACAAAAACCTCTTTTCCAACTCTTTATCAGGATCACAAACTCACCATTTAGGTTGCATCTTCTTCGATCAACCTCTTCCTTGGGCATCATGGCTTAAGCAGCCATGACATCCAGGGCTGTCATGTACGTCGACCAATGACTCCACCAATCCCAATAAAAGTCACTCGCGAATGACACAGTTAAGCTGGAGCTATGAACTATGCTAACATGATCGAAGAGGATGCGCACACCACCTAGGCCCAACTGCTCGATGCCACACCATCTCTTCCTAGCAAAATCCGTCTATTCATTCGTGGTACACAGTCTCACCTTGTGCTTGGATTTTAACACATATATGTGATTCATTCTTAGTATGGACTCATTTATTAGGCACTGTTACCTCTACGACGAAAGGATGCCGCAATGTTTTCTTTTACTGTTCCAAATTCATAAAATTCAACTCACTTAGAGAGAACAAAAAAACAAAGAAAAAACATATTCGAGGTAGACTTGGTCAATCGAAATAGTTTGGGGGAGTAGACTGATAATAAATCTAGGTGAGAGGGCGAGCGATATTCCGGCAATTAACGTGAAGAGAAAAAAAAAGCATGGCTCTCGACGAGCGGGTGAGTGACCCGACATTATTAGATAATCTAATTATGTATATTCCAATGATTAATAAAAATATACTAAAATTATATTCACAAATCCAATGATGTATATTCCTTTTATTGTATTTTATGGAAAATATCATGTCTCCGAAATTACTTTGATATAAAGTATGAATGAAATTATGATATTTTTTCTTTATATATACGAACTTGCAATGGCTCATCTGGCAAGTTAGATGCCATAGATGTTTAGTTAAAACTTTTAATTATTTACCATGAAAATCGAGTTGTTACGTCAATTGAATTTTTATGCATATACCGTGCGTGTGTAGTATGCATATAGGATTCTACTTTATGCAGTTGTCTTGCTCTCAACTAAAAAATATCGGTTTTTAAAAAGAAAAAACAAATAGTGTCAGGCCTCATGTCGGACTGCTACATTACTTGGATAAAATAAAGAAAGTCCAAATAAAAATGTTCGTTTGTAAAAAGAAAAAGATCTCATGTCGGATTGTACATAAACAAACTCCATCATCCCATGTCTGACGTTGGCAACCAAAAAAACTCCATCCTAAAATGAATCCATAATAGATCGATGGTATTTCCATTATTAGTTTATTTATTATTTTTTGTCTTATTTATGACATTATTAGTCGTATGTGATTTGGACCTTTTGGGTTAACTTAGACCGTTAGATCTTCATAAAATCCGACGGTGGAAAATCTTCTCCTTTTTAGATTAACGTGGGATTTTCTAGGCCCTCTCGGCGAACGTGGTGGCTCCTTTTGCTTCTGCTTTATTAAGACAATAGATAGATGGCATGCACCGGCATAAACCCACGCGTCTTGGCGTGCGACGAGGAAAACGTGCTTGCCCTCTGCAGCTCCCCGTTTCGATTTCCTGTTAACAAACAACCGCGGCCATCTCGTGAGTGGCTGCGCAGTTTGCCAGCATCTTAATAGGTAGTGTTAAGCACTCAACGGGAAAGATTTTTAAAAGAAGGATTACCAGTAATTCTCCTCTAACAAGCATGCTCGGCACTAACAGTTCTCATGGCATGGCACGGCAGCGGCCAAGCTTTCGACGGCGTAACGGGGAGCGTCAGTGTGAACCCGCCGCATTGCGCATCGTGATTAGGGCCTACTCGTGATCAAAATCACATGCTCTGCTTCTGCCCGCGCACGGAAAAATTCCTCCGCCTTCCGACACATCCTCTGCCCCCATGCGGCGCGTGCCCGTTTCCGTGCGCATTTCGTGTGCCTTGTCAATTTGCCCCGGTCCAAGTCGAAACTCCACTGCTCATGCAGTCACGCCCACGGCGCTCCCGCTCCCTCCTCTCAAACAACCATCCACTCCAGCTCCCCAGAGACCTGCAACCTCCCAAAACCCCCGCCACGGAGGCAGAAACCCTAGCTAGGGAGCTGGATGAGCCTCAGTTGCCGCCGTCGGCGGAGACCACCATGGAAGAAGACAAACCGTTCGCCACCAGGATGGAGGCCTTGCTCGGGCGCTATCGCGACTCGCGAGAGACCGCTGTACGGCACCACCACGGGAGCGATGGCATTCATAGATGCCGCCTTCAAGGGGGACATCCCCCGCCTCATAGGTAAACCCACCGCTGATGGGGAGCCCCCGTCGGGCCTCGCTGCACCGCGTCAGGCCGCTACCCCTGGCTGTCCGCATTACATTTTGCGCTAGGGTTTTTGAGGTGCGCAGCTATGTGCGTCCTGCTACATTTGCTTTCTAAATTGTAGAGTTGGTGGGGAGCAAGGACGAGGGCGAGAAGGCGTGACTCGCTGACATGAATTTCGGGGGCTTGGGCACGCTCTAGGTGGCGGCCCGAAAATAATCTCCTGACTCCCCCGTCAGTTGTCCCCCCTATAGCGCCGTCGTCGAAGGCTTTAGGGTTTCGGGTTTTGGAGGGATGCTGTCCCATCGGGTGTAGAGGGGTTCGTGGGTGGCGGCCGGCCTGGCGGATGCTGTGGGCGGTGGGTGGCGGGCCGAGCGGCAAGGGCGCCGTCGGCCGGGGTAGTGGTGGACGACCGGTGGGCGGTGGCGGCGGCGACGGCGACGGGACCTACGGGATCTTTGATTAGCGTGGGTTACGGTTGGTGGGCGGCGGGCCGGGCGGCGAGGGCGCCGCGCGGCCGGTGCGGCGGTGGACGACCGGTGGGCGATGGCGGCGGCGGGACTTGTGGGATCTTCGATTAGCGTGGGCTGCGGTCAGTGGGCGGTGGTGGCGGCGGCCGAGGCCAGCGGCGGCGGCGAGGACGGGGTCCCACATGGCAGCGGCGGCAGCCGCTATATGGGGGGTACCTGACGTCGGAGTCAACAAATCCGCGTTGGTGGCAGCCCAACTGGGGAACCTGGAAGTTGTCAACTACTTGGTAGAAGGCCCTGGCTTCTATGTCGATAAGTCTAGTGGCGATCTTGGTACATGCGATATTCCTTACCATGGGTTAAGTTTGGTTGTTTAGATGGACCTGTTGGTTTACATGACCCACCCGGGGTCAGAACTGGGTTACCAGTTTCCTGTCACATGAACGAAAAACTAGAAAATACATTCTCATCGACAACACTACTGAAATCAAAAGAAATCATCCTTTGTTTGTGGATCGCGCACCTTCTCCATGAACCGCTTCAACTAGTCTTGGAACATCAACTTGATTTCATTCATTTTGTTGCGATCATGCTCCTAGTCTCCCCCTCCATCTCTGCAAGAACATGTCAAATTTGAAAAGTAATCAGTTGACAACTTAACAATATTCCTTCAATCGCAGCTTTGTTCCTTGTAGTGCACAAGGTCCAGAGTACTCTAGCTAAGAGGAACACCTTTAGCCTATAGTCCCTACACCCCAAAGGCATCATGTTTTCCATGAAGCCTTGAAAAGACATTGGTGCCGTATCCCACCCCATTGCCTCCCTAATGCATGCCCACACAAATTTAGCAATATCACACTGTAAAAAAAATGATCTGCACTTTCTAGTTTGCCGCAGATTGCTATGTGTCCTCTCCACTTTTTCTTTTTTAGGTTCTCCCTTGACTGGATCCTCTCCTGTGTAACCAGCCACATGAAAACCTTTATCTTGTTTAGTAATTTACTTGTCAAATCTTTTCCATTCTCTTATTCACCACCCCCTATGAGTTAATTATCTGTACATTGATCTAGTTGTGTACATGTCTTTTGTTTCCAAGGCCTAGGCTGAAGTGACACAACTGCTATTATCAAGAGGCGCATAAATTGATATAACTTATTTTGATGGATCACCGCCCCTACATCTTGCTGCTTTCTTTGGGAAGGCTGAAGTTGCAAAAGTTTTGTTGGATAAAAATGCCAATGTAACAAATTCTAAACTTATTGTCCTTTGTTTGTTTTGTCTATGTAATCATACGTGTCTAACGTTTTTGTTTCTTAAAAAACGTAGCCAAATTTCATCTCAAACTTAGGAACACCACTGGTTGCAGCACTTTATGGAACTGCTGAAGGCTTATAGGAAACTAATGATTCATTAGTGTGCGTCGAGTTACTTGTTATGGTCAACTCTTGTTTTTTGGTGTAATCTAATACATTGTTTGTAATATTTATTTTGATGTAATTCATGTCTATAGGCAGGCACAAATGTAAATCTTAGTCATGTTGACACCGACACTTCCCTAGTTGTAGCTGCGATGTATGGCTTAGTTGGCTTCATTGAATATTTGTTCGAGGCTGGTGCAGACGCTAATGTTACACATCCTTGTGTAACCCCCCACCACACACACACTTGTCTGTCTCTACAATTCTTTATTTTCTAATCATCGGACTCAACACTTCTAACTAGTTTCCTCTCTTGCTCCCATGTTGCTTGTCAGTATACAACTATGCCAATAGAAATTGCTGCAAGCAGTAGGATTAAAAAACAAAAAACGTGTGTATACTTTACTTTCTTACACTTCTTGCTTTCTGAATGATGTGGACTGAACTATTAAACGAACTATTTCTCATATCAAAGCAAAAGATCCAAAACTTCCAGAGCAAATGATAAGAATAGAGAATGTTTATATATATTAAATTATAATTATAATCATTTTATAGGCACGCTCTAGGCACATATTTAAAAGACTAGAGTATCCACATATTTAATTGTAAGCTAACAAAAATTTTCAATTAGATGTCAGAGTGAGTATCAACTTTTTAGTACTGTAGGCATGTATATAGATTAAAGTGGCATTAGCAAAGCAAACTTTAGATTGGATGCCACAATGAGCCTTAGAAATATAGCAGGAAGTGAAATAGAGCTCTAGTTTGTTCATGAAATTATAACTGTAAGTTTTTATAGAACATTTTGTAGCATATGTATTCGTTTGTCAAATCATATTATCTATTTCCTTTTATGTTTTATATATTCATGTCCTTTTTAGGTACCAGCAAAAAAAGCTTGTGGTATTCGTTCGTGAACATTCATATTGCACATTTGTACTGCAATTTACTACGGAGTAGGCAGTAGAAACTTCAAAATCTGAGCTATGACCGTGTGCCACTTGTCATAAATCGTAGAAGCCTTATCACCTAATAGATCTGGCTGATATTTGTTTGAGCGATTCAGCACCCCCCACACACACCACGCGTCTTGGCGTGTGACGAGGAAAACATGCTCGCACTGCAGCTGAGGGTTTTGTAATCTGTGCTTGCAAGAAAGACGTCTACGTTACATCCTACCTCTCCTCCTAGTTGGTCATGTACTCATGTTATGCTAATGTGACACATACAGGAGTATTATTACTTTTCTGGACCGTCAAAACAAAAAATAGAGACAACGTACACTAGTATATCAGTATATCCCTATATGCCAATACGAAGCAGCCCACATCTAAAATTTCCCCGTTGACAAGAACTGCGGCCACATCTCGCAAGTGGTTGCGCAGTTTGTCAACGCCTTAATAGATACTACCTCTGTTCTTAAATATATAACGTTTAGGACAAGCTCATTAGTTCAAAAATGAACTAAAGTGATTGTGCTAAACGTCATATATTCAAGAACGGAGAGAGTAGTAGTTAAGCACTGGAAAAAGTCCATTTTTGACCATCCAACTATGCCCTCGGTTTGGTTTTGGTCATCGAACCGCAAAACCAGGAATCTTTGGCCACCCAACTCTTAAAACCGTTCATATTTGGCCATTCGGCGGTTTTGATGAGTGGTTTTGCTGACGTGGACGCCACGTGAGGTGGGGCCCACTTGTCAGCTCTCATCTCTTCTCTCCTTTCTCTCCTCTCTTTCTTCCCTCCTCCCGCACGCTGCCAGACTCTCCCATCTCTCCCGCGCCGTCTGCTCGTGCGCCAGTGCCAGCCTTCCTGTGTTGGCCGCCCTCATGCCGGTCACCACCCGCCCTCACGTCCACCGCCGGCTGCCCCGCGCCAACGTCGGCCGATGCCCCTGCTCCAAACGCTGCCTCGGCCATGGCGCTCCAGCCGCTGCTTGGCCATGGCGTCCTGCTCGGGATGGCGCTCGCCCCTCGGCGGAGCTTCGCGCCTACTTTGAGCCCCGCACCCTCCCCCGTCGTGCGCCGTCCAGCACTCGCCGACCGCCATGGCCCGATGGAGATCCAAGCACACCTCTCATCTTCCGTCCCCCGATGCCTCGATTCATGGTGTCCTCCTCCAATTCATGTCGCTACCACCTCAATTTACGGCGCCCTCGCCCAATTCCGACCGCCGCTGCCGCAACTCATGGCTCCCTGCCATGCCCGCCGCCAGTGCGGCAGTGCCGGCCACTAATCTTGCCTACGCCTCGTGCCGATGGAGAGGCCAATAGGGGTGGCGGCTCCCCACCTTTACCATCGTCGATGGGGGCGTCGAGCTGCAGCTCCCGCAGCCATGGAGGAGCAATGCCAGAGAGGGACGCCTTAACTAGAGGTTGAAGAAGGTGAGGATCACGTGTTAAAAGAAATAGAAACGTCAAGGGGTTTTGTGTAAGAATGTTGGTGTTATGCGAGAGGGTGAAATTTTTCCAGGGGGTTTTGGGTTAAATATGTGGGTCCCACCGCCACGTGGCATCCACATCCGCAAAAACCACCTACCAAAACCGGTGGATGGCCAAATATGAACGGTTTTAAGAGTTAGGTGGCCAGAGATTCCTGGTTTTGCGGTTCGATGGCTAAAACCAAACCGAGGGCATAGTTAGATGGTTAAAAATGGACTTTTTCCTTAAGCACTCAACCGGAAGAGATTTAAAAAGGTTACCGGCAGTTTTCCTGTGACATGCTCCGCACTAGCAGTGACCCTTTGGTTTTTTGAAGTAGCACCGACCGCCGGAGGTGCTAACCGTTCCTCACGGCAAGGCAACGGCAATACCTTCGACGGCGTAACGCGGAGCGGCAGCGTGAAGCCGCCGCATTGCGCGTCGTGCGCGGGCGCAACCCTGCCGACTCGCCGCGTGCCGGAGAGCGGCGGCTGCAGCGTCCCGATCGCAAACACGTGCTCTGCGCGCACGGAAAAATCCCTCCGCGCTCCGACAACATCCTCTGTCCCTCGCGCGCCCATTTCGGTGCGCGTTTCGTGTGCCCCATGTGCTTGCAGCGTCAGGCGCCGAGCCGCCTGTCCAGTCCACCCCTCCTTGAAAAAGGGCCGCCGCGCCGCACCGCGCTGACGCGTCTCGGGCGGCGGCCACCCGCTCCCTTCCACGCGCCATCCCAGCACCAACCGGGCGCTCCGCTCTCCAAACCCAAGCAAGCAAAGCAACCCGCGCCGCGAGATGGCAGTAAAATAAGCGAAAAGCGCAGCCCGGGCAGTCGGGCACGCACCCTTTTGACGACGCGCAGTGTGGCTGGCTGCCTGCCCGTGCCCCGGCGCCCCCGTGCCGTTGGGGGCAGGTGGAGACTTCACACCCCCGCCTCCTTCCCCCGACACGCGCACACATAAAACCCCTCCCCGCCTCCGGCCTTCATAGACAAGCCTCTCCCCCTCCCCTCGCAAGTCAACCGCCTTTCCACCTCCTCGCCATCGCCGGCTCCTATATAGAAAGAGAGCCCCGCGGGTCTCTGCAGCAACGAACGGAGGGTGAGAAGCACCAGGCCGCAAGCAAAGGCAGAGCGAGCGGAGGTGGAGCTAGCGTGATCTTGCTTCTGCCGCGGAGAAGACGCAGGTGGCTGCACCGTGCACGTAGCTGCCGCGGTTTGCAAGCTCGGCCATGGCGGATCACCAGAGAATCCACCCGGTCGACCTGGAGGCCGGCAACCGCCCGTCGACGCCGCTGGTGCCGAGCGGCTCCTTCCGCTCCGACAAGGGCGACCCCGCGCAGGCGCAGGCGCAGGCGCAGCGCTCCACCAACCACCACCAACAAGCGCAGCGTGGGCACGGCCCCCTGCCCCCGCCGCCGCGCCGCGCCGCGCCACCTGCGCCGCCGCTTCCCCCACCGAAGCGCCGCGGCCGGGGGTGCTGCTGCCGGTTCCTCTGCTGCGTCGTCATCGCCCTCGTCCTCCTCGCCGTCCTCGCCGCGGCGGCCGCGGCGGCGCTCTACTTCGCCTTCAGACCCAAGGCGCCGCAGTACTCGGTGGACCGCCTGTCCGTCTCCGCGTTCCAGCTGGACCCCTCCACCCTCACCGCCCGCGCGGCGTTCGACGTGGCGGTGACGGCGACGAACCCGAACACCCGCATCGGGATCTACTACGAGCGCGGGTCGAGCCTGAGCGTGTGGTACGAGCAGTACCGCCTGGCCCGTGGCTCGCTGCCGGCGTTCTACCAGGGCCACCGCAACACGACGGCGCTGGCGATCGCCATGGCCGGGGAGGTGCAGCTGGGCAGCGCCGTCGTGTCGGGGCTCCAGGACGCGCAGCGGCAGGGGCGCGTCCCGCTCGTGTTCCGCGCCGACGTGCCCGTGCGCGTCGAGCTCGGGAAGTTCAAGCTGTGGAAGGTCACCTCCAGGGTGCGGTGCGACCTCGTCGTTGATAGGCTTATGGATCTTAGTAGCCCCATCAAGATCAAGGCCAGCAACTGCAAGTTCAGCTTCAAGCTGTGATTGTGATTTGTTGATTCATAGCTGCACGCTAGATTTGTCTCTGGTTCCTCTGTCCTGTTGGGAGAGAGAGAGAGAGAGACAGACAGAGTAGTTGCGTTTGATTCTTTTGGCAGAGTGCTGGCCGTGTGGTTTTTGCACAGGTGCACTCCTGCCCCACCGCGTCGTGTTCATCTCGTGTACAGATTGTAGCATATTACTTTTAGAGACGAATAATATGGATGGCTAGATTTCTACATTTGCTTAAGAGTTAATTTCACCACTTCACCTGTTCTGTGAGTGATATTTGCACAGCAGATGAGCTGAACAACGTAACTGACAACGACCGAATGACTCTACCATTACCGTTCACATGTAACTTGATAATGTTACTATAAGCCTAGGATCTGGATGCGTCACTTATACAACAAAGCGACCTTTGATAATGCTAGGTCCTGAACCCTGACGCATGGTCATTTACGAAATGCGCCAATGCTCAACTGCTCCACCTAAAAGTGATGGTGAAGTGAGGAAAGTAAAGTTAATTTCGCCCATGAGTATGGGCTATGTGACGCATAGTCAACACGGTTCACCTGCCCCCAAAGTGAACCGAAGGCATCAAGCCACAGCGCATGTAATCTTGCTTTCTCTGAACTTCTGAAAAGCCCTCTCTGAAATTCTGAAGAGCCATCAAGGAAAAGAAAACCTTGCAGGTTACCTGCCCCAAGGCCCAAATCCTAGTTCTCAGTCTCAGCACAAAGACATCAAGGATGCCCGGTGTCCGCAGAACAGAAAAGCTCGCTACTAGCTAGGATAACTGCGTTCACCTGAGCAGGCTGCACAAGAAACTTGAGCAGGTCTGTAATCACTAATCAGTGCGTTTTACCCATTCTGGACACTGCAAATTACGCCAACGGGCAGCTTTATATCCCACGTTTAGTCGAAATATTTGGCGCTTTAACAAATTCTTGGGTAACAATTAACCCTCTCTATTAACTTTTAAACCAAGAAAACTTCTCCTTGGTAGCTTCTCCATTAACTACGCTGATGCGTGTTGATGAGGGTCAATCAGATCAGTTTCTTGCGACTTCTGAAGCCGTCCGTTACGCGAATCGGACGGCTTATACTAGGCCTCGTTGGGTTGCTCTGCTTGATTCTCCTCCCACATTCCTACGACAACCCGGCCCAACTCCTATCCGAGGAAGGAAACTACGAGGTCCGAAAAGACTTGCGAAAGACGCCGTGAGCGCGACCCGGCCCATAAACGCGCGCTGCGAACGGGCGACCCGGATAGATACTCCACGCAAGAAAAAAAAAAAAAAGAGGAGAAGGATTCTGTGAGGCAGGCAGCAAGAGGTGGAGAGAGCGGCGGCGGCGGCGGGGCGGCGGTAGAGGACGAGAGGAGGTGATGGCGAGGAACGAAAGCTGCCTGGCGCGCGTGGGCGCCGGAGCCGTCATCGGCGGCGCGGTCGGCGGAGCCGTCGGTAACTCCCCCTTTTCTCCCTACTAAAACCTTAAACCCTAGCCCTGTTGCAATCCGCGCGAACTGGTCCGGGTTCGCCCGTGGTTTACGGTTGGTTGGAATGGGTTAGTGTGCGATTTGCGATTTGAGGGATCTTTTCGCGCTAGCTGCTGATCCGTGGTTTGTCTGGTTAGTTTGGGGGGGGGGGGGGGGGGGGGGGGGGGTGGGTTGCGGCCTCAGATGTGCGAACCACGCAGCTCTGTTAAGAGTTCAAGTTTAGGTATGCGTGTGGGGAGAGTAGATTGATGTTCTAGTTGAGTTTGTTTGCCCAATCGCGTGCGCTTTAAGGATTTCTGCTGGTTTGGTATGCTGTGGGTTGGTTAGTTTGCTGGTTGTTAGGACTTGGGATGAAAAATGTAAGATTTTCTATGCTTTTGACTGAATGATTTCCAGTGTCAAAAGCCGTTCAATGCCTTCATACCAATTAGTATATTTCGATTTTAGTTTTTACTGCTGATTTGGACCTCATAATGGAAAGATGACAGTGATTTGAGATTGTTTGTATGTCTATTTATTGGTTTAACTGTATTGAAAAGTAGATCCAGGTTTTGTACTTTGCTCATGGAGAGAATACTAATCTCGGTTGAAAAGGGTTGGATATGGTGATGTGGTCATTGTTGTATCAGGTTACTAGTCTCATGGCGGTTACTTATTGTTTTTGGGTATTGTATAAGGAAGAAAAGACGCTCCTTTGGGAGTCTTGCTTATATACTAATTTTTTTTTGCATCATTAGAGGACCAGTGCCTCTAGTGTTCTACTGTTGGTAGCTAACGTGCTTGGCTTCTTTGCTTATTCTGGGCAACAATTCTTATACAATTGTTGATCTCAGGATGTAGCTCTAACCGAAAGTTGCTTGTAACTAGTTCTCGAGCCCACGTGCTTCCTAGGATATGAATATCGGCGTCATGAAAATAAATGGCATATTGTTTCCTTCTTTCTGCTGCCATAGGATATGAGATTAATAATTCGCATGTTTTTCCTTCTTTCTGTGCAGGTGCTTGCTATGGAACTTTTGAGGCATTCAGATACAGGGTATGTATCCACTGTTTGCTTTCTTATGTAGTGGTTTTACTTGATTTCCCTTTCAATATTTGGTTTTCTGGCATTCTTGACGAACACCATTCCTAGACTTTTAGATATTGATGCATCAACTGAAGAAATAAATTGACCGTCCTATCTTCGAGAATAAAAAATGATACTTATCATGGTGTTACTGAAATTTTGCCATATTGTCCATTCAATTAACCTTCACAGAGATTTGCTTTATCAAACTCACGGCATAATGCGGCTTTTGTTGGTTCAACTGTCAAGAGAAAACATATCTGAATGCAAGTTTATAGTTATTTCTAGGGTTACTATGATTGCTAATCAGTGTCTTATTCTGTTTCACAGATCCCTGGGTTGCTAAAGATCAGATACATTGGACAGACCACTGTTGGCAGCGCAGCAATTTTTGGACTTTTCTTGGGGGCAGGCAGCTTGATTCACTGTGGAAAATCCTACTAGTTTGTGTCATCCTTTTTTGAAAAATACTCAGTTGATGGGCTTCCCTGGGTGGCCTGAGAGGACCGTCTGTGAAAACATTTGTTCAATGCTTATGTACAATTTAACAGCTAATAGCCCAGGGTTGGAAAGAACAATCAAATTATGTTATTTGATATGCTGGTCCTAGTTTTTAAGTGGAAATAAAATCCATGTTCATCTGTGCGCTTCAATCATCAATTTCTGGACGCATCTAGTGTCTCAGGTTCTTGTACGATATATAAGTATGTTTTACTCGTTGAGGTATTAAAAGTAACTTAAATCGTCTCCGCTGGGATGATGGTAGGGTTGAGACAACATAATTAGCTACTCTGAAGTCTGAACTGAAGGATGATTAAGAAATAAAGCATTGGGACTCTTCTTTGGTGTTAAGGTAGTAGCATCGTCTAGCTGTTTTTTTATGAGCTTGCCCTGTGAGCTTAAATTATCTCGTACGACAGCACGAGTATGGCTAGTTAATTTGTGTCATGCCTCATGCGTTCATCTATGCTTATGCTGAAGATCTGAACTAGTGTCACACATAAGACATGTTTGCGTTCATCTATGCTTATGCTGAAGATCTGAACTAGTGTCACACCTAAGACATGTTAGGCATCTCCAAGAGCTCTTGTATATGAGCTTTCATTGGCTAAAAAAAGGCTCAGAAAAGCCTACATCCAACAGCTCATCTATCTGCTTGGCCATCCATCGAGGCTTTATCTTACCGTCCTCGCTTGCCATTTTTCCCCAACGCTGCCCACTTTCTGTCTTAAATATAGCCATCACATTTTTTGCTAGTCTCTTGGATTACCGCATAGAATTAGAGGGTCTTCTATTTTTACAAAGGAGGTATAATCATCAAATTTAGCAAACAAAATACAAGAGCTCTTAGAGATGCTCTGCTGGACTTCAACGTGAGTATAGGATAGTAAGAAGTACGAACGAATACACCATTCTCACTACAATAAACTTCAGTGAAATGAATACAGTCATACACCATTCTAACTCCAATAAACTTCTATGGATAAGGACCATATACAGTTAGTATGTACAAAGCAAGGACTACTGGACTAGGGTAGAGGTAGACATCACTCAGCATAGCTCATAGGAATAGCACAACTAAAGTCACTACAACTTCAGATAGATTCGACTTCAGGAGAGTGTAATTACAACTCTAGGATCTCAAAACACCTCTACCTCAGTTTTTGCCTATCCGTATGTCATAGACCAATCAATGCCCGAGGTCTGTGCTCGATGGTTAGCAAAGGCATAGCAGACTGTGAAACAGCCCTTACAAACCCCATGTTTGCAGTCAAAGTGGGAGCACGCCAGTGGTCACCTGTACCGAAAACAACTTTGTTCTTCATCGCAAGCTTCCTTGTGGTTGGAAGATCCATCATACGTGCTGAAGGACTGTCTGGAACAATACTGCATGTAAAAAGCGTTGTTCAGTATTCTATAAGATACTGGTTGCATGGTTGGGAAAAAAATAATTTAAGGCCATTTGCAAGCATCAAACACATGACAACAGATATGATAAACAGCGACAGGACGGAAAATACAACAGTTCCTAGTTCAGCACGGGACTAGTACCTGCGGGATATGATAAGCTGTTTAGGCATTTCTAGGTGGTTCATAGTTTTTGCTGTGTACATAGACATAGTGTATATCTAGGTGCATAATAAAAGCTATGAATCTAGAAATACAAAAACAACCTATAATTTTGAACGGAGGGAGTAATTTGTATTGGACAGGAAGCGGAGAACAAAATATTTGTGTAGATGAGAGGGCAGGCAAAACAGCTAAGGTAGCAGCCACTGCATGTTTCATTGTAACTTACTAAAAGCTAAAACAGTTTCCAATTATCTACCAATTTAGCAAATTCAGTGTAACTACATAAATGGCATTACCAGTTGTCCAGTTCTACCAATTTTTATTTAAATCCTACTAGTTACTCCAAATTTTTTACTGGGCAGCCAGTAAAGGAGTACAAGGCCACAAAATACTAGGTGAAATGACAAATCATCAGGTATTTTTACTACTAACAATCTTGGAGGTAATATCGACTGGTGCATCTACATATCATTCGATATAAGGTTTAGATGAACAAACAAAATCATCTAACAGCTACATCTGGGCACTACATGTACAACAAATGAAATCCACATAAATATAAGGAAAAGAAAGAGCAAAAATCTGCCTTAAGAACATGATCATGTTAGTTCTCAAAAGGAAATCTAATGATGTGTGTTGTCTTAAATGTTGTATGCATATATGGTAAAATGGTAACAAAAGAATCACACTCAAACTTCAAGATTAGAGTTACTAGACTACGGCACAAAGTACTGGACCTTGAATAACCAAATTAGCTATGTAACATAACTTACGTAAGTTGTTTCAGTAAGTGTCTTGCTCTGGCTTTCTCCTCAGGCCCACCACACATTGAAACAATTTCATTGAACTCCGAGTTGACAGTTTCACATATGATACACTGCTTCCCCTCGATTGCTTTCCCCAACTGTACTAGTATTGGAAACTGCAGTTCGGATTGTGCCTATAAAGCAATCATGAAATAATTCAATACAAGGTCTAATGTATAGGATTCTTTTGTAAGTACACAGTACTCTAATAATATACTAATTCATTCTTTCTATTATCATATATCAATTTGGACTGCAGAGACATATTTCTGAAGATTCGAGTAAGTGTTTGAAGTGGGGTTAACAACTTATCAACAACATTTAGAACTGGGGAATGAAACACTAGCTTCTAGACTGTAAAGCGAACATTTCCAAATGACCTGATCCATGACGAACTTGTAGTTGCACTTGAACCTTGCCCTGTTCTCTGCCTCTGGCACAGCCATCAGCTTCCCCACCCCGCCATTGCTGATCCCTGACACTATAGCAACCAGGGCCGTGGTGTCCAAATTCACCAGCTCCCTCGACTCCCTCCACATCTTCCCCACGAAGGCACCAAACGCTCGCTCAAACCCCAAAGGCACCTCCTCATCAGCAATTCCCTCAGGCAGCGCGGCCTCCGGTGGCAGCAAAACCTCGGCAGCACCATCCAGAACATCAATCTCGAACGCCCTGAAGCTCCTCATCTCCTCGCTCGCGTTAAAGCTGACGGCAACCCACCCTTCCTCATCCTCGTCCTCGGAGACTCCGACGAACTCCGCGAGCAAGTCGGTCTCTGCTGCCCCGAATCCCTCCGCGAGCCCCAGCGCGATGTCCGCGCCGACGCCGCGGGAGAAGACGAGGAGCAGCTTCTCGGGTCGCGTAGCGGGCGCCGCGCCGCGCGCGGTATCCAGCACCGCCGTGACGCGGGCGCGTAGCCCCTCGCCGCGCGGGGCCCAGGCGAGCCTGGCGGGGTTGCTCGCGGAGACGAGCGCCCACACGGGCCGGCCGCGGAAGGCGCAGGCGAAGTCGACCGCCGGGACCGGCGAGAGCCGGGACGGGCTCCGCACGGCCGGGTGGGTGAGGAGGAGGTGGAGCGCCGCGAGGTGGGGCAGGTTGGAGGAGAGCGGGGACGGGGCGGCGCGGGGCGAGGAGAGGAAGCGCAGCTCGGCGTCGACGAGGCGGAGGAGGGAGCGGAGCGCGGGCTGGCTTGCCAGGTCCGGCGAGGCGGCAAGGCGTCCGTGCAGCGCGCCGCACCGCGCCCGCGCGAGCTCCAGCTCCGAGCGGGAGGCGGCGGCGCATGCTTGCGGCGGGGCATCCATTTTCGCTGGCTTCGCTGCGATCCGGGTTCGGCTTCGGCTGGTGGGGAGAGAAAGGAGAAAGAGTTCGTGGGTTGGAAATTGGAATGGGCCGACCCATCTGAAGCAGAACGTGTGGGCTGAAAGCGGGCACACAGAATGAATGGCCCATGGGACTCTCTGACTCTGGCGTATAAAAAGGGCCACAAATAGCCGTTGGGCTCGCTCGACTTGCGTCGTGTTCCCTTTTGCCGTCTTTTCTGTTTGAAAGCGCCGTGCGTGCCTACTTCGTCTCCGTTCTCCGTCTCCGTGGCTTCCGCCGCTTCCCCTCTCCACAACGGCACACCCCCCCGCCGCCGGGCTGACTCCCGCGGCGAATCCTTAGTCCAAAGCGTCAGCCTCCTCTGGATCTGGACGCCGAGCGCGCCGCTCAAGCCGCAGGTAAACTTGATCTGGTCCTCTGCTTGCTTGTGCTTTCGCGAATTCCGCTCTGATTTCATTTCGTCTCCCACTCGATGCGTTGTTGGTTCTCTCCCAGGCGCTCTCCGGCGCGGCGTTAGTCTAGCCTCCGCAGTCGCGTGGCGTTTGGTTGGAGTTGTGCGTTGATTTGTCTAGTCAGTACTCAGTAATTGTGTTGCGTTGTGCCCTGTCATAGTGGAACGCCTAGGGTTTCGCAGAATTCGTGAGCGGTTTTCACTCAATTTGTTTAGTTACTATGATAAACTGTTTCCCAGTTTTCAACACATTTTTTCGGATTTAGTTTTGTGGGTTTAGAAGCTAGAATTTCATATTTTCATGTAGCACACTTCATAGTAGTAGATTGTGATATCTCTGTACGGTAATTTTTATCCTGAGGTTTATATACAGTTCAATACTTGGAATTAAGATAGCTCACATTCTGCATTATCCTTTTCACTAAATTCTGGTGGATGCACAACCCTGGATTTTGTCTTCCACAGATTGGTTTATAATTCCATGAGTTGAGAATATGTGATTTCTATTTTTTTTTGTAGATAATAGGTTTTATTAGAGTGGTTCTGTTCGGATGCTTGTGAATTACCGTAGTGTTTACTAGGGGACAGAGGGTATGGGTATGATCTTACAATTACAAATGTTGCTATTCCTGGATAGCATTGTATCATACTACTGTCTGTAGTTCACTCATGTCCTTCTATGCATTTTGCATTTGTGTAATTGTGTTCAATTTAGTTTGGAGCATGTAACTTATGATCCCATTATTGTAGACCTGAAAATGAGTGAGGGGTATACTACTCAGCTTGACCTTGTGCAAGGATCGCCTCAAATGTCTGATGATAACGATTCTGGTAGCCCTACAACAATACACAAGATAAAAGCTGACACGCAAGATTTTGGAAGCAAAATTGAATCACCTACTCCAGAGAAGCTTGAATCTAGAAGCAAAGGGGTCGTTGTAAGTTCACTAGCAAGGAATTTGCTTGCAGAGAGGTACAAAGATAGATTTGCAAATATGCTGGGGGAAGATGAGGATGACACAGATGATGAAGGCTATAATGACAGTGTTTCACCTGGTGTTAGCCGATCTCTGATTTCAGAAAGCATTGAACTCCTTGAGAAGTGAGCCATTTTAATTTTTATCTCAATATACCATGCATCTCATATCTCAAGCATCTGATTTTGCACCTTGTCTTTCTTATTCACAATGGCAGGCACAAGGAGTTGCTGAATCTTTTCAATAGAATGGAGAGTTCTATAAGGTTGCTACGCTTGCGGAAGAAGATGACTACATTTAAGAATATTGCCATCCAGGTGGAAGTACTCACAAAGAGGTAGTAATGACAAATGAAACTATCAGTATGAATTATTGCCATTTTTTATTTGTTTGTTTGTTGCAGTTGGATGATAATATTTCTGCATTGCAGGACATTCTCATACAGTCATTTGGCCCAGATGAAGCATTTATTTCCAGAAGCAATCCAGATAAAGAGGATACTCTTACATGATGAGAAAAGTCTATGCATGTATGCTGATATGGAGATCACACTTGTCATGGATGTTGTGGAATGCACAAGTCCTGATCAGTCTGCATCAATGGCAATCTGCGAGGCTTTTTACTCAAAGCTTTTGAGTTTTTTGGACGCTCATCATAAGGTACTAAATTTAAGTAGGCGCTACTCAAGTAGTTGTTAATCAATAGAGTTTCACTGTATGACATTTCCCTTAATTTGCTCAGAGCATCTCAATTGAAATTCTGTCTTTTCATCCCAAGTGACCTATAATATGAGCACTTTTGATAATTCACTGAGCATTCTAGTTGCAATTGTTATATACATGCAGGGTACAGACATTCCTGAGGCAATCCTACCAGAACCCTTTAATTCAAGGTCAAGGGAGAAGTTATATCTCGAGGCGCCTAATGAACATGCTGCTGAGGCAGCTTTGGAGGGTTCCACTGAGGATGAATTGTCATATGCTTCCCACTTCCCACAATCTTTTCAAAAACTCATGTCACAGAAAATCGTTGCTGATGGAACTGAAAAGACTCAGTTGCTACCTGATCCAGCAGAACCGAACTCTGTCAGTGCTTATGATTCAGAAGGGATAAACAGAAGCCCTAGAAAGCAAGATACACATGCTCCAGTTCCAGTGAACTATGAAATTTCTGCTACCCCTAGCCGCCATCTGATCTCTTGTTGTCAAGAGAGTACACCAAAACAAGGGACCTCAGAGTCACCACTTTTGGTTGGAACACCAGCAATGCAGACACCAAAAAGGCCGTTGCCAACTCCATATGAGAAAACTGGGGCCACATGTGGACACATTCCTGAACCTCGTTCAGCCACTTCAGCACGCAGATCACTGAAAGCATCGTTGAAATTTGAAGGAGGAAGCCTGTCCTATGACGATGGAGTGCAACATGAGGCTGCAGCCAAAAGGGACTTGTTCTCAGAAGATTCATCTAGTTCCAAGTCACTAGAGGTACTGATGTGATTTCTATCCATCTTGTAGGATTGTATTTTTTTTATATGGGTCAGCATATAACTACATTATGAAGACCACAGATGCCACAGTCAATAACTTAAATTTGATAACAAAATGGTTGTTCTTGGATTCCAATTTCTAGAAAAAACCTATTGTGCAATGAAACAACTGTGGGCAACTTCCTCTGCATTTAACTGTGTATTTTTACCATAGGATTGGGAAACAGCTTCCTAACTACCTTCATCTAATACAATATTCAGGAAATACGTATACATGTCTGTTCAATAATTACTAGAATGTTGGCATTGAAGTAGCCATCAAATTACCAATAACCATCAATAGCTTACCAATAAACTTGAATTTTATACCCTGAGGTGCAGGAATAGGTTAGTCAGACAGAATGACTGTTTCTTTTATTTACAAAGTATTGAAGATATGTACTCTTAATTTTCTAGGTTGTGGAAGATATGTACTCTTAATTTTCTAGGATATGTACCCTGATGACTTGTTTCCGGCTATTTTTATATCTTTTTTATGAACAATTGGAAGACTTGAAGAATTTTACCTATCAAATAAAAAGGCTTGAAGAATTCTAAGCTAATTCATTTGTTTGATGTGACTTTCTCCTTGCAGGAAAAGGAACCTGCCTCCTTTACTGATAAAGAGAGAAGCAATCAAGGTCCAGTTGAAACCCAGGAAAAGATAGCTTCGCTTCGTGCCACATTTGACATAGTCTGTGATATTTCACGTTCTACCAAGAATTCCCTAATCACAAAACAAGAACTTTTCCACAATATCCTTGCCAATAACCTGGAGATAGAAGAGACTGGTAATGATTATCAGTGTAACAACTCCAAATTACAGTTGATATTTCCCGAGCCATGCTGACTGTGTGTTACCTTATTTACTCTTAACTTAATAGGGGAGATAGAAGAGCAGCTGCACATTTTAGAGGATCTGGCTCCTGATTGGATATCTAAGAAGGTGATAAATGGAGGAGAAATACTTTACAGGCAAGTTGCATGAGCGTCCCTTTTTTGTTTGCATATGTCCTTGAGCTGTGTTATTTCTTCTTCTTTTTTTTTGTAAAATTTTCAAGGGAATACTAACATATATTTTTCTCTTTCTTGACAGCATTGAACCTATAACAGATCATAATTCAGTTCGGGCAAGGCTTGTTGAAGCCGTATGAGATAGCTGCCATCAGTCCAAAGCTGAGGAATCCACCTGATACTACTATGTATGCACCACTAATGGAACCCATCAAGCAAAATTTACCTCATGAAATCCTCTGGATCGCTCTTGTCTGATTTGACTTCAAATATTGAGTAGCAACAGCAGCAGATGGATTCCTCAGTGCAGTCTGTTTTCTTGTTGACCTGCTCAATTCTAAAATTGTTATGAAACTTGAATTCACACCTGAGTACATGGCGCTCAGGTTTCATGTCCACCCACCCAGTTGCCACCTGTGTGAGAAACTGTGGTAATCCCAAAAAATTCAACATGAATAGAATCTGTGGAATTCGATTGCCCTTTGCCACCTGCTCGTGATGTTTACTCATGAAAATGCAGTAGTAGTAGATTATGGTTGTTGCCATTTCTTACTGGACATGCACATGTGCTTAATACACCATGATTCACAACCTTCCGTGATGTTAAGCTCTGTAATATTGTGGCAAGCGCATTGCTAGCTTCATTACTGTACACTGTACTATTTTATTCCATATGAAGTAATGACCTGGCATACAGTACACCAGTGCTGGGCAACGAGCGCAACTACCTGTATCCTCTAATCATACGTAGCATGTGCTCAGTGCCAACACATATAGCAGACACAACGCAACCATCAACTGACACTCACTCCTCAGACCAGGTGATGTCCACCATGCCGACGCTCTGGTCGAGCCCCAGGGCGTCCCAGACCGCCGGCGACGCGTCGACGATGTTGTTGTCGCAGGGCGGCTCGAAGTTGTGCTCGTCGTCGCAGCCGTGCACGGAGTCGCATTCGTCCACCACCTTGGCGTACACGGAGTTGCCGTTGGCGGAGATCTTGATCTGGTGGCCGCAGCGCGCCATGTTGCTGAACCAACCCGTGGAGAGCCCCACCACCTTCTCCTCGTCGCTGTGGTAGGCGTTGTCGCACTCCGACGGGCCGCCACCATCCTTGCCCTTCTCGAAGCTGTTGAGCGTCAGCACGGCCTTGGTGCTGGCCGTCACCGGCGGCGAGCACCGGTACTGAGGGTACTCCTTGCCGTCCTCGCAGCAGTCCGGGTCGTTGCTCTTCTCGCAGTTGCCCGACCGGCCAGGGAGGTAGCCGCTGGCGCGGCACACGCCGAGGCCGCCGGCGCCGAGGCGGAGCGAGGACGCCATGTGGGAGGCGGAGAGCGTGACGAGGAGGAACATCGCCATCGCCGGTAAAGCTCTGGCACTGGCGGTGGCCATCTTTCCTTCTCTGAAAGAAAAAGAATGCCCAAGCCAAGCTCACTCTGCTTTTCTCGTGTCCTATGATGCTCTGGTTTGCTTGATGCTTTGAGGTTTAATCGATCGTGCATGGGATTATATGGTGGCATTTCCGCTTGCCACAGTAGTATGAACATGTAGGATGCACCTGACGTACCGAATGGTTTGATGGATGTGTTTGCCCGAGACGGCAATCCGGCCGCCAAGTAGTTACTTTTCTCCGTGCCGTACGAAATGGTTTGAACTTGTTCGATGTGAACGCATGTGGAGAAGATTCGTAATGCACATCAACACGGGATCTGCATAAGTAAATTCTTATTGGAAATTGGAAAAGTCTAGCAAAACGAATTGAAAGTATTTTTTTGGATTTATTATTACTAGATCTTTCAGTAGCAGACGACGTGCCTATCGATAGCGAGGCAGCTTTGATGACTTCGTCAATTTCAATGATAAACCAGCTCAATCTTTCGAAGATGGTCATAAAGGTAGAGTTGTATGCGTATAGGTTGAGTTTGCAATTGTGCGTGCATTTTTGTGTTTCGAAAAAAGAAAAACACCCTGGAATCGCAGTAAACGTCGAGCAGAGGCTGCTGGTAGAGGTCGTTCCCTGCCGTGTCTTCCTCGAAGAAAAGGAAGGGAAGGAGCATGGTTCGGCGAGAGTGCACCATGCGCGAAGTCGGTGCCAAAGAAGAATACGAGGGAGGAGATCGATCAGGTCGCTGGAGTGGAACAAGGTCGCTGGGCGTCGCCGTCGCGTAATCATATCATACACCCCATCCCAGTACACGGCTTCTGCCTTCGTTCCCATTTCTTGCACACTGCATCGCGTGATCACATCATCACGCCCGACCCAAGGCTTGCTTGTTTCCCATTTCGGCACACCGGTTCAGTTTATTCAGATGATGGTTTGCGGTGCGGCTATCATCCTAGATACTCAATATTCATTATATGCAAATGGGGAAGCGCATTTTGTTTACCGTCGTCGTGCCATGAGATGACTGTGTCCGGTCAGACAAGTGAGAGGATGAACTACGCCACGGCCCGTGGTAGAAGTACGAAGGACGCGATCCATGGTCGAACAACGACATCATATCTATATATTAAACGGTTTCTCACCTAAAAAATTACCCTCCTAAGCCTCACAGAGGACCCACAATTCAGAGCCAAAAGGTGGCCCCGGACGACCAGGGGTAGACGCGTTTGGTCGTCACCCCCGTTCTTTTGCGCCTCGGCGCCATCCCGCCCCCCTATTCTTTCTCACCTTGGCATTTTTTATACCCGCTGCCTTCCTTTCCTTTTGATCGCGTTCTTTGTATGGTAATGCAATCAAGGCACCCTTTTCTTTCCTTTCTGTTCGTTGTATTCATATGCAGAAAGATACGCTGGTTTCCTTCCAAAAAAAGTCCCTTTCCTTTCCTCCACCTTCCTTTAGAAATTCGCATGCCTTCCTTTCCTTTTGATCGCGTTCTTTGTATGGTAATGCAATCAATGCGCCGCTTTCATTTCCTTTCTATTCGTTGTATTCGTATGCAAAAAGATACGCTGGTTTCCTTAAAAAACACCCCTTTCCTCTTCTCCACCTTCCTCTGTAAATTCGCCTGCATTCCTTTCCTTTTGATCGCGTTCTTTGTATGGTAATGCAATCAAGGCGCCGCTTTCCTTTCCTTTCTATTCGTTGTATTCGTATGCAAAAAGATACACTGGTTTCCTTCCCAAAAAACACCCCTTTCCTTTCCTCCACCTTCCTATGCAATAAGGGCGCCTACACCTTCCTTTTGAAATTCGCCCGCCTTCCTTTCTTTATATGGCCGTGTGCATCAAGAAATTTGAATTTCCTTCTTTCCTTTTGTAGATGGCTAGCGTCCATATATGTGTTGTGTACCAGTAAAGGTTTCCTTTCAAAAAAAGGAATGACATCTATGCAATCGGGTGTCTCCTTCCTTTTAAAAATTGATTACTTACCATAGCTGTGGGAGTCAATCAGGAATCGATTAATTACCATAGTCGTGGGCGTCCAGGTTCATCTCCTTAGCCCTCCTGCCCCCTATATAAGGCGCCCCTCCTTATTCTCAAAACACATAATCTCTCCCTTCATTCTCATCATCTATTCAGAGTTCATATTTCTTTGCAAGGGCCTCAGCGTCGAGCGCGGCGCAAGGGTGGCCACGACGCTCGTCGTGTCCAAGCTCGCCAGGTAGAAGCGGAACGTGCTCCGCGTTCTGACAGTGTTCGGTGCCGTCGAGTGCGTGGCGTCGTTGCTCCACGACACCGGCGATGAGGAGAGCAACCTTCTCGGCCTCTCCATCGTCAACAAGCTGGCTGCGATGTCGAGTTGCTCATGGATACATGTATCGTGAATATTTTATTTTATATATGTTGCTGAGAATTATTAAAATATCAATTACTTTGCATATGGAATATGAAAGGAATAAATACAGATGGCATATATATCTGCAGTAATATCATGGTATACAGGACATGGCAATGAACCCACAACTACGAATCTCTCTATCCATATACAACACATGCCACTACACCGAAGAGAGAGAGACAACCATCCCACATACACTCACTCCTCGGACCAGGCGATGTCCACCATGCCAACGCTCTGGTCGAGCCCCAGGGCGTCCCAGACCGCCGGCGACGCGTCGACGATGTTGTTGTCGCAGGGCGGCTCGAAGTTGTGCTCGTCGTCAGCAGCCGTGCACGGAGTCGCACTCGTCCACCACCTTGGCGTACACGGAGTTGCCGTTGGCGGAGATCTTGATCTGGTGGCCGCAGCGCGCCATGTTGCTGAACCACCCCGTGGAGAGCGCCACCACCTTCTCCTCGTCGCTGTGGTAGGCGTTGTCGCACTCCGACGGGCCGCCACCATCCTTGCCCTTCTCGAAGCTGTTGAGCGTCAGCACGGCCTTGGTGCTGGCCGTCACCGGCGGCGAGCACCGGTACTGAGGGTACTCCTTGCCGTCCTCGCAGCAGTCCGGGTCGTTGCTCTTCTCGCAGTTGCCTGACCGGCCAGGGAGGATAGCCGCTCGCGCGGCACACACCGAGGCCACCGGCGCCGAGGCGGAGGGAGGACGCCATGTGGGAGGCCGAGAGGACGACGAGGAGGAACATCGCCGTGGAGGCTATAGCTCCGGCAGTGGCCATCTTTGCTTGTCTAAGAAAAAAAAACAGGAAATGCTCAAGCTCCCTCTCGCTCTGTTTTTCTAATTTCTTGTTCTCTGGTTTGCTTGATGGTATCAGGTAGTCGTTCATGGGACTATATAGTGGTCATCCCGCACGGTACATTAGTATAAACTGATGCACATGCCGTACCGGATGGTTTGATGGATGTGATCACTGATCACTCGACACGGCAATCCGTTCACCAGTTGTTCTGTTTGGGCTTGACAACTTAGTTGTTTTTCGCCGTGCCGTCCTGAAAAGGTTTGAACTCGTTCAATGTGAACATGTTGAGAAAATTTGTTCTACACAGCAACACGGGATCCAAAATCCAAAATGAATGCTTAGACACATGTATGACGTACTAAATGTAGGTAAAAAATAAATCGCATTATATAGATGGACTGGAATTTGCGAGACGAATCCAATGAGTCTAATTAGGCCGTGATTAGACACTAAATTGCTACAGTAAGCTACAGTAACATATGCTAATGCTAGATTAGTTAGGTTCATTAGATTCGTCTCGCGAATTCCAGACGTAATCTGCAATTACTTTTTTAATTAATCTATATTTAGTACTTCAAATGTGAAAAGATTCCCTTCCAAAATCTTTTCACCGCGGAACTAAACACGGCATGTAGGTTAATTCATACTGGAAATTGGCAGGTTGGCCGTGACACTTTTAGCCAGCACGCTACATGCTGCAGCAGAGTAACTTCAGTTTGTTCTTGTTCTATATGATGTTTCTTGACCTGTCCAACAAAGCTATTGTCCTTTTAGCGTTACCTTTTCAAGAGATTTTTTTTTTGAAAAAAGAGAGATTTTTTATTTGAAACATTTCCAAGACATTTATGCTTTCCATCGTGGACGTTAGATAACACAATGAATCAGCAACAAAAAATGGAACTTGCCTGATCTCTAAGATAAGTTTGTCATGAAGTGAGTATGCCCTCAACTGATTTGCCGGCAGATGCAAAGTCTGCTTCTTCAGCAGCCATCGAGAACCACAAACTGTATCACCTACAAATGCTTATTTTACAGTCGCCGTAGGCCAAGCCTGTTTTTAATCATCAACTGCGAAACATTTCCTTTCAACCATAAATTATGAAAACTACTTCTTCAACATCGACTCAAATTTAGAGTGGATCGATGACATGGCAACAAGACCAACAGCTAGATAGCATTTCAATTTCTAAATATTATAAATGGCTCAATAACTTTGAAATAAAACGTGCTTTTACTAAGAAGTATATGTAAATTACATGCCTTTCATAAATAAAATAAATGTATATCATTACAATAAAATATATATTGTGTAAAATTAAATAAACCTTTTTCATTATATTGATCAAACTAAACTCCATACTAAACTGATATGGATTCTAACTAATCCCAGGCCGAGTCCAAAAAGTCATTATAAATTAACAAAGTCTGGAAATCATGCCTTTGGAAATTTAGTATATAATTTTAAAAAACTATGGAGAAAAAATATAAATGCTTATATGAGAATTAAAAAAATCAATTGCCTTGCATAGGGAATGCAAAAGATTAATTAGCACACAATAATTTTGTTTTAAAATAGACGAATTCTAATTTATTTGAAACATATAAATATTTATGCTTTAGATAATCCATAGCAGCACACATGGAAATCAAACGTTTTAAAAGATATATATGATGAATATTTATAGCCCTCATCATGTTGCCACATGAGTATCACATCACCAAGCACTCTAAATTTGAGGCAAGGTTGAAAAGTGAAAGGTTTAATGGATGAGTGGATGACGCTTGGAAAATGAATGGTTTCATAGTTGACGGGTAAAAACTGGACTCAACCCTTAGTTGGGTTTGAAATGGACTTATTCCTTTAGATCATCACCACAGCATATGTTCGTTTTAATAAACAAGTAGAATTCATAATTTTTGTTGCTACATACTCGATAGAACCTGGGCAAATCACAATCTGATATTTCAATGCTTCTGCCCATCCATCAGTAACCAATGAATAATTCCACAACATGGATGCAATGTGCTCGTTGAAATAGACGACAGAAATGTGCCTAGTAGAAAAGATGAACTGTACCTTTTATTCCATAGATGCGCAGTAATATCATGGCATACAGGGCAGGAGAATGAGCCCATGCCCCAAACAACGAATCTATCTATCATACACAACACATACCACTATACAGAGAACAAGCATAACCATCAACTGATCCTCAGGCTCACTCCTCAGACCAGGTGATGTCCACCATGCCGAGGCTTTGGTCCAGCCCCAGGGCGTCCCAGACCGCCGGCGACGCGTCGACGATGTTGTTGTCGCAGGGCGGCTCGAAGTTGTGCTCGTCGTCGCAGCCGTGCACGGAATCGCACTCGTCCACCACCTTGGCGTACACGGAGTTTCCATTTGCAGAGATCTTGATCTGGTGGCCGCAGCGCGCCATGTTGCTGAACCAACCCGTGGAGAGCGCGACGAACCTTCTCCGCATCGCTGTGGTAGGCGTTGTCGCACTCCGATGGGCCGCCGCCATCCTTGCCCTTCTCGAAGCTGTTGAGCGTCAGCACGGCCTTGGTGCTGGCCGTCACAGGCGGCGAGCACCGGTACTGCGGGTACTCCTTGCCGTCCTCGCAGCAGTCCGGGTCGTTGCTCTTCTCGCAGTTGCCCGACCGGCCAGGGAGGTAGCCGCTGGCGCGGCACACGCCGAGGCCGCCGGCGCCGAGGCGGAGCGAGGACGCCATGTGGGAGGCGGAGAGCGCGACCATGAGGAAGATCACCACGGCGGCTACGGCTCTGGCTGTGGTCATCTTCGCTTCTCTGACAAAAGAAAGTGCAAGAACTCCCTTGCACTCTTCTTGCTTTAGGTGTGCTCTGGTTTTGCTTGATGGTTTGGGTTTAGCGGTGCACGGGCTTATATAGTGGGCTTTCTGCTTGCTTGTTGCGAATTAGTAACATTCGTATGAACTTGCTCTGATGCACGTGCCGTACCGAATGGTTTGAGGTGGGTGTAAACGAGGCGGCAATCAAATCACCAACTGGTGCGTTCAGTCTCGGCGAGCCAGATGGTTTTTGGCCTTTTGCCGTGCCGCGTTCAGAAGATTGCATTCGTCTGATATGGACAAGGGAGGAAACGTAGGGCCCTGGGTCTACTAACTTACTCTCTCCGTCTACAAAAGAATGCAATTCTCGCTTATAAAAATTTTAGAATCTTAAGTTTGACTAATTACAAATAAAAAATATCAATATTTATAATATGAAATATATATCATTAGATTCGTTACAAAATATGCTTTCAAAATAAATTTTTTTGAGTCATAAATATGAATATAATTCTCTAAAAACTTAGTCAAACGTGAGCTATTTTAACTGGCACGCAACCTATAGTTGCATCCTTTCTTGAACGGAGGAAGTACTAAGGCTATCAGTTGTTTAATTTAGTTCACATTTAAAAAGATCAAAGAAATTAATCTTATGGGCCTGGCCGTCCACCACTCGCTCAGAAGTCAGAACTGCTTGGACCCATCAAGACACCAAGGTAGTTCTGCGAATTGGCTTGTGGTCCAATGGTAGGACGGTCCAGTGGGACGCTATCCACAGGGTTCAAATCTTGGTGCTCGCACTTTTTCTTAGAATTTTCTCAGAATTTACCGGCGGTATGCGTTAAGTGGTAAGCGGCGTTTTCGTCGACAACGAGACGCCAACGATGACTTCAATGTCCAGACTGCCGGGTGCTCAGTCCTTCGAAAGTGCTCATAGGGGTAGGGCTTACGTATGTGTGCTCATAAGGGTGAGTGTGCGTGCATGTTGTGAGTGTCTGCGTTGTACTGTATAATTCTTAAAAAAATCAAGCTAGTTCTATAAAAAATCAAGACACCAAGGTTTTTCTACGGGAAATTAAGACAGGTTACTACATGGTTGATCAAAACCGGCAGAATAGTCGATTTGATCCTTCAAATTTTATCTAACGATCGAATTCATCCTCAACTATATAAAAATGGTCAATCTAGTCTCTAAACTTGTAATTTGTGCGCAACTTCGTCCCTAGTCTTATATATGGCATGCTTAACTAGTGATGGACACCGCAAAATGAGTCAGTATACATAAATCAAATCTTTCACCCTAGTTTATTCCTTGCTCGTTTTTCTATCATAAAATTATGGTTTACTCGCAAAGGTGACGACTAAACAAAAGCACAATGCTTTTACTCTTTTTTTTGTTGCTATGTTAGTGAATTTTGGGGTTTGTCTTGTACTTGAATCAATACAGATGCTTGACTTAGAACCATGCCATGATCTTGTGTGCACTTTACTTTATCAGTCTAGCTTGGCATGCCACACTAGACCAAGGATGAGATTGTACCTAGATAAAATGACCAATTTCATAATTGAGGTATGAATTTGAACCTAGAAGGACAGTTGAGGAATGAAAATAGATATTTCACCTATTGAAATCTGGACCTCTATCTATAATATTTAAAGGTTGTTATCAAAATGTTGCATTAACGTGTTTTTTGGTAATTTTGGAGGTACAAAATACGTTGCAAATGAATAAACTCGACCTGGTGTGTGTGTGTGGGGGGGGGGGGGGGGGGGGGGGGGGGCAAAGCCCCCCTCAGGCTCTCTCTCAATCCCCTCCATTCCACCTCTATCGAAACAAGGCCTCAGATGACGAGCTTAGCACGCCCAGTTCGCACTCGAACGCATGGCGTACTTCTGCCCTTACCTTCCACAAGCTACCCAGATGGCTCCAATCCCACCACCTGAAGTTATCCACCGTGCATCTTCATCAGAATTCGTTATAATACTGGCGATCGGCGGACAGGCACGCGCGGCAGGCCGGCGAGGAGGTGGCGTTCGCGCCGAAGAAGAGGCCACACGTGAAGACACAGCCGAGGCGGCGGAGGGGAGGGCGCCGAGGGCAGTGGAGGTTGGCGCGAAACGCTCTGTCGTCGTCTGCGGACAGCTTTGGCGCGCCGGGGCGTAGTCAAGCAGAGGCTGCTGGTGGTGGTCGTTCCCCGCCGTGTCTTCCTCGAAGAAAAGGAAGGGAAGGAGCATGGTTCGGCGAGAGTGCACCATGCGCGACGCTGTTGCCAAAGAAGAATATGAGGGAGGAGATCGATCAGGTCGCTGGGCGTCGCCGTCGCGTAATCATATCATACACCCCATCCCGGTACGCGAAAACGTTGTGTTAGACACCACGTGAAGTCCGCCCCCTGTTAGCGACCGTCCGATTGTTGCTTTATGATGCGTGCGGCCGCGGGCGTGGCAACGAAGTGATGACATCAGCATGACATGGTGATGACATCGGCGCGTTTCTTCCTCCGACCGCCGTCTCTGTCTGTCTCTCTTCTTCCTCCGGCCGCTGGCTGCCTCCTCTTCGTTCGCGTTCCCAGCGGTTTGTGAGCGGGGCGGGCGGCTGGCGCGTCGCCTCCGGCCACGGTGGCGGCGGAGGGCGGTGGCTTAGGGTTAGGGTTATTGGGGGTAGGGGAGTTCCATGACCGACGGACGGTTGGTGGGCGGGGCGGCCGGCAGGTGAGGTCGCCGCCGGCCGCGGGCTGCGCTGGAGAGGGCGGCGTTATTGTTTGGGGTTGCCGGGGGCCCTCGTTGCCATCACCACCGTCGGGATTAAAGGGATGGCCAGCGGCGGCGGCCGGCCCGGCGGCGGTGGCGGGTTGGTGGCGGTGAGGCCGGACGACGATGGCGCCGCTGGCCGGGTGGAGGAGTATGGCCGGTGGGCGGTGCTGGTGGCCGGGTGAGTGAGACCCGCCGCCAGTTCGAAGTGCCGAGTGCTCCGTCCTGGCTGACAGAGATATTCTTGGCTCGAGAAAGCTTGCTCGGAGCTCGTGAATGTCAGAGGAAACGAGTTTAATTCGGGTTCCAAACAAGGCATGCATGGTAGTTGAATGGTACTGCTACTACCCCGATTCATCTCTGACATGGATTTTAGCATACAGACAGATAAACAGACAACTCATACAACCCACAGAGAGACCATCTGTAATTTATTTAATGCGTTGCATGTAGTTTAAGATCAACTACAAATGTATTTTTTATACCATTGTGTGGCTATTTTTTTACTGTGCTGCACGGAAAGAATCTCATCTCATCCCCTGTTCCATATATGTGGATCCCAGCTGTAAGTCTCACAATGAATCTCCTTTGGGAAAAAAAAATAAAACCATCGTTATCCTCTCACGCAGCAGCTATGGCTGCAACCTTATCTTCTTTCCCCGTGTGACTCCTATGAGACCTTGCTCTTTGAGCACCCGCTCGCTCGAGCTCGTGTTGCCGGCAGCCCAGCACCAACGACGAAGCTTCACCAGATCTGACAGGCTAGCACCACACTCTTCTCAGCTCCCAACAATCAGCATGAATCGGAAGTGAGGAGAGATTTCATGCCAAAAAAAAAGAGGAAAATCGAACCCGGAAGCCCAGCCATGGCGGCTGCTGAAGCTCAGCTCGCGGCGGCCGGGGCGGAGCAGCCCGTAGCGGGCGACGGAGCAGCACCAGGCGGAGCACGGAGGTGGAGCTCCTCCGGCAGCGCGGGTCGGCGAGGAAAGTGTGAGGCACGGCGATTTTGGCGGTGGGAGGTGATTTTGGCGCGGAATCTCCCGCGCGGTGGCCTGCGAAGGATTTGGGAGAGGGGCGAACGTGGGCACGCGGGATCCCGACCACCCGTCGCCTGGTGAAGACGGCGTGCTACAACACATAGGCAGGTGTCGGCTCCGCCTGGGAGAACGGGATGGAGGCGTCGCCTCACCACACGACGGGGAGCCCGTCTCTAGGCGTCGGCGGGGTGCATTTTGCATATTTGCTAAGACAGAGACGGGGTATACAGACGGGTTGTACATGCCCTGACGATACCACCAGATCTTAATTAATTACATGTTACAACTCATAGGCTAACTAGTCAGCAGAGAGTCACGATCTAGTCTCAAGCAGATTGCAGCAGACTTGCATAAACATGTTTCTGAACTAAAAGTGGTAGTCATCTATCTACTATGAATTGATACTACTGACAGCATGAGAATGAAATCACGGCAGCAGGCCAGCTGAACAACATCTGGGCATCTGGCTGCAACGGTATCAAACCCACAGTTCAGAAGCATCCAGGATATCTCCACGCATTTACTGTACTTGTTAAGCTAATCCTGCAATAACAGAGGGGAAGAAGCAAACACGATATATCAGTTCACCATCTACTTATAGCTTCCATTGCACATTTGCACTAAAGGAACGGATCGGAGATGTGTGTATCCTAATATCATATCAACAGTTTACACAACTACTGTCGCTGAAAACAGATTATCCAGGCGTAAACATACCTCATATCAGAGTCAAGATGATCAAGCAGAATAGCACTCCGATTGTCAGAGCTTCAGCAGCTAGCATAAACCAAGCCCAAAATTTGGCAAACGCTGCAGGCGTGCGTAGCAAACTTTGATCAAAATCCCCGTCTTCCCCATCTTTGTAATAACCGAAACATTGCAAGGACAGATCATGGATGCGGCGGAACTCACTGAGACTCTGGTTGTTCGGTGGTATCTTGAAGCTTAGGAAGCAGGTGTAGCTGACCACCACCACCTCATCACCTCCGCGAAGCCTCCAGAGCCATCCCAGCGGCGGCGCCGCCCGCAGCAAATCGTCGAGGCATCGCTCGCAGCCTGCGGCGTCGTATACCATGCACTCGCCGCCGTAGGCCAGCGGCAGCGTCGTGCTTGAGCCGGGGCCGTAGAACCAGCCGCGGAACGCGTCCTCGTGGGCCGAGGAGGCGCCGGTGTCCGCGTATGCCATGAAGCACCCGTCGCGCCACGCTCCTGCGCGCCGGCTGCCCCGGCAGCCGCCGGCGAGGTCCCTGGCGGCGGTCTTCAGGCACGCGAGGCACGCGCCGGGCCAGGAGGAGCCGCCGCTTCCGGGCTGACCGAAACAGCCGCCGCGCGCGAACACGCGGTCGGGCCCGGCGTCGACGGGCTCGGGCTCCAAGAACACGATGCCTTCTGACGCGGCCGCGACCATGGAGGGGAGGCCGGCGAGAGCTGACGCCAAGTTCGCGCGGAACGAGCTGCTGTTGTGGGTGGGCGGCGCCGGTGGCGGGGCGCAGTCGAGCAGAGGCAGGTGGTGGCGGTCGCTCCCCGCCGTGTGCTCCTGAACGGCGACGCCGAGACTTGAAGCTGAGGCGAGGAAGAAGAGGAAGGGGAGGAGCATGGCTCGGCACGAGCGCACCATGCGCGGCTTCAAGTGGGGAAAAAATTGGAGGGGGATCGATCAGCTCGCTGGAGTGGGTGGAACAAGGAGGAGAAGGGTGTCGAGGACAGAGCCGCCGCGTAATAGTCACACACACCCGTGACCCGACCCGAGACTTTTGTTTCCCGTTTGGGCGAATCGCCATCCCAGTACGCGGCTTGTGAGAGAGGCCACATGGCCGGGGGACCCGCCAGTGATAGTGTGGGTTCTCTTCTTTTGATCAGTCTCATTCCTCGTCGCTCAGAGAGAGCCTGGAACGCCGCCGAGGTCGGTTCCAGTGACGGGCGATGCCCTTTTGGGCGACGCTCAGAGAGAGCCATAGACCCGTCCTGGATTACAGATATCCTTGGCCGGAGAACGCACTAAACTGTTGTGGCAAAGAAGTTTAGTTATTCCTGTTCCAAACAAGACATGCATGACAGTTGAATAGCACTACTGAATTCATCTCTGACGTAAGATACTACTAGAAGATCTTATTTACATGTAACAACTGATAGGTTAGCTAGTCACTAGTCACAATGAACATCCGTTTGCTCTAGTCTCATGCAGATTGCACAAGACTTGCCTAAACAAGTTCCTGAACTAATAGTAGCAGTCCTGGACTCCTGGCAGCATGGAAATAAAATCACAGGAGAAAGCCAGCGGCACAACATTTTTTTTATAATGGTATCAAATGCACAATTCAGAGGCATCTCCATTTACCGTACCCGTTATGGTAATCCTGCAACGGGTTCTCCAGCGGCAGGTATGGCTGCCGCCATGGCTCGCCATACTGGTGGCTCCGCCACTGCTTTCGGCTAATCACAACAATACTGGCTTAACTGTATATAATAATGATTTCGCCACCTGCACTCCGACTTTAATTTAGTGGTGCTACATTAGACAAGAAATTACCTGCGGCCAGAAGTATATACCTTGGAGAGCAGCTCACCTCTGTCCTGTTTGAGCATCAATTCAGTTGGGCAGTAGATTGGTGGTTTAGTGATATGTTTGCACAACCCATGCATATTAATCCTTCATGGACCCATAGTCACCATACCAAAACTACCCATCAAGCTAAAAGCTTTTGGTTCATTATTATTTTTTCTATGCAAAATGCCATATCTTAATATTCATGCATGTTTCACACACGTACTTATTTTTTTAGTGGCTAATTTTGTAGTACATACATATTTGTAGGACATATAGAACATTTGTATTATATGATCAATAGTTAGAATACATTAAAATTTCAACTAAAGAGCATCATTGTTGTATTCTATAAGGTAAATGTGTGATCTGGACTTGCCACCAACACCAACCTAATTATAGAATATTCAAAAAGTAAAGGTGATTGGACCCACCACTACCACTATATAGTGGTAGACCAAGACCCAACCCAACCAACCCAATCATCATGTGCTAGTCCTATCGTGTTGGCCTCATATTGTCGATTATTTGTCACATATGTATGTTCTAATACCATGTGTTATATCTACATTAAAGCGTTCTAAAAGGACTGGATGTAAAAAACATGAATTGATGTTTAATTTAATTTTTCATCTCCAATTATGCGGCATATTATTGTCTAAGTCTGATAGGGTATTTCATATGCCACACCTCTTGGTTTATTGATGGGGAATAAACCAGTCTAAAGGCCACGGGATTCTGTGTCACATTAGGAGCTCAAAGTAGATTTTTTTTTTAGTTTTTCCAACAAATTACACTACTACAGAACAGGCCATCACAGCCGGTTGGGGAGGCCTATCACAGCCGGTTTTGGAGGGCGGATGAGATAAAGCGGCTGTGATAGTCCCCACTATCACAGCCGGTTTTCAAAAACCGGCTGTGATGATCACCCATCACAGCCGGTTTTTGTCTAGAACCGGCTGTGATAGTGGGGTGATCACAACCGGTTTTTGTCTAGAACCGGCTGTGATGGGGGGATATCACAGCCGGCCGGCCATAGCCTAGAACCGGCTGTGATCTTTTTTTTTTAATTTTTCATATAGCAAATATATTTCGCATATATATCAAATATTCCACAAATATCAATCACATATTCAGAACCCACATATAAAGCACGATGCATCCAAATATAACATTTCAACGAAACCATCTAGACGTTATTACATTAAGTTCATACGCATCAAGTTCAATAGATGCATATCAAGTTCCGCTACGCTACGAGTGCATGTCAAATATATTACAAGTTCCATCTAGTCTCACGGCTTCATAATGTTGTATTCTCCATCTTCGGATATAACATGTTCGAGAATGAACCCGGCAAGCTGTTCTGAAAGTGCAATTATCTCGGTCGCAATCATCGCGGACGCACCAACCTCGGCTTCCTGCAACATGAGTGAGAGCGAAGCAAGCACATGAGTAGTGAAGCAAGAACATGAGTTAGTGAATCAAAAATGCATTAACATATATGGCTAAAACTATTGAGAAAGTAAAAGACGATACGAACCCTAGTTAGGTTCACATAAAGCGGTAAACCCCCACAAACCTGTCTCTCTAGAGCGCTAAAGTCATCACCAGTGTAGCAGTGGATGTAGTGCATGACATAGTACCCGCAGTGATTGTTTCCCATCGGCTGCTTTTTAATCCACTTTGTAGATGATACAATGAATTTATCTGTGACGAAGGGTCTATGCAACCTTTGTTTTCCTTTTTCTTGCAATACATTTTGAAAGCCCTACAGGACATTTTCGGAGTGAATGTGATTAGGCAGATGCAATCAATTTTGATCCAAAAGAGTGATTTGTCTATACTTACTTGTTTAGTACTTGAATGAGTGGATCGATCATATGAAGAGGCCTATCTTTTGAGTCATAAACCTTGATGGAACTTTGAAGAATGCAAATATCCAAGAGAACATAATGGTTGCTGTAAACCAAAGGGTGAAACATGATCATTTTTGCCACGTAACTAACAATGGTTAGATAAAGGAGAGATGGAATGTAACTAGGAACACACTTACAGGAAGTTGTACGGTAGAAGTATGCTTTCCTTCATTTTAAGAAGGCAAAAAGCATTGTACAAATAATGCATGGTATCAACATTTGCAAAATTCTTCTCATTTACTGCAACAGGGTCCAAGAAGGCTATGTCTTTAATCCCACGCTCTTTTAACAAGTGGGACTCCATCCTAAAAAGATCTAGTTGTAAAATGCATTGTGTTGAGCAAAAGAAGTGAACAGAATGTACATCAGAAGAGAATACTTACAAGCACCACAGGAAGAGGATGTTGACGTCGAGAGCATCTTGCTGGTACAACTCAAATAGAGACTTGTATTCGAGGTACCTATCGTGACGAGGACTGCCTTCAATTATTTGGCCAAAGAATTCCTTTGGGTACCTCACTCCAAAGTAAATGCCGGATTGACGTTTGTACCAATCATGCAAATTCCTCATCTTCATCGGTAGGCCAGGCAATTCTTCTGGGCAAACTAGGTCTTTCCCGTGCTCAAACGTCCAAGCTAATTTTGTTGGAGCAGTGACAAGGTAACCATCTTCCTTCGCTATATTGTCCAAGTCTTCCTCAGTCATGCCACCTTCCTTGCAAAATTGAGCTTTAATTGATTTCTCCTGATCAAGGTTATCTTGGTGCTTCAGCTTGCTAAATTCCAACATTGACTTCTTAGCAGTGATTCGCTCAAAGTCTGTCTTTGGCGGTTTGTTATTCCCCGTTTGCTTAACCAAGCACAACTTGTGAAAGTGCTCAACCGCCTGTTTGCCTAGCGTCGGCTCGTCCTTATCAGGGAGGAGGGATGTTATGCTTCCACTCACCGCTTTTTTCTTCTCTTTTAGCGGAGGCGGGCTTGAGTTGGATGCTCGCCGCTTCTGCGATGATCTGGTCCTCACCGGACTTTCAGTGAATGCACTTAGCAAGGACCTCGTAGCCGGCCTGCGAGGAGGAGTTGGTTCCCTTGGGGGGGTTTCTTTCCTTGGAGGTGGACTTGGTTCATTCCGAGGCGGACTCTGATCTATTTGAGGGCTAGGCTGACTTGGTACCCTCTCTGGTGGAAAAGTGTTCTCGTCTGACGACCCTTCCGAATCCGAATCAGTAAAGGATATGTAGCGCTTCCGCCACGCCACAAAGCATCCAAGGTTATCCTTGAGCTTAACCTTGTCATCCTGCCCTGCAATTTCCAACTCAACTACGCCGTATTTCTTCTTCACAAGTGCGTCAAGTGTCACTCTTGCAAAACCGGTCGGCAGTTCTCGACAATGCAAAACCTCTTTCTCTCGGGTAGGCTGAGCTAGACCTATGGCCACCTTGGTCTTGATAAACCCCGACATCACATATAACTTACAAGCCTTTGGTTCAGTGATCTCATCCACCGGGAATCTGTTATTGGGGTCTTCTACGGGGGGATGCGCGTTACTCCCGCAACTGCTTCGAGGCAGCACAACTGGGCTAGCGAGAATGTCGCAGCCATCTTGAGCTGCAACAAGAGGACGCTGGCTCTGGCTTTGCTCAAGCAACTCTCCACGAATCTCCTCGCGAATCGTCTCACGCAACTTTGCTTGAGAAGCATCCATTTCATCACGAACTTTCTGCATAAGATCTTCAACTACTGCTTCTCGCTGTGCTTTCGACCTTGATCGACTTCTGTACGAGTCAGAATATTCAGCGAAGCCAAGCTCCCACGGAACTAGCCCCATTCCTCGTACGCGGCCAGGATGCTCTTTGGTTCCCAAGGCTCGGCTCAGCACGTCATTCTCCCTATCTGGAACAAAAGCACCTGAGGCAACCTCCTCACGTACTTCTTGGATCCGTTTCACCAGATGTTTGGCACGTTCATCTTTGCTCACAAGCTTTCCATCAGGACCGTGACTACTCCCATGGGAGAGAGCAAATATCAAAGAACGCATCTCCCATCCTACGGTCTCGGGCACGACACCATTCTTTTCCATCTCTTGAAACTCTGCGTCCCATTGTGGTAACTTGCGCACGATCCCACGAGTTCCCAAGTTATGATGGAGGGGGTTACTCAGTGCATTTTCAGTGTTCCGCTGGCTCATTTCTTTGGCCTTAGTGCTACTCTTGTATGCAAGAAAGTCAGCCCAGTAAGCCCTTTGACTTGGGTATTGATCCCAGTCTGGCTCGGTTCCCGCCTTGACATGCTTATATAGTATACACCTAAATTGCTTAAATCTCTCACCCATTGTCTTCAAGACCTTTTTCTTCGCTATTTCCCGCGCCGAGTCACTTGGGAAGCTAAAGCTCTCCAACAACTTCTCCCAACATAACTCCTTGATCTGGTCCGGCACTGTGAGGTTCGGATCCTCCTTTCCGTTCCAGCTCTGATATTTTATCGGAACATTGTCCCTCACTATATTTCCGATGGCCGTTTTGTAAGGCCCCTGGACCGTAATAGGATCTACTGGCTCTCCGGATGCATCGACCGCGTTTATTACAGTTCGCCCTTGAGGCATCTTGCTTCGGCCTCGCTTGCCCTTAGGTTTTTCTGATGTTTCGGTCACCTCTGACCTGTTTCCAACATGCTCCTACGTGCAGAGATCAAAACTAATGAGATCAATTTGTCACCAAACTAATTATAGCAAAGGTGTGTGCAAACGAACTACCTCCTCAGCACCAAAGTCTAGGTTGAGGTACGCGAAAGGGCTTCCTTCGTGGTTAGCACCATCATCTCCGCCATCCTGGTGAGCACCAGCATTCTCCGCTTCATTCGCGTCTTGTTTCCCAAAACGGGCTCTCAACCGTGTGAAATGACGCATTTTCCTTACATAAAGTGAATACAAACTAAGATTCTGATTTATAAACTATCCCCTACATGCTAGGTATATATTAATGGCTTTCCTACGGACCGTTTCAAGATTTGTAGCAAAACCCAAAAAAATTGAACAAGTGTAGCCTCTTCAATTTAACCATTTTAGGAGCTTAATTAAAACTAAAAACACTTAAGCAAATAATTTTTGGCCAACATGAAAATAACACCTTTAAGTATGTAATTTCATCTAGGCATGTTGACTTTGAAAAAAAAACATCATTTACTTGTTCAAAATCCCTGTTTTTTGGAACTTCAGAATTTGGCTAAGTGTTGGTTGACAACAGCAGTTAGCTATCTTTAGAATTTAATAACTTTCTATTTAGATCAACACCTAACACAAACAACATCATGGTTCGACTATTGGTAGTTTGGACTATTGAAAAATCATCTACAACCTTAGGTTTTCAAATCAAACCTATTTTAAATTCGAGCCCAAATTCAGCCAAATAACTCAAATTCCAAACTTAACCAAAACTACTCAAATCTAATTTGGCCTTTGGTTGACAGTTTGGATCCTAGCTCATTTAGCAAAAGTTGATCCCCTATATACCAGCTACAACTTTTATACATGAAGTTTGCAAAATTTATACACGAAATCTTGTATCAGCTGCTTCGAGACATTTCATCGAACACCTCATGTGCAGTGGCTGAGGGGGTGGAGCTCACCTTGGGTATGGCTGCGCGTCGGGGTGGAGGCGCATCAGGGCGCGTCGATGCGCATCGGGCGTCGGGGTGGAGCCGCGTCAGTGTGCGTCGGGCCGTGTCGGGGCGCGTCGGGGTGGAGCGGCGCGTCGGGGCGTCGGGCGTCGGGGCGCGTCGTGGGCGCGTCGTGGGCGCGTCGTGGTGCATCGTGGGCGCGTCGGGGTGGGCGCGTCGAGGGCGGCGTCGAGGGGGAGCGTCGAGCAGCGGCGAGCGTCGAGCGGCGGCGTCGTCGAGGGGGGCGTCGAGGGGGGGTGTCGAGGGGCGGGCGTCGAGGGCGGCGGCGTCGAGGGGCAGCGTCGAGGGGGGCGTCGAGGGGGGCGGCGTCGAGGGGGGCGTCGAGGGGGAGCGTCGAGGGCGGCAGCGTCGAGGGGCAGCGTCGACGGCGGCGAGCGGCGACGACGAGCAGAGCGTGGACGGCGAGCAGAGAGCGCGGATGTGAAAAATTGGAACAGGCGGGCGCGCGCGGGGGCCTATATATTTAGATCGGCATCACAACCGGTTTTAAAGAAAAACCGGTTGTGATGGTGGCATCACAACCGGTTTTTGTTTTAAAACCGGTTGTGATGCTCAACATCACAACCGGTTTTTGATTAAAACCGGTTGTGATGGCGGCATCACAAACGGTTTTAAACAAAAACCGTTTGTGATATATTTTTCCATTTTAACAGCCAAAAAATCATTTAATTCATAGAAAATAGAATAAGTCTCGAAAAAATTTGAGACTCCTGCACTAGGCTAAACTTAGTGTATATCACATATTAAAAATATGTATACTGTATGAACAATTTCAAAAATGTTTGAGTGTGTGCAAAATACACATTGGAATAACGAGACACGTCTATTGCTTTAGTAACGGTCGCTAGTTTTGATGTAGTGCAAAAATTTGAATCTCTAATTTCAAATCTTACATCATACACTTTATTCAAATCTTACATCATACACAATTCAAGTCTTACACAATCACGCACATTATTAAATTCTTACAAAACCATAACACAATATCACAACCGGTTTTCTTACAATATCACACTGATAGCACAACACGCATTACTAAGTCCTTACAACACCATAATACAGTAGTCTAGCTACCCCTGCACGCCACAAACCCTCATGATATAGGTAGAATAGTTTACATCAATAATGTTTATATTAAGATAACGATCCACATAATCTAGTGCATATATTAATGCACTATCCTTTGCCTTATAATTCGCATCCAATGTCTCACCATATATTGTCATCGAAGGCACTTCTGGTGAAGTCAAGGTTACACATGCTTGAAAACCACCATTTACTCGATATGAATGTGGCGGTATGAATGAGTAGCCCAACTGTGGTAGGATGTGATGCAACACTTCTCTCAGACCATTCTCTGTGTGCAGGAATCCATTATACAAGTCATCCTATACGTTAAACATATAAAATTAAGAGTTAAATTTGACATTTTAGTAAAAAATTAAGGAAAAAATAACATATGCATCAGAGTTAACTTACGTATTCCGATTCATAAGCAGGGGAAATCCTTTTAGGCATCTGTGTCACAGTCTGTCTCATTCATCTCTAGTGCTTTGAGCTTGAAGAAACTGTAGTCCGGAAAGTAATGTCTTGTATGACTTTCCACTTGTACCAGGGCTTTTCTCACAGCATCACGTGCGGCAACAAATTCTTGATGGTAGGGTCCAGAATGCACGTGGAAAATAAAATTTTCACTAGGATTTGGGTCGCGCAAAGCACTGGCTTGGATTGAAAGAGAAACAGTATATCTCCCACGATTTATACCACTTCTCTCTCTTATCACCATAGGACAAGAGCCACTTATGTTAGTTACTACAGTTTTGAACCATTCAAGTGCATTAATCGCCTGATTTCAAAATTAGTTAAGAATCAATACGATAACATAATAATCATATAATTTAATCATAAATAAATTACATTATACCAGTCTTACCAAATCCCTACGGATTTCAGGCACAATCGGAATGAACCCTTCAAATACCGGTCCTGGAGGGTTTGGTGGTGGTGCAGTGAGACCTCCCGAAAACATAGCTGGGTGCGGCGGATACAGTCTACCACGACTTGATCTTGCACGCTGTCTCGGCATTATATATTTTCCTATTTAACGGAAGAAAACATTTAGCTATAGTTCTATATATGATATATAGCAACTTAAATACCTGAGCTTTGCACTCGTATCGAAAGAAAACTACGTACAACAATACAAATGAAAAAAAACGCAAGAGAGAAGATGTATATATATACCTAAGCTTTGTTTGTCGACCGGGCGATGGTGGTGCTCGCGAGCAGGCAGCAGAGAGCGAGCGAGAGAGCTAGCAGAGCAAACGAGCCAGAGAGCGAGCCAAAGAGCTAGCAGAGCGAGAGAGCGAGCGAGCAAGCGAGCGAGAGAATGAGCTCGGGCGTGAGCTTGCGAGCAGACACAAGCAATAAGTACTGGGCGGTTTTGCCTCGGGCTGTGTGCCACATCACAGCCGGTTTTTAACAAAAACCGGCTGTGAAAACACTCTTCACAGCCGGTTTTTATTAAGAACCGGCTGTGAACACTGTCTTCACAGCCGGTTTTTATTAAAAACCGTCTGTGAAGAGTGTTTTCACAGCCGGTTTTTAATAAAAACCAGGCTGTGATGAATATTACAAATATTTTATAATATTTTGCACACAATAAAATTAAAACAAAAAAGCATGGGAAATTAGTGCAATTACCTCTAAATACTTAAACAATAGTAGTGCAATTATCTCTAAATATATAAATAAAGTATAAGTAGTGCAATTAACTCTTAATACCAAAATAAGGTAAAAGTAGTGCAATTAACTCTAATTATTACATAACTATGCATTATTCAACTAACGATGACGGCCTCGTCATGATCACGTCGGACGTAAGCTGGCTCATCATCTTTCTCTTCAAACACAGGTAGGTCGACATCAGGCCCGAGAGGAGGCATGTCGTTGAAGTCGTTCCCTTCTTCCTCGGTTGTGTCTTCAACACCGACGATCTTCCTTTTTCCTTGAAGAACAACGTGTTTTCCATCATTAGCGAGGTCCTTTGCATAGAAGACTTGCACTACATCTTTCGCCCAAACGAATGGTTCGTCTCTGTAGCCTGTCTTCTTAAGATCGACGACAGTCATACCATACTTGTCCTCGAAGACTGCCACTTGATTCACCCACTTGCACCGGAAAAGAGGTATCTTTAAGTTGGGCCCGTAATCTAGCTCCCAGATCTCTTCAATGGTCCCGTAGTATGTCTGCAAGTGTTGATTGTTGTCATAAGCATCGATACGAACACCACTGTTCTGGTTGACACTTTTTTCATCTTGCTTTGTTGTGTAGAATGAGTACGCATTTATGTCATATCCTTGAAACTTTGTCAACGTACTTGATGGTCCCATAACCAACAAATCTAGCTCACGAGAACCAGTTTTACCAACAGTTAATTTCAATCTTAACCAGTCACCAAAGCATTCTCTATGTTTTTCATGATCCACTTTTGTTGTTTGGCTCTGTTCTGGTTCTGTAGCTCTCGCATATGCATTTCAATATATGGCGAAACTACAGATGCTTGCTGTAGAACAGTGTAATGTGCTTGCGTGAAAGCATCAAGGTCATCGATCCTGCTCGAATGACGGCCGATCGTCCCCCTCCCAACCAGCCTTCCCTCGTGGCGTGATAAAGGCACACCGACTCTTGGCAGATCCAAATAGTATGTGCAGAACTCAATTGCCTCCTCAGTCTCCCAACCATTTGCCATGCTAGCCTCCGGTCTGAATCTGTTTCTAACATACTTCCTAAGCACACTGTTTAACCTCTCGAAAGGAAACATGTTATGCAGGAACATTGGACCAATTGATTTTATCTGAGCAACAAGGTGAATAAGCAGATGCTCTGACATGTCAAAAAATGTCGGTGGAAAATGCATCTCGAGCCTGTTTATAGTATGGATCAGGTCTTCTTGAAGCTTGTCTAGCGTTGTTGGATCTATGACTTTGTGTGATATAGCATTGAAGAAAGAGCACAACTTTATGAGGGGATCCCTCACCTTCGGTGGCAGCACACCCCTTAACGCAACAGGGAGAAGTTGTGTCATGATAACGTGGCAGTCGTGGGCCTTCATGCAACTCATGTTGAATTTTGACTCCTGTATGTTGACCAGCCTCCTGATGTTGGCCGAGTATCCGGTGGGCACTTTCAACTCATGAAAGAATTTACAGATCTTCTTTTTCTCGTCTTTAGTCACTGTCCATGAAGCAACTGGAAGCTTCTTTTTCCCATCAGGCTGTATGATAGGATGTAGTTCAGGCCTGACACCCCATTCTTGTAGGTCTTGACGGACTTCCTGTGAGTCCTTTCCCTTTTTTTCATGGCCATTAATGTTCCGAGGGTGCTCTCAGTCACATTTTTAGTTAGATGCATGCCATCGAGTGCGTGGCGAATAGTAAGGAATTCCCAATATTGAAGTCTAAAGAATATAGACTTCTTTTTCCATAAAGCGCCTGCTGGTGCGGGTACACTTCCTTTTCCCTTTCCAAATACCACATCAAGTTTGCTGACTATTTTAAAGATCTCGTGTCCATCGTGATAACTCGGAGCCGAGCGCTCCTCGGTTGTCCCATCAAATGATTTCTTGTTCCGCCGATATGGGTGATCTCTGCGAAGGAACCTACGATGGCCCATGTAGACCATCTTCTTGCTATTATTTAACCATCTAGCGTCGGTCTCGTCGACGCAAACCACACAACCATTATAGCCCTTTGTAGCCTGGCCAGATACAGTACCAAGGCCGGGGAGGTCCGTGATTGTTACGAATAACAATGCTTTCAACTTGAAGTGTTCTCTCTTGTACTCATCCCAAACATTGACACCATGATCCCACAAAGTCACAAGATCATCCACCAGTGGCTCCAGGTACACATCGATTTCATTTAATGGCTGCTTTGGCCCTTCGATCAGCAAAGGCATCATAATATACGTCCGCTTCATACAAAGCCAAGGAGGAAGGTTGTATATGCAAAGAGTGACAGGCCAGGTGCTATGTTTGCTGCTAACCATGTTGAAAGGATTCATACCATCAGTACTCAATCCGAACCTTACGTTCCTTATTTCACTGGCAAATTTCTTCTTGAAATGATAATTGATAGCCCTCCACTGTGAACCGTCAGCCGGATGTCTAAGCTTTCCATCATTCAGACGCTCTTCTTCATGCCAACGCATAAGCTTTGTTGTCTTTGGGTTTGCAAATAAACGCTTCAATTGAGGAATCACGGGAAAGTACCAGACGACTTTGGAGGGTGGTCTTTTATTTCGATCACATGTCATATGTATAGCTGATACAGACTTGTACCTAGAAGCTTCACACACTGGGCATGCATCTAATTCTTTATAGTCACCACGATATAAGATGCAATCATTTGGGCATGCATGTATTTTTTGTACTTCTAGCCCAATCGGACATATCATTTGCTTTGCCTGGTATGTGTTCTTCGGCAACCCATTAGGGCTGGGAAGCATCTTCTCCAGAATATTCAGCAAAATGTCAAAGCCCGTGTCTGACACACCATTTGTTGCCTTCATCTCCAGTAGCAAGAGGTCAGCTTCAAGTTTCGACATGCTACAACCACTGTACAACGGAGTCTTTGCATCCTTTCTCATCTGCTCGAGCTTTTTCAGATTCTTTGCATCCAAGCATTCTGGCTCCGCATCACGTATCATCTGGTCAAGACCATCAACCACATCATCCGCAGCTAATGTCTCGGCGAAGGTTTCACCGATGTTTTCCATATATGTTTGTTCGACCGGTTCTGGCTCATTTTCAAGTTCCACTGCCTGTGTGGCCTGATGGTGTACTGTTTCCCTAATCTTCTCTCGGGTAGTTTGCTGCGTGGTTTCATTCTCACCTTCCTCACCATGCTTATTCCAAATCTTGTAGTTTGGCACGAACCCCCTAGACAACAAATGATACCGGATCTGCTCGACGTTACGAAACTGTTTCTGGTTTTTGCAGTCATAGCATGGACAATACACATATCCATCACTCATGTTGATGTAAGCCTTCGCAACCTTCACAAATGAATCAACGCCGTTGATATATATGACATCTCTTTTGGCCGCTGGCCTGTACATCCAGCCTCGATCGTTGTCCATCTAAAATTCATGCCAAATTCAAAATCTAGTGGATGAAACATGCTCAAATTTGAAATGGTTGCTAGTTACCCACCTCAAATTAAGTTGATGGAGTGATTCTTCAAAGAAATCCCACTTTGTACATTGAAGGTTGGCAACAAATCCCCTCTAAAATGGAACAAAAGCCCCTCCATCAAATTCATGCCAAAATTCAAAATCTAGTGGATGAAACATGCTCAAAATTGAAATGGTTGCTAGTTAGCAACCTCAAATTAAGTTGATGGAGTGATTTTCAAAGAAATCCCACTTTCTACATTGAAGGTTGGCAAGAAATCCCCTCTAAAATGGAACAAAAGCCCCTCCATCAAATTCATGCCAAATTTCAAAATCTAGTGGATGAAACATGCTCAAATTTGAAATGGTTGCTAGTTACCCACCTCAAATTAAGTTGATGGAGTGATTCTTCAAAGAATCCCACTTTCTACATTGAAATTTGACAAGAAATCCCCTCTAAAATGGAACAAGGGAGCCTCTACATCAAATTCATGCCAAATTTCAAAATCTAGTGGATGAAACATGCTCAAATTTGAAATGGTTGCTAGTTACCCACCTCAAATTAAGTTGATGGAGTGATTCTTCAAAGAAATCCCACTTTCTACATTGAAATTTGACAAGAAATCCCCTCTAAAATGGAACAAGAGAGCCCCTACATCAAATTCATGCCAAATTTCAAAATCTAGTGGATGAAACATGCTCAAAATTGAAATGTTGCTAGTTACCCACCTCAAAATAAGTTGATGGAGTGATTCTTCAAACAAATCACACTTTCCCCATTGCAATTTGCCAATAAATGCTCTCTAAAATGGAACAAATTCCCCTCCATCAAATTCATGCCAAATTTCAAAATGTAGTGGATGAAACATGCTCAAAATTGAAATGGTTGCGAGTTACCCACCTCAAAATAAGTTGATGGAGTGATTCTTTAAAAAAACCCAACCTTTAGAGAGCAATTTGGTGAAAATGGAGAGCAAAAAGGGATTGAGAGAGGGGTGGGCGTCGGGTTTAAGAAGAAGGGGAGGGGAGGGAAAGAGGGTTTTGTACTGTACAGGCACATCACAACCGGTTTTAGTTACAAACCGGCTGTGAAAGGGGACATCACAGCCGGTTTGTAAGAAAAACCGGCTGTGATGTGCCCGGCGACTATCGCAGCCGGTTTCTAACAAAAACCGGTTGTGAGAGTGGTCATCACAGCCGGTTTTGACGTATGCTTGCCCCACCTAACTAAAAACCGGCTGTGATGCCCTGTCACAACCGGTTTTGCCAAAACCGGTTGTGATAGCCCGTTTGAGAAAGTGGTTTGTGTAATGGTGTTAAAAAAAGAGAGTTCAAATTAGATGTTGATACAAGTATAAAAAGAAGGGTAGATGTTGACATTTGTCTGTTCGACTTCCACGGTAGCATAATAAAGAGAACAGCATGCATCGCATTGCTTACCCATTGCATCATCATGTGCGGATATAGGCCCCGTTTGGCATAGCTCTGGACTTGAACTCCACCAACTTCAACCAATTTTCTAGCCAAACACCTCAACTCCACCAACTTGTGGAGCAGCTCAACTCCATGGAGTTTGTGGAGCTCTAGTTCATTTTGGTGGAGTACCTCTTTTGGAACTCCAGCAATCTCAAATATGAACTCAGTCGTGGAGTTCGAAGGTAATTACCCACCAATGTCACTGATTACACAGAAAACGGTTCGTTTTCTTTTCCCCTCGACATCTCCACATAGCGCTACCTATCAGTCTGCCTCCTCTCGATTCGCCTCCTCCGACCCTACCCAGCGCCGCCGGCACCCCACCGCCGGCCTGCCGCCGCCGACCCACCGTTGGCCGCCGGCTTGCCGCCCCAACGAATCTCGGTCACTATCCCCCACATCTTCTTCCCTTTTCCTCCCTCGTCCCCATCAGCCGGTGTTCTTGAAGCTTTTACCGAAGAACAAGGGGAGCCGCCGGGGAGCCGTCGTCCCGCACAGAGCCCGAGCGGCCGCGAGCGGGAGCCTGGCCGCTGAGGTCTGCGGCCATGACGTGCAGCGCCTCGCAGAGTTCTGACACAAGGGAGGTTACAGCTGCTTCTTTCCCTTTTTTTCTTCGTTCTTTCCTTGGCATATCCCGGTCTCGTAACATGCTAGCCTCCAGTCTAAACTCATTCGCTTTCTTGGTTTGGCTTGTTTTTGTTGTTTGAACATCGATTCGTTGGGAAATGTGCCCCTGTGATCCGGCCGACAGATGCTACCACGGATGGAGCTCAAGAAGAGATGAGAACAACGGAGAGTGCTGCTGTGGGAAGAAGACAAGGATGGAATGCTTTTTTCTTTTTCTTAAAAGAAGAATGGGCACAGAGACTTACGTGTGGACCCGCAATCAGGGGTAACCATGGTAATTCACCCTAAAAATCTTGCTTTGTGGAGTTTGGAGTAACCTACTAGCCAAACACTTATTCGAGTCAACTCTAACTCCACGTGGAGCAGACTGCAGCTAGAGTTTAGGAGTGGAGCTGAAATCTGTGGAGCTAGAGCCATGCCAAACAGGGCCATAGTGTAATAACGTCCCAAACGAATTCCTAGTTCCTCCCCAAGCAGTACTACTAGCTAGCTGTAGAGACGTCAGTCTTGCGAGTAACTGTCGAGTTTGCAATTAACCTTTAGGGCTGGGGATATCTATGGTCCTAGACTCCTAGCAAGTGATGAAGGGTCGCAGCAGCCTTGTGGGCTTCAGGCCCAATTCCTACACGTACTCTCCATCTAATTACTAGTATATTCAAGCTAGTCGATCTGCCATGCATGGTAATGCTATCAATATGCGGCTGATCACTACTGTAACTAAGCATTGCATAATGATAAGTCATAAGTTGCAGCGATACGTTTTTTTTTTGCAGTACGTACTTACCTTGGCAAGCTTTGCATAAAAGTCAAACAATACTATTCAATAAAATAGAAAAAAATTGCCGATGATAATAATTTTTTTGTTTTGAATAAGAATTATTTGTTGGTCCAGAGTCATATTTTGTTTTTTGACTGAAAAACGGCTTGCATGATGTGTCATCATCTCATTTAATTTGTTGAATTTTTTCTTATTTGTGGACCGTCTTTTAGCCAGTTGTTGAATCGATATATATAGTCCAAAAAAGAGAAAAAAAAACGATGCCGTCCAAAGTTTGTAAACGTTTCTCGTCGGCCTCCTTCCCTCCTTAATCTACAACACGTTACTACTAGTACTATGAACAGTAGGCAAGGAAGAAGTTGAGAAAGGACACACGAAAAACAAAAAAGATGGTAGGCCTAGTGTTTCCCGAACTAAACTGGCCATAAAATAAAATCATAAGCTATCATGCATCAAAAGCTACTCAGAGCCCTAAAGCACTGAGCATTCCCCGTCGAAGGTACCCAAACCCAAGCACCCAGCTGGCAATCAATTCCTTCATAGAGCTTGGCAAAGATCTCTTTCGCAACGGATCGAGCTAGGGGCACGTTCGTGTGTCAAATGGTCCAAGCTGCCGATCGCCATTACTTGCTGCAGATTTGCAGGGGATTGGAAGAACTCCACCAACCACGCCTCCTTAAGCCCCCGACAATGCGGTGCTGTTCGGATAGCACAAGGATGGTCTCCACCGTGGCAACGTCAATGTATCCGCACAACTTTTCCTCACAGATCAGCTTCAGCCTCTGGAGATCGTACCTATCTGCCGCCACGAGCAAGTTCTGCCACACCACACCTCCAACGCCTTTCTCCTCAGCCGTCTCCGGCAGAGTCGCTGTCCTCCTGATCACTGTGGCTTTTGGCTGCCTCACTCTATCAGTACACTGTAAGCATATGTATTACATACAGTACCTTCTCATCTCCTTAATTATAGGTCACATCCTATTATCATTTTAAATTTATTATCAAACTTATCAACGCAAAAATAAATATCTCCACTACCCAAGTCGTCATCAGTTGGCTGGACCCCTAGTCATGGAAAGGAACCCAGATATTTTCCATGTTTGGATTGAGGGGGTAAATATTTACCTCAAGGCAAATGTTTTGCCTCTTTTTTGCCCCATGGGGTGTTTGGATTGAGGGTAAATAGTTGCCCTAATTTGACACTGTTAAGGGGTAAATGAAATTTCGAGGGCAAAACATTTACCCCACCCCATTTACCCCTACATGTTTGGCACCTTTGGGGTAAATTGGGCAAATTTGCTCTATTTATCCCATTTACCCCTCCATTCAAACATGCCCATAGTCATACCAACACAACTGTTGTTGCTTCCACGAGATAAAGATAAAGTTAGGTTTCTACCAGCTAAAAACTTTTTGTGAGTGCTCTCTCCCTGCTTCTGCTGCCCAGACCCTAATAGATAGAGAAAATCCATAGATAGATATTACAACACGATGGAGGAATGCCAAGCGAACTGTTTTGTTTGCAACCCCCAATATGCTATGTGGGTAACGACGGGTGTAGGGCATATGCTAGCTAGGTGAGGCCATGCGTTCGAGAGCTAGCGACAACGGGACGAGTGAAGGTGGTGGCCTGGTGGGTGATTGGAAGGGATGAAGATCATTTGCGGGGAGGAGGGGGCGCATGCCCCCGTGCACACACACGCACAAAAACCACACGTTAACGGGTCGCGCTAGGCCCAAAGGACAAGAGCCATTCTACAAAGACTTGTAGACCCTCTCTCTTTGTCTAACAAAAAAAAAGCTTCTAAAAAAAAGAAATGTTAAGTGGCGTTTGGCTCATCATTGACAATATTGTATAAGATAGTTATTTTTTCACTGAGTGGTTTAGTGCCTATCCAATTGTCCTCCCAAAATCTTGTTTGGGAACCATATTTTATTTTGAAGGTCCTACATTCTAGAAAACTAACATTCTCGATTGCGTGCTCAAAGATATATCCCGTTCCAAACGCACATTGTTGTGATTCTATCTTTGAGGGTGTTCAATTTCGGTGAAAAAAATTGGTGAAAATTTTTGTCAAGAGAATCTTACCATTTAGGAGTACTAAACGTAGACTAATAGTAAAACTAATTACAGATCTTGTATGAAAATCGCGAGACAAATCTAATGATGGTAATTAATCTATGATTAGTGAATGATTACTGTCACATCACTGTTGCAAATCATAGCCTAATTAGGCTTATTAGATCGAGCGATGGACATGCGACATACCACTACGTGCAAGGAGAGCGAAAGGAGGGAGAAAGAACCTAGGTCTGACAACACTATCTCCACTGATAGGAGGGAGAATCGGCTGTGAGAGACGAAGGGCTGAGACCGCACTTGATGCGACAATAGCTCATGGGACCAATCTCGCATCAATATGCAGCTGGCACAACTTATTTGGGACGACACAAACTGAACAATATTGCTACAAAAATTTAGGGCTTGATCTCTCATTTCGTTTTATGTTGAACTCCTCCGAACGGTACGGTGTCCACCAAGCATTTCTACCTAGCTGGGCACAGGCACACTCACTGATTGATTGAAGCCATGGGCTATTGAGCTGCGAAGGATTGGGAAGGCCGAGCAGCCCAGCAGGCTGCCCGAACGAGCTGGCACAAATTGAGATATTCGAATAGAGCTATTTAATTAATTTTCTTCTTCACTTTTATCTTCTCTTCCTTGTATTCTTCACTCCTCGTTTGGCATAGCGAATGAAACATGGAAGAAGGCGCTGTCGACGGGGTGGTACGGCTGCGGCGCCCGGTGCAGGAAGCATATCATGATCCGCGGGACTAGAGCAACGACGGGAGGACCGTCAGGGCACTGGTCGTCGACACAATCACAATGACCGGGAAGTGCCCAATGCAGTTGGGCTGCGGTGCTCTGCTATGCCTATCTGCATGCCGGCCGACCGACACAACGCTACAAGTGTCTGGATGGCTATACGGAGTGGTATCTAGGCTCGTGCAAGCTAGGACCATGAGCGGAGGAATACTCATTGCTTTCGCAGCCTCATGCACAAGCATCAAATCGGAATGAGATTCCACGGGGAGAACATGCTGGCACGTACGGCAAGCTATTAGGTGCACCACCTCGGGAGGGTCTACGAAAATGATGTGTTAGTCACGTCGGAATATCCGCCCCCTGTTTCCAGCCGTTGATTTGGCGTTGAGATTCGTGCAGCTGAAGGTGGGGGAGATCCAGGGCTGACGGGGCGCATGACGTCAGCATGACGATCGCTGACGTCATGCGGCCGGCGGCGAGGTCGCCGCCGGCCGCGGGCGGCGCTGGAGGGGGCAGATTTAGGGTTTGGGGTTACCGGGGCCATGGCCGCCGCCGGGTTTAGAGGGATGGCCGGCGGCGGCGGCGGGTTGGTGGGCGGCAAGGGCCGGGCGGCGATGGCGCCGCCGGCCGGGGGGCGGAGGATGGCCGGTGGGCCGGTGCCGCCGGCGGGGGTGGAGCGCGGCGCCAGAGAAAGGGCCGGAGGTCGCCGGCGTCCTCCCGGCGTGGGCCGGCGGCGGTGGGAGCAGTGGGGGGAGGCGGTGCGACGGCGTGAGGGGGGCGGAGCGGCATGGCGGCGTGGACGCCGCCGGCCGGGGGACGGCGTTGGAGACCGGCGGCGGTGGGAGGCCGGCGGTAGTGGGAGGAAGAAGAAGGCTGACGTGGTGCTGACGTCAGCACCACGTCAGCACGCGCTATAGGGGGCGGACATGCCGGCGTGACTACCACATCCGCGTCGGGAGGGTCTAGGGCGATGCCGTGGTGGTGGTCAGCTACTCGGCTACGACTGCTACCTGCGCGTCCCGATAGACGGCGCGCGCGCTACGGCCGTGGTGGCTCCACGCCGGTGAGCTTCTTCTTCGTGTTACCTAGCTTCTTCTTAAAAGCAGAAAGGAGGGCAGGGATTGAGTGACGGTCTTGTTCGTCCTTGCAGCGACATTTTTCGTGATAAATTTAGAGGTGAATGGTGATTCGTGACGTACTGACTACTGACAGTTCCACGTCATAGAGTAGCTTACTTTCTGCACGCGCTCGTGTTCATGCATGTGATACTTTGGTAGCATTCATGCATGTCTAGTCCCCGTCTGTCGATATGCAGATCGAGCCTTTTGATCGAATTCACAGCGTATCTGTGCGTTTCCTGCAGTCCAGATCAGAGGCGTCGTCGTTGGCCTCTCTCATCTGTCTGTTGTGGTACTGCATTACCTCGAAAGATCGGAGGAGCTGATCGAGCCTTAACAACCTCATCGCAACGTCTCTGTCATCATGGAAAAACGCGCGCAATTAGCTAGGGTCCGTTCGGGCCCGCCACTCGGCCGCGACATACATACTGACTGCAAACGACCGACCTCCTCGCCCAACCTTTTCCCCAAATCGACGTCACCTCTTCAGTTCTTCTATGAATTCGCCCATTTGACGAGCACAAGCGGAACGAAATGGATACTTCACACGTTTGCACAGCTGCTACAGTACACCGGGGGGTTTTTTTTTTCCATGCGAAAGAGAGGATGATGTTTTGGTGACGTCAGTGCCTGTTCTGGGGAATAGCCTCGCCGAGAAAAGGAAACCCACTAGGTCGTTGCTTTCTCCTAGATCCTTGCTTTCGTTGGCTTCGCTTTGGACTTTGGTCGTGTTGCTTCAACGCTATCGCATGTGCGGATCATATCGGTGGAAGAAATGGCCATTGCCTGGTCAAATTAAGAGCGTGCCTGATGGTCACCGGTCTAGGCGAGTGACGGGCTGCCGGCGGGTGGCTCAGGCAACAGTTGGAAGGCATATCTGCCAGGCCTGGTCGGAATAATAATTAATGCATGAAGGGCAGGAGCCAGCCACACCGAGAGCCGGTCGGCATCGAACACGAGCTATGCCTATGCGAGCCAAACGAACGTTATTGATTGGTAATTGAAAATTAGTATTTCCCTTCTTTCCCTTCTCGTACCATTGCCGTCACAAAAGTCACTAACTGAGCCGTTAGAATGAAGGGTGAAAAGTCAATAATACATCTAACTCATCTTCTTTCTCAATTCACCTTCTTGAGTTGCTCCATCTTCCACTTGCCGGTGGCGCCCTCCCCCTGTGCCCAGCTCGCCCGCTGTCGCGCCGTCGTTTGCCTGGCTGCACCCAGCTTACCCGTCACCGCACCGTTCTCTGCCCAGCCGCGCTCAGCTCGCCTGCCACCCGCATCGCTCGCCGCTGCCGTCCGCACCTAGCTCGCTTGCCGCCGCGTCGTCCTCCACCCGATCACGCCTCGCTCACCCGCGCTACCCTCCGTCGGGCTGCACACCGACTGCGCCCGGCTCGACCGCCGCGCCGTCCTCTGCATAGCCACGCCTGGCTCGCTCGCCGCTCGCGCCGCCCTCCACCCAGCGCCCCGCTCGCCCGCGCTGCCCTCTGCCATGCCGCGTGCCAAGGTCGGAGCCCTTGCGCTGCCCATCACCAAAGGTATGATTAGGGTAGACATGGTCGTCCACAGCTTTTACAATACAAGGAAACCTCACATTGGCCTGCGCACGTTAGTGCTGGTCGGCCTGGAGCCGGTACTAACAACGTTAGTGCTGGTCGATAACAACAACCGGTACTAACGTGCATCATTTAGTACCAGCTGGTGTTATTGACCGGTACTAACATGGCGTGCCCATTTAGTACCAGCCAATAGCACTAGCCGGTACTAAATGATGCACGTTAGTACCGGCTGGTGTTATTGACCGGCACTAACTTGTCCTCTGCGGGTTACTTCAAAAGGACACCATCTCCCACTCAATCACATGTGATGCATAGGTGGGATGGTAAGAAAGTAACGCGCGAGGCTAGAGGTTATGGGTTCGAATCCTTGCGGCCACGTACGCGTATTGACACGTGACTTGTTCGAATCCCTCTGGCTTATCTCACACTCAAAAGAGAAGGCTACAACGAATGCGAAAGCAAGGATTAATGGAACAGCATGCAGAGGTGAAACCAGCAAGGTCTGCATCTACCAAGCAGGTATGGAGGCCAAAGCAAAGTGTTTCATCATTTTGAGTTGAAGGCAATTTATGGCCGACGAGTTGATTGTCGCCCTTAGACAACATATATATGGCCGATGTATTGTTCATCATCGTTCCTAGATGATTCAGGTGCAGAAGAGTATTTTCTAGCACACATGCTTTGCTAGAAAACAGGGGGGCATATGTTGACAACCAAAATTGGCACCGGATGGATTTTTGTTGTCAGTCTGGGCATAGCGGTTTAACCGGGAGCCTAGGGCGGTTAAACCGGCTTGAGTAAAGTTCTCAAAAGTAGAATTGGACTGCACCATCATCTTCGTCTCATCGAGCTGATCAAAATGCATTTGTGGGTCACCTAATTTGGAGTCCGGATCAAGGAGATATGACCCCGTGAAGATCTACACCTGCCAGGGACGGTTAAACCGGGTCCCAGGGGCGGTTTTACCGGGTTTGACAGCCAAATCCGAGTTTGGAATTGTAATTTGGCACGAGATCTATGTAATCTTCGATTCCTAATGGGGCAAGACCTCCCCTCCCTATAAATATAAAGGGCCACGGCCGATTGAGGGCATCCCAATCGAATCTATCAAATACTTTTATCTTTTTACTTTTCTCTTTGCCCTAAACTTTTCCAACCTCATACTTGCTGTTCTTCCTTCATCTCTACGGCGATTGAGGGCGTTCTAAGTGGCCTGCCGACCCTAGAACAACCCAAGGTGCGCTTGCCCCGACGGGGTCCCTCTCGGGCGAGCGTTCATTGGTTTCTCGTCGGGCTGTCCGGCGAAACCCGGTCCAACCGGTCTCCAGACCCGGTGTGTCCGCCCCTGCGCAGAGGTGCTGCAGCGAGCTCCTCGGCGCGTCGCGTGATCTAACGCGTTCGTGTGTTGGCCCGATTTTAGCGCCAACACTAACAGAGGCTGTAAATAAAAATTTTCGGTTGTGCGGTATGCATGTGCGTTGCGTTTCCACATTGCGTTGTGCGGTATGCATGTGTGCAGCTGCAACATTAATTTCGGTAAATACTCTACGGCTGCATGCGTCACTGCGTGTCGGATACGTGATACGGGTTATCGGTAGATACGAATACGGATACGCGTATCGGAGTATCGGTAGATATGGATACACGTATCGGATACGTGATACGGGGGTCATGTTGTATCGGGGTAACATAGTGCGTTAGGGTAACTCTACGTATTGTTGACCATATGGGCCGCCCAGCACGGCACGACACGAGCACGACGCGGCACAGGCACGACGCGGCACGGCACGAAGCACAGCACGAGCACGAGTACGACAGTCTATTTTCGTGCCGTGCCGGCACGGCGGTGGCCCAGCGTGCCGAGCATGCTCGTGCCAGCCCGCAGCACGACACCGACGCTGACTCCCGCTACTCACCGTCGCCGGCACCGTCGGCTCACCGTGGCCATCGCTTGTGTGGCGTCCATCCTTTGGATGTCCTTTAATTACCTGTATCAGTCCCTGGATCCGTACGCTGATACAGGTTTCACACAGGATTAGTATTGGAAGCAATAAACGCGCAGTAAAATAAAGAATAACTACCTTCGCCTTAGCGGAGAGCGGCATTATGACCCATTCAAGGAGGGAATGGGCCGGGATGCCCTACATGTCCATGTACCTGTAATCATTTGAAAGCAAGGCTGAGTACATCTATGATTGGTACTCAGCAAATCCTGTGTAAAATTATAATGTATGCAGGGGAGTGAGGTTATCCTTTGGTGGAAATATAAATACAAAGTAAAGTTATACATTTGTAAACAGGGGTGGGAAAGGAGAAGTATTATGTTGTTTGATCCTGGAGGGGCATTCTCATCCCTGCCAGTCCCCATATTTTAGTTCTCTCTCTCCCAGAGACCGTCAGGGTCCTTCTGGGCAGGCTTATGCCTCACTCATCCGGGCCTTCGCCCGTCTCGTCATTTCATGGTTTATTTCTACAGGTGTATGCTAATCAACGGGGGCTTTGACTAAATGGGCTCATAACCGAGAGCCACGGCTATCGACAGATTGGTTACTCTGCAGAGGTTGTACCCTATGCCATACGGTCGGTCAGCACTTACCGTGTACTTAGGCGGTGCCGACCTACGAGACCCGTACCTGCCGGCGTCTGTCTCCAGACAGCCTTTCCTAGGTCCAGCCACAGATAGTACTGGGGGCTAAACAGGGGCTACTAATCATTATCCGCCTCGCGGATATCGACCCGGGTCAATGAGCTCATATATTAGGGCCCTCGACCCTCAGGGTCTCCCTACCCTGTACTCTAGTCAACCCGTGCCGCCCAGTCCCAGCCCTCTGTCTGGGGCTGTCTCCAGTACATCTGTATCCCGACTTGGTGCGTGCCCGACTCGGCACCGAGCGCTACTCAGTTCACCGGTCGGCACTCTGCACCAATCATGCGGCTCCTTGGGATGGATTTACTAGGAGCTGCTAGCGGGGTGTGGGTCAAGGCCTCACATTACAGGTCATTCCCGAAGGCTATTTCCTTTTTGGCCCGTATGGCGGTACTGGCATTAGAAAGACTCTCCCGTGAACCGGTCCTTATGCGACCAGAGCAAGCCTTTGAGACAGGATCCTCTTCCGAGGCTGCCTCCCTTACTCGCAAGTCCGTCCTTAGGAGTTCTATTATTAGTTGGTTCATTTTATACTTAATCCAACATTCTCTCTCATCTCCCGGAAGCTCTTTCCTCACAAGTCATAAAGGTGTAGAAATCCTAAGAAATCTACTTCTAAATAACGCTCGGTCAACGACAGGTCGTGACCGGGGTTATTAATAGGATATTGGGCTAGAAATGGCTCTAAATCAAGGGGGAGGTGGAATATAGAGGGTTCTCCTTATGTTTTATAAAATATGCAGTCCATATTATTAACTTGGTTGATTTTATTATGCAGGAACCGGGACTGGCATGACCAAGGAGTTGGTTGCCTAGGACTTGCCTTCACGAACGGTACTCGGACGTCCGCTAATGCGTACGTAAGCTTGATGTTGACCAGGCTTAGACTTCTGGGTCTTCGGGAGCTTCGGCATCTTGGGCGGGGCCTGGTCACGTCATCGACCTATCGATCAATAAACACGGAAAATAACATTCAGTAAACAATACATCAAACAATTCCTATAGAATAGAAATAAAGGATAAAAAGAGATATTGAGAGATAATCCATTAATTACGATAAACAATTAATGGATTCAAAGGAATGGAATCCCCAGGAAATTAATAAGTAATTTTCTCAGAGATGATCGAACGGTCGGGGAGTTATATGGATTTCTAAGAAATAATCCCCAGGTGACGGTGGTGTGTAAGAAAGGTTTGGAATAGTGGAAACGGGGAGTATTGGATCGCTAAGCAATAATCCCGGAATAAATAATGAATGATTATATTAATTATTTAGAAATAAGTTTCTAAATAATTAATGGGATGTAATGGATTTGGGTAGCACAACGGTTTGGGTTTTACCAAAACCTTGGGTTTTGATCGGGCGGTGAAACGGCGTCCGTGGAGTTCAGACGGGGTTTCGGCGGGGTTTTGGGATAGGGCGATTGAGATTTGGGGCTAGGATATAAATCCTAGGGAACTAAGCACATGGAAATGCTTAGAATAATCCCTAATATTTATGGAAAAACTTGGGGATTTTATGGAGCTTTGAATTGGAAAAAGGGGATTTTCGGGTACACTTAATGGGATTTCCTATTGGATGAGGGAAACGCTTTTGGGATTTGTGGTTAGGAAATATCCTAAAATGGTTTGGATGGCTCTAATAGGTATAGAAATATTCCTAATATTTTTGAAGAAATTTGGGGAATTTTTGGAGTGGAGGAAGGGCTCTAAGTAAGATTTGGTGTACACTTACCGGGTGTACCTAGCATTTTGCTAGGGCTGACGCGGCGGGGGCGGCTGGCTGGCGTGGGCTGGTGGGGCCCACTACGCGGACTGTTTCGTGGGCCGGCGTGGTGGGGCGCGGTGGACCGTGGCTGATGGGCCACTGGTCCATTGGACCGTGTCCACGCGCTGAGGCGCGCGACAGCTCGCGGACGGCGTCCCGTGGGACCCGCCGGGCAGCGGGTGAGAGCGGGGGACGGCGTCAGCGTGGCTGACGGCGTCGGCCGGGCCGGCGTGTCAGCGGTAGCGGAGGAAAGGAACGGCGCGGGACGACGCCGTCGGTGGTGGGGCCCGCCTGTCGGATTTGTGAAGAGAGGAGGGGGAACGCCAGGGTGACGGCCGGGTGACGGCGGCTCTTCTTCCCGCCGGGGCCGGGCGGTGCCGCCGAGCGCGCTATTGCGCCGCCGCGGGGGCTGCCGGAGCTACGCCGCAACGGTGATGTAGCTCGCCGCCGGCCCCGCGGCTTGGCTCAGGCGGACGGGAAGGCCACGGCGAGTGCGCGCGAGGCTAGCAGGGAGGAGGGGAAGGGAGCGGGGTGGCACGTCCAAGCGCGGGTGAGGAGAAGTTCGAGCTCGAGCTCGAGGTGCTCCTTCCACCAGGGGCAGGGCCGCCTTTTATAGGCCGGGCGGACGCGCGGAGCGTCGCCACGTCGCGCGGCGGTGGAGAGGGAGCCGCTCGACGCGTGGCGCCGGCCGGCGGGGAAGGTGACGGCAGCGGCGGGCGCGATTGCGGCCAGCGGGGGTGGTCGGCGCCGCGCTCTGAGTGCGGTGGCGGGCGGTGGTGTTGCCACGCGTCGCGTGCAAGCCCGGAGGGCTGATCCTGGCCGGCGGCCTTGGATCAAGCGGTGGTGATCCGGCGCGGCCGCGAGGAGGGAGGAAGGAGGGGAAGACGACGTGACGTCATGCCGACGTCGCGCGCGTGCGAGCCGGGCCGGGAAGGAGGAGAAGGGGGCGCGGGCCGCGCGCGTATGGGCCAAGCGGGTGGCTGAGCTGGGCCGCTGCTGGCCGGTTATGGTGGCTGCGACGCGGTGGGCTAGGCCGCGGGGAGGGAAAGAGAGACGGGCCGCGAGCCGGACGGAGGAGGGGAAAGGGTGAGCGGGGCTGAGAGTTGGAGGGCGGATGTTAGACTTTGGTGACAGGCCGCGAAGTTTAGCTGGGCCGGAATCAGGGTTTGGCCCAGTTATCTTTTGAATAGCTTTTCTATTTATTTGAATGGGAGTTTAAACTCAAATTTGAATAAGGATTCAAATTTGGGCAGAGTTTTGATGTGGGGCTTAGAATGGATATTGCTTTGGGAAATTTTGGTGGGGTTTGAATTAGGACTTAGTATTTAAATTAGATTTGAATAGTAAGTCCAAAAGATTGGAAAGGGAATTTGAAAGGTCTTCTGTCTGGAGAATTAAAGAGAATTTCTAAGCATCCAAATGCAACACATATGCTAATTTAATGCATGGTTTGATTTGGGAAATGTGTATTTTGAAATATTGTTAGGAGAGAGATTAGGTTTAAATTAAAGAAAAATTTTGTAAAGCCGGGATTTCTAAATGTCTTAAAAAGTAGGGCGTTAGAGGGCTACCCCACTTAAGGGAAATCTCGTCCCGAGATTTGGGGTTAGAAAGAAAATTAAGGTTCAACCTGCCTTTTCCTTAGCAGGTGTGAGGATCGGAGTTTCCAATTTTCATCAAAAGGAACTTCTTTTTCCCTTTAATGTTCGCCACCTCTTCTTCTTGTAACTCGTCTATTCTTTTCTTTCTCCTTGTAAGGGAATATTATTATGATGGTTTTGTCCGTTATTCCCTGAACTTGTCCAACCATTTTCCGGCTGTATCTCGAATGTCTTGAGGATAATCTCCTTTCTATGTTGTTTTAATCCTCAAGTTCTTGAAGCCGGGTTTTCTTTCTTCTTTTGGGATTACTACCCCACTTAAGGGGAATTAACTTGTCATTCCATTTTCCTGTAGATATCCTGGATTCTTGGGGTTTCTGTCTAGACTTCTCATCCAGGATTTACTTTATCTTGATATATCCATGTCGAGTCCTGGTACCTCCAGGATAACTCATTCTCGATCGTCGGAGTTATTCTGTACCAGTTTATCCCATGTGAACCATCTCCTGTGGTTCTTCCTTCAACTCAAGGAAAATTTACCCAGAATTTCCTTAAGTTAAATTCCTAATTCCTCAGTTAACTCTCAGAGTTTCTTTTATCCTTGAGAGCGTGGTATCTTTATTCAAGTTTCCAATTATTCGAGGTTACTCGGATATATCCTTCTTTGTGGTTCCTTATTCTTGAGATATTGCCTGGAACCATCATCTCTATACCATTCATCTCATGTTACTTGAGAGGTGAGGCTTGGGCGAGGCAATGATTGTGGCCGGGGTTACATCTACGTTGGCTTAGCAGAATCTCCCGGGCTACTTGGTGGAGGCAAGAGTTGTGGAGAAACTTGGGTGACCACTTCTCATCCTATAATTTGGTATGGTGATTCTTCTGAATGCTTTGAGAAGTGTCTCCTTCCAATATGGCAGGATGGTCAGTATGCTTGCTGATCTTCCTAGTGGAATGGGTCTCCATATTTGATGTGGTGATTCCTTCAAATTACCCAATTTATTCCACTAGGATCCATCCCTCAAGTTTCTTTTATCCAGGTGGTCTGCCTTGAATGCTCAAAGGAACGAGCATGGTTCAATCCTTCCTGCGGTGGGATGGTTTCCACGGGGTGTTCAAGGACATGTCCCCTTTTGGAAGGATATTATTGGAAATCCCAAGATTACAAGAGTTTATCTTGGGCATGACCTCGGGTAGGTAACCTTGACGGCTGAGATCGGGTGGTTACCATGGTCAAGAGTACGGTGGGGGAATTCTTCCGGAATGGTCAGGGGTTGTGGTTACGAATAACCGAGGATATAGTTGAGGAGCATTTTCCGTAAAGGAACTTGCATGCCTCAATGATCTGTAGAGTTTGAGGAATTTCCTCATTAGGAGAGGGTTCTTAATTCTCGAGAGGATACACGTGTTTCAGGAGAGTTGGGGATGGGGCTGTGGGTTAGGAAGGAGCGGCGTGTCATCAAGAGAGTGGATACCCATGTTGGGCTCATTGGGGGGGGAATCGAGTGGGAGTATGGATTTGACGATAATGGTGGCGGGGTAATGGAAATATATAGGTAAAGGCTCCTGGATAGAGTTGCATCGAAGAGCCTTTCATAAGAAAGGTGTTGACTAACCCCGGGGGCATTTGTGTTGCGATCCCGGGTTACTAAGGGGGTTATGTTGGTTCTCAGGGGTACCGACGGTGAGAATTAGTGAGGGATGACATCGGCGGGGGAAAATCTTTTCAAGGAATTGTGCGGCATATCCTTTAAAGGATAGTACCGATGGGGAGTCGGTTATACAAGATCTGGGTTTAGGTGGAAGTGGCGGAGAGTTTCCGGGAGGAGTAGATGAGGGATTTGACTTGATCGGAAGGGTTGGGGCGTTAGGAAGGTTGACTTCGTAAAGAAGCCAGTTGGAGGAATAGACTTGGGATGTGATTGTTTGGAAAGATTGGACTTGACTTTTGTGCTCCTGGATTCGGAGTTCTCCTGACTCCGTGAATTCGCGGAATGGTACCTGTGGATGAGGGTTCTCGATACAACCCCTCATATTGTATCTTCTTTGATTTCCTTAACTTCCACAGGTTTCCGCCGCATTTCCATTGATTTCTTCGGAATACTGATCTTTATCACATTTGATGTATAGGATTGTCCTATACTTTTCAGGTGACTTTTTCCATATTTTTCCGGAATCTGTGGGTTATAGCCCCACTTTAACTGACTTCTGCAGCTCTCCAAATGTAATGTCCTGCTTGCTTCGGGATCTATCCCGCTTAAGGGAATCAAAACTTGTATTCCTTGACGGTCCTCCGGTCTCATTTCTTAGAGATTTCCTTTATCTCCGAATCCTTGCTCAATCTGACATCATTTGGATAGGTATAGATTAGAGAAAATCCTTAAATTTTTAGAAACGAGGGAGTCTAACCACACATTTCTACAATCAACTAACAATCAACCCTATAACTGCTACATAGGTGGGTACTAATGACTGGGTTTAATCAAGCATTATTCAATCCAAAAATACGTCACTACAAGGCTTTAGGCTTATACTTTGACTCAGTGCCTAATACTTCCGTGATTTCTTCTATTTACTCTGTCAGCTCTAGCTTTTCTGCTAGACTTTCTTTCACAATTTCTCCATGGTCTTGGATCATCAACCAATCTTCATTCATGTGATCCATACCTGTCAGAGTAATATTTGGAGTTAAGCATAAGATAAGGGAAATTCGGGGGTGAAATGAGGATTTTTCGAGAAATCTCGAAGGATATGAGGAGAATAGAAGGTTTAGGGTTTCCTAGCGTGTATGGTCTGTCTTATATGGTGCTAGGAATTTATTTATTGCTCTGATACCATCTCCTGTGGCGTCCATCCTTTGGATGTCCTTTAATCACCTGTATCAGTCCCTGGATCAGTACGCTGATACAGGTTTTACACAGGATTAGTATTGGAAGCAATAAATGCGCAGTAAATAAAGAATAACTACCTTCGCCTTAGCGGAGAGCGGCATTATGACCCATTCAAGGAGGGAATGGGCCGGGATGCCCTACATGTCCATGTACCTGTAATCATTTGAAAGCAAGGCTGAGTACATCTATGATTGGTACTCAGCAAATCCTGTGTAAAATTATAATGTATGCAGGGGAGTGAGGTTATCCTTTGGTGGAAATATAAATACAAAGTAAAGTTATACATTTGTAAACAGGGGTGGGAAAGGAGAAGTATTATGTTGTTTGGTCCTGGAGGGGCATTCTCATCCCTGCCAGTCCCCATATTTTAGTTCTCTCTCTCCCAGAGACCGTCAGGGTCCTTCTGGGCAGGCTTATGCCTCACTCATCCGGGCCTTCGCCCGTCTCGTCATTTCATGCTTTATTTCTACAGGTGTATGCTAATCAACGGGGGCTTTGACTAAATGGGCTCATAACCGAGAGCCACGGCTATCGACAGATTGGTTACTCTGCAGAGGTTGTACCCTATGCCATACGGTCGGTCAGCACTTACCGTGTACTTAGGCGGTGCCGACCTACGAGACCCGTACCTGCCGGCGTCTGTCTCCAGACAGCCTTTCCTAGGTCCAGCCACAGATAGTACTGGGGGCTAAACAGGGGCTACTAATCATTATCCGCCTCGCGGATATCGACCCGGGTCAATGAGCTCATATATTAGGGCCCTCGGCCCTCAGGGTCTCCCTACCCTGTACTCTAGTCAACCCGTGCCGCCCAGTCCCAGCCCTCTGTCTGGGGCTATCTCCAGTACATCTGTATCACGACTTGGTGCGTGCCCGACTCGGCACCGAGCGCTACTCAGTTCACCGGTCGGCACTCTGCACCAATCATGCGGCTCCTTGGGATGGATTTACTAGGAGCTGCTAGCGGGGTGTGGGTCAAGGCCTCACATTACAGGTCATTCCCGAAGGCTATTTCCTTTTTGGCCCGTATGGCGGTACTGGCATTAGAAAGACTCTCCCGTGAACCGGTCCTTATGCGACCAGAGCAAGCCTTTGAGACAGGATCCTCTTCCGAGGCTGCCTCCCTTACTCGCAAGTCCGTCCTTAGGAGTTCTATTATTAGTTGGTTCATTTTATACTTAATCCAACATTCTCTCTCATCTCCCGGAAGCTCTTTCCTCACAAGTCATAAAGGTGTAGAAATCCTAAGAAATCTACTTCTAAATAACGCTCGGTCAACGACAGGTCGTGACCGGGGTTATTAATAGGATATTGGGCTAGAAATGGCTCTAAATCAAGGGGGAGGTGGAATATAGAGGGTTCTCCTTCTGTTTTATAAAATATGCAGTCCATATTATTAACTTGGTTGATTTTATTATGCAGGAACCGGGACTGGCATGACCAAGGAGTTGGTTACCAGGACTTGCCTTCACGAACAGTACTCGGACGTCCGCTAATGCGTACGTAAGCTTGATGTTGACCAGGCTTAGACTTCTGGGTCTTCGGGAGCTTCGGCATCTTGGGCGGGGCCTGGTCACATCATCGACCTATCGATCGATAAACACGGAAAATAACATTCAGTAAACAATACATCAAACAATTCCTATAGAATAGAAATAAAAGATAAAAAGAGATATTGAGAGATAATCCATTAATTACGATAAACAATTAATGGATTCAAAGGAATGGAATCCCTAGGAAATTAATAAGTAATTTTCTCGGAGATGATCGAACGGTCGGGGAGTTATATGGATTTCTAAGAAATAATCCCCAGGTGACGGTGGTATGTAAGAAAGGTTTGGAACAGTGGAAACGGGGAGTATTGGATCGCTAAGCAATAATCCCGGAATAAATAATGAATGATTATATTAATTATTTAGAAATAAGTTTCTAAATAATTAATGGGATGGAATGGATTTGGGTAGCACAACGGTTAGGGTTTTACCAAAACCTTGGGTTTTGATCGGGCGGTGAAACGGCGTCCGTGGAGTTCAGACGGGGTTTCGGCAGGGTTTTGTGATAGGGCGATTGAGATTTGGGGCTAGGATATAAATACTAGGGAACTAAGCACATGGAAATGCTTAGAATAATCCCTAGTATTTATGGAAAAACTTGGGGATTTTATGGAGCTTTGAATTGGAAAAAGGGGATTTTCGGGTACACTTAATGGGATTTCCTATTGGATGAGGGAAACACTTTTGGGATTTGTGGTTAGGAAATATCCTAAAATGGTTTGGATGGCTCTAATAGGTTTAGAAATATTCCTAATATTTTTGGAGAAATTTGGAGAATTTTTGGAGTGGAGGAAGGGCTCTAAGTAAGATTTGGTGTACACTTACCGGGTGTACCTAGCATTTTGCTAGGGCTGACGCGGCGGGGGCGGCTGGCTGGCGTGGGCTGGTGGGGCCCACTACGCGGACTGTTCCGTGGGCTGGCATGGTGGGGCGCGGTGGACCGTGGCTGATGGGCCACTGGTCCAGTGGACCGTGTCCACGCGCTGAGGCGCGCGACAGCTCGCGGACGGCGTCCCGTGGGACCCGTCGGGCAGTGGGTGAGAGCGGGGGACGGCGTCAGCATGGCTGACGGCGTCGGCCGGGCCCGCGTGTCAGCGGTAGCGGAGGAAAGGAACGGCGCGGGACGACGCCGTCGGTGGTGGGGCCCGCCTGTCGGGTTTGTGAAGAGAAGAGGGGGAACGGCGGGGTGACGGCCGGGTGACGGCGGCTCTTCTTCCCGCCGGGGCCGGGCGGCTGCCGCCGAGCGCGCTATTGCGCCGCCGTGGGGGCTGCCGGAGCTACGCCGCAACGGCGATGTAGCTCGCCGCCGGCCCCGCGGCTTGGCTCAGGCGGACGGGGAGGCCACGCGAGTGCGGCGAGGCTAGCAGGGAGGAGGGGAAGGGAGCGGGGTGGCGCGTCCGCGTGCAGGGTGAGGAGAAGTTCGAGCTCGAGCTCGAGGTGCTCCTTCCACCAGGGGCAGGGCCGCCTTTTATAGGCCGGGCGGACGCGCGGAGCGTCGCCACGTCGCGCGGCGGAGGAGAGGGAGCTCGAGCGGAGCTCGACGCGTGGCGCCGGCCGGCGGGGAAGGTGAGGGCAGCGGCGGGCGCGATTGCGGCCGGCGGGGGTGGTCGGCGCCGCGCTCTGAGTGCGGTGGCGGGCGGTGGTGTTGCCACGCGTCGCGTGCAAGCCCGGAGGGCTGATCCTGGCCGGCGGTCTTGGATCAAGCGGTGGTGATCCGGCGCGGCCGCGAGGAGGGAGGAAGGAGGGGAAGACGACGTGACGTCATGCCGACGTCGCGCGCGTGCGAGCCGGGCCGGGAAGGAGGAGAAGGGGGCGCGGGCCGCGTGCGTATGGGCCAAGCGGGTGGCTGAGCTGGGCCGCTGCTGGCCGGTTATGGAGGGCGCGACGCGGTGGGCTAGGCCGCGGGGAGGGAAAGAGAGACGGGCCGCGAGCCGGACGGAGGAGGGGAAAGGGTGAGTGGGGCTAAGAGTTGGAGGGCGGATGTTAGAGTTTGGTGACAGGCCGCGAAGTTTAGCTGGGCCGGAATCAGGGTTTGGCCCAGTTATCTTTTGAATAGCTTTTCTATTTATTTGAATGGGAGTTTAAACTCAAATTTGAATAAGGATTCAAATTTGGGCAGAGTTTTGATGTGGGGCTTAGAATAGATATTGCTTTGGGAAATTTTGGTGGGGTTTGAATTAGGACTTAGTATTTAAATTAGATTTGAATAGTAAATCCAAAAGATTGGAAAGGGAATTTGAAAGGTCTTCTATGTGGAGAATTAAAGAGAATTTCTAAGCATCCAAATGCAACACATATGCTAATTTAATGCATGGTTTGATTTGGGAAATGTGTATTTTGAAATATTGTTAGGAGAGATATTAGGTTTAAATTAAAGAAAAATTTTGTAAAGCCGGGATTTCTAATGTCTTAAAGAGTAGGGCGTTACAGCTTGGGTGAAGGAGTTGTCGACGTTTTACCGGCAATCTCACCGAGGGGTATCCCTCGGTAGTAGAGTTTTGGTGGAGTGTTCGTAGAACCAGGAACTCGATGGTTACATGACACGAGATTTATACAGGTTCAGGCCGCCAACTAGGCGTAATACCCTACGTCCTATTGCTGATCTTGTATTACGTAGTGTGAATATGAGTACAAGGTTCTCGTCTAACTTGAGACGAGATGTTATGGTCCTCGGTGAGGGGGTGGATTCTATGAATCTGAGTTGAGATGAGGATGTCTCTCTCAATCTATCCTCGATGAGGTGAGAGGCCTCCAACTCGAGGTGTTCGATCTAGGTACCCCTGCTCTCCTTTATATATCCCATGGGGCGGAGAACTAGTCGATTTACAAAGTCCTAGTCCTAGTAGGATTTCAGAGTAGTCCTAGCTCTAGTAGAGTTACAAACTTCTTCCTTCCTTATGGGTACCTGGGGTTCCATACCTGACAAGCCCCCGAGCGCTTCATAGCCGAGTTCTTCTTGTCTTGATGGTGCTTGACCCTTTGGTTCGAGTACTTCCTATGCTTTCTTGAAGATCTTCGAGTACTTCCTTGGTCTGTAGGCTTCGGCTTTGAAGATGAGGCTGTGAGGTGCTCAAGCCCCGAGATGTTTCTTGAATTTTTAGGAGTGTGATTTAAAGTTGCACTTCATATAAAGTAGCCCCCGAGCTTTAGGTTGAGTCAATGACTCAAGCTGAAGGCCTTGAAAATTTTTTGAGTCTTCACCTTTTGTCTTTGAAAAATTGACAATTGTAGATGTCGCTCATCAGCCCCCGAGCCTTGAAATGATTAACGCAGACAATTCAAGGGTCTAGTGAGTGTAGTCTTTATTGAATCATTATTGGAGGTCGGGTAATAATTGGTTCTCAGAAATAATGGTAACCTTGATTTTTGTTTCGAAAAAACCTTCTATTCTGGGATGTCTCCCTCATAATGGTTAAGTTGATAAAAAATCTGGTATCCTCTTAATCTAGGTTCCAAATCATTCTCCGAAGCTTTGTCAATCGAGTAGTCTTCATGCGCCAACCCCCGAGCATAGAAGCCAGTCGGAGATGTGTCGCACGATAAGTAGTCGATTAGCCGTCGTTGGTGAAGTGGCAGAGACAGAGAAGGTCGTGGTTGACTCGTTGGCTGCGATCTCCCCTAGAACTGGGAGTCAGGTGTCAATGTGGTTGTTGCCCCACCATTGGTATTTGATGACTTGAAAACGTCGAAGAGAAGTCAACTAGGTAAGCCACATGGCGAACCGAGTTGTGATTAGTGTTCAGCCCCGAGCATAGGAGTTGGCTGAGATGTTGCGTGGCTTGGAGGATTATTACCAATGCTGCAACAGATTCCATTAATTCTGCTGCTCCTGAGTACTTGTTATCATCCAAATTTGATAAGTACGTGAAGAGCATGCAGTAAACAACAGAGAAGGTTGTAGCTAGGCTAGACCTTAATTAATGTGGTAGTGCAAAAACAATGTATATGTATAAGTTGTAAATACAATCTTATATTCTGTTAATGCAAAGCTTTATTCTCTAAAGTCTTTACGAGTTGTTGTTATAAACAGAACTGTATGAAAGGCTTAGAGTAGAAACAATTTGAAAAATGAATGCATCCCTCGAAAGTTATGAAGGAACTTGTAATCGAGTAGCTGGAAAAGTCCAGGTTGTTTGGTAGGCTTAAACATTCATCTTATGCTGACACAAGTACTTATAGTCTCTTGAAAGCCTTAGAAATTATGTTTCTCACTTCGACTGTTTATATTCCAAAACAGTACTCGGAAACGTAAGACATCAATGGTGTCATAGGCTATTCTTGCCTCTTCGAGTTGCTTTTCTCACTTGTACTTCTTGTATCACAAGAAAGTACTTGGAAACCTCGGATAATGAAACGAAATCAACTGTTCTATTGTTGTAATTCTCTTCCGAGCATCGTTCTTTGCAAATACTCGAAGACTCCGGAGAACAACTGAACTGAACTGCTGTAAGGGCAGTATACTTCTTCGAGTACATCTTTCGCTTGAACTTGTTCGTCTTGCAAAACAAGTACTCGAAGACCCCGGTATGTTTCTCGCTTGGACTGTTTATATTTCAAATATTACTCGGAAACGTCAGACATCAATGGTGTCATAGGCTCTTCGTGCCTCTTCGAGTTGTGTTTCTCGCTTTGAACTTCTTATATTGCAAAGAAGTACTCGGAAACTTCAGATTCTTCAAGTATTTTCCTCCTAGACTCGTTTAATATTTTTTGAAACAAGTACTTGAAAATCCTTAAGAAAGGACTGCTCTTAGGCCAGTTGTACCTCTTCCGGCAATATCTCTCACTTTGTACTATCCGTAATTATGAAATAAGAACTTGGAGACCCCAGATGAATTGATTGAAGTACCCGCTGACTGTACATTAGACGGAGAATAGCTGAGTAGTTTTCCAACTCTCATCGATTTCTATAGTAGTCGAGACGTTGTCGCCGGAGTCATCGCCGGTGTGTTCACAGTGCGAATAAGAACTGAGTCGAGGTCGATGACGGTGCGGCGAAGATGTCGCAGCACGAGTTGAACCATGTCGAGTAGTCTTTTTGTGACATCTCGAATGTCTAATCACCTCATTAAGGCTTGATGGACAATTAAACTTGTGGTTATGACTAAAGTCAACGCATGAAATAATGGTTTTAAATTCCATGCACCGAACCTTTGGAGCTTGAATTGATTTGAATTCAAAATTTCACTTAATGACTTGAAAATATGTCAATATGAAAGTTGTCCCAAATTTTATAAGGAACAACTTTATCGATTGGTGGTTTTCAAAATTTTGAGTGGAGGATGCTCTAAATCATGGTCAAAACAACAGTTAAACCTGTTTTCAGCTTAGGACTTGAAAATTTTTTTGTCTGGAAAACTGGGAAAGTAGTAGCTGGTAGTGTGGGACACAAGTTTTGTTTTCGGAGATTTTGAACTTTAGTTCAATTTTTTGGAGAAATTCACGTTTGAATGGGCGCCCGACAACTATTCGACGGAATGCCAATATGAAAGTGCAAGCTTGCGCGCTCGCGCATTTGTCGCGTTCAGCCGCCCGCCATGCGGTACCTCGACCCTGAGCGTCGCCAGGCCTTGGCCTTCACATGCCTCGGCGTCCTCGCCATGCTCAGCTCGATGCCCGCGCCACCGTCCTCGTCGCCCAATCGCCGCTGCCGTCCGCCTCGATCCTCTCCTGCGCGTCGAGGCCGCGCTGACGAACCGCGGCACTGCTCCTCTACTCCACCGCACCTACCACTCCCTGCACCCGGCAGAACAGGTGACAACACGGCCCGCCAGCCCGAGCCGCGTCAGAGCCGCTCCGTCCACCGCCACGTGTTCGCAGCGCGGTCGAGCTCCACCGCGTGTCCCAGCCAATGCCCGTGTGCGAAAGCCACTACCAAGCTTCGCCTCGACGCCAGCCTCCTCCCCTCCATCAAAGAAAGGGGCCTAACCCCGAGTCCACCGCTGCCCCTCTCTGCTCCCTCGTTCTGCCGACAGGCCGCCGGCGTCCAACCTCTCCCGGTCTCCTTCGTCGCCGTCCGAGCACACCAACAAGCTCCGCGACCCTCACTCCACCTCCCTGACCACCCAGCCGAGCGCCACCGCCATCCCCGTCGCCAGAGCAGAGGAAGAACCGCTGCCCATCCCATCCTCCGCGTCGAGCTCCCTTCCGCCCACCTTCGACCCCAAGTGCCATACCTAACCGAACCCCGGTGAGCCCCTGAACACCACCACGCCTTTCCCCGGCCGAGTCCGGCCATCCCCTAGCCGGAATTCGCCTTTCCAGATCTCTCCCCGCCCAAGGACCAGGTTCCTAGAATTAGAAAAACACCACGGTGCCTGGTGTAAGTCAAAGGGACCTGTTCATAAGGATTTAGAAAGTTTTAGGGGGTGTTCTGTAAAAGTCGAGTTTCAAGCTTAGATCGAAATCTATGAGCTTAGAAAATCAATTAACAATCACAGAAAAATTGTAAAATCTATGAGCTTAGAAAATCAATTAACAATAAGAGAAAAATCATAAAAATACAAATCCAGTTTTGTTGAGCTCTCTGTGATGAATGCTACCTTTTATAGAAAGCATGTATAGGAGTTTTCTGCTTAGATTTCAAACTAGGTTCAAATTTGTTCATACTCAAGTTTGTGCATAGTTTGAAATCTATATGTTAGTTTGTGCAGCTTTTTGGATATGTTGTTGTCTGTGTAATATCTAGCTTGCTATAAACAGTTGGCACACAGAACTGCTTTAGATTTTGAGTTATGATTTATCTAACATATCTGTGCAGTTTCAGTCTCTGAATTGTTTAAATTAACCTGTACAGAAAGTATATCCAATCTTTTTGCAGTAGCTCTATTTCTTTGTGATACATCTGCGATAAATAGTAGAGCTGAGTTTGGCTTGGATAACTTGCCCTTTTAATTTATCATGGTTTAAATCAAGTAAATTCAAACCACATGTTCCTGAAATATTTTTAAGCTAATATTTGGCATGGAAGCTAGTTTCAACTATATATAGCTCTGGTAGGATTTCTAGGATCAATTGCTGACAGTGTGATTTTCTAGGATTTATTCTTCATGTTAGTGTGCTGAACTTGTGTGATTTTTCATGGTAGTTCTACACATGAGTTTGGTCTGATTTTTGGTCAGTAAATTAAAGTTCAAACCAAGAGCATATTGTAATTTTATCACATACAGATCATGTGTCAAACTGCCAGAATAAATTGTCGAAGTTTCAATGATTAAAGGGTTAAATAAAAGCAAATCACCTTTAAGAGATTTAAAATAAAGAAATCACCTCACTGCACCGCACTTGTTGTTTTATGCTGAAACCAAATTAAATAATCTTAGATGTATACACAATCACCATCAAACACCCCAAGTTCTTTTATGAGTAAATACAAACTTAATTAAAGAAAGGAAAGGTCGGACAAATATTGTCCAGGTGAATGTGTCATTCAATACACTGTGGGTCTATCATTATGCAAGTATGATGGCTCGATATAAGATCAGCTCCTATGCATGTGCATCTCATGCAGAACAAGTCCTCACCGACGGTGACTACGAACTGGTGCCGACCGGAGAAGAAGGGCATGCCTCGGGAGACGTGAACGTGAACCAGGTGGAGGACGTACCGAACCCCGCTGCCGAGGATCCCCAGGCTAACCACGTGCCCGGAGGAAAGCCCCGGAGCATAACCTATGTTCTGAAATTATGCAACTATGTTGTTCAGTTATGCTTGTGCATTTACGTTTCAGGCATTGATTGAAACCCTAGTTGCAGGATCTTACGTACCTATGCTTTGCAATACTAGCATGATAGGTCGATAGTGGCTATGCTATAAGGACCCGGTAAAAGTCGAGTGATTTCCTATCACTCGCGGGATCATAGGAATCAACTGCTTTATTTATGTTGGAATCATAAGTATGACAGACGGGAATTTTTTGTCATGTAGATGCCCCGTCTGTTTATTAAGAATTGGCTAAGGTCGGAATGTGTCGGCGATGCTGGTCAAGTGTTTGAAAGCACTAAGCACTTGTTTGGGATATGGGACCGGTGGCTCAAGACCGAGGCCGGCCAGGTTACGACCGCGAAGTATGACCGGCTAAGGCTTGTGTGACACCCTCAAAATTAAGTAGAATTAAATTAGGATTTATTTAGTTAATCCTTAGATTTATTAGAGTAATTATAGGCCTAAAAGGAATAAATATGGAAAAGAAACCAGGGGAAAATAAAAGGCATGATCCACAACTCGAGCACTAGAATAAGTCTCTAAAACCCTAGAATAAAACTAGAAAAGATTTGAGATAAATTTGAATTCGATTTCCTTTTGAAAAACTCCTTCAAATAAATAAGAAAACCTATTTAAACGATAGTGGGCCAAAACCTTCCCCTTGCGGCCCAGCTACCCTTCCCAGCCCAACCACGAAGTCTAGTCTACCCCCTTCCACTCTTCTTCCCGCGCGCTCCTGCCCCTTCTCCCTTTTCTCTCTGCCAGCCCAGCAACCAGCCATGGCCCGCACAACTCGGCCCAGCTGGCCACACGGTCCAGCTGGCTGCCGCCGCTTTCTCGGCCCGCGCCAGCTTCCAGCCCAGCCGGCCGACCGCGGCCCAGCTTGCAGCCAGCAGGCCGCCGCGGCCCACACGGCCCGCGCGCCGTCTCCCTCCCTCTCTCCTACCCTAGCCGCCGCCGCCGCCGTCGCCGGCCGCTAGCACCGCTGCCGCTGTTGCCCGCCGCCGGTGAACTCCACCGCCGTAGGCCGCATGCGTCGATGCCACGTACCCCGCTCCACGCCGCGCCCCTCCACTCCTACCACGTGCCCCCTTTTCCCCCAGCTGGTACATCCCCCCTGCTTCCCCTTTCTTCCCTGCCACCGGCGCCATTAATGGCACCAGAGCATTCACACCAGCCTACGACGCCGTAGGCTTTTCCCCCCTACGAACTCACCACAGCCCCCGATGACCATCGGCCGATCGAGATCGAACCCCGGGTCACCAGGGTGCCGCGTGTCACCACCGCCGGTCGCCGCGGCAAGCCGGGTGCGGCGCCGCCGCCCCGAGCGAGCAACCTCGCCGGCTTTCCCTGCAGCGCAACGTGGCGAGCGCGGCCCTCCCTGCAGCGCGACGTGGCGCACTCCGGTGCCCCTCCCGCGCCTATAAAAGGGAGAGCACACCCCCTCCCCTGCCCGGTACCGAGCAAGGCCGAGCTGAGCTCCCTCCCTCCCATGGCCGGCCCTCCTAAACTCCCTCTCCTCCCAAGCCACCACCCAGAATGGGTTCCCCTCATGCTCCTCTCCATGCTCGTGGCCTCCATTTGGGTCGTGGTGGCCGGAGTGCGGAGATGGGGGGGCGAGCTTGAGCTCCCCTGCTCCCTTCCCATGGCGTCCAGGCAGGAGGTAGGAGACGACCCCTCTGGGTCGTCCCTTCTCCCGTCCTCCTGTGGCTGACGGGTGGGGCCGGGTGCCGTCCCGCCCGAATGGGCTCGGTCCACATGGACCACGGGCGCTCGGAGCCTCGGTCCACGGGCCGGCTCACGGTGCGGGAGCAGCCTCGCCCATCTGTGCACCAGGCGGACATGGTCCAGTGAACCATAGACCGAGCACCCGCGGCCCACCGCGTCCACGCCCCTGGTCCACCAAACAGTACCCGGCCGGACCCCACTCCTTTGCGTCAGCACCCAAAAAAATGCTACGCGCACCCGGGTAAGTGCACACACAATGTTAATTAGAACCCTTCTTCACTTTCAAAAATTCCCCAAAAATACCGAAAAATATTAGGAATATTCCTAAGCCTATTAGTGCGACCCAATCCTTTTTAGCACATCATTAGGGCCTAAATCCAATTAGGTTAGTTTCTAACCAATAGAAGACTTCCCTTAGTGTACCCATGAAATTCCCCTTTCCACATCTTAGCCCGATAAATCCCTAGAAAATTACCATAAATATTAGGGATTATTCTAAGCATTTCCATATGCTTACTTCCCTAATATTTATATCCCAAGCCTAGCCTATCCATTTTAATGGCCAAAACCCCGCCGTTACGCCGCCCGCATGAAACCCAAACCCCGTCAAAACCCTAGCCGTCATACCGGCCGTCCATAAACCCCTAGATCTCGATGAAATCCCGGCCGTCATACTGCCGAAAGTTGAATAAGGACTTTCTAGAAATCCGTATCGGTCATTCGGGGTTTATTCCTTAGAAATCCATATAAATCCCGGAATACTGATAATCATCGTTCTAGCCATCGTCCAGGGAATTATTTAATAATTCTCTTATTCTCATCCTTTAATCCATTAGTTATTTTATATAATTAATGGGTTAATCCAACCCCCGGCCTTTAGAAGAATCCTTCGAATCCCCGCCTTTTTCCATTCCTTTTCCTTTTACGATTTGATTGATGTACTGATATACTGATTGTTATTTTATGTGTTTTATCGATAGCATGACCGGGCCCGACGAGACACCGAAGCTCCAGAAGACCCGAAGCCCAGCCCGGTCAACATATGGTATACGCCCGCGTAAGAATCGCCTAAGGACGACAATGAAGGCAAGTCTCACCAATAATATCATCCCCTTCACTAAACTTTACATTATGTGCAGCTTAAGCTACGGGGGGCATGACCTGAGGGTATGCCCAGCACCGCTGTAGTATAGGACCGGTTCACGGGAGAGTCTTTCTAGTGCCCAGTACAACCTCGCATGCCAAAAAGGCATAGCCTTCGGGAATGCCTATTTATGTGAGGCCTTGATTCACACCCCACCGGCTGAACCTAGTAATCCATCCCAAGGAGCCGTATGATTGGCGCAGAGTGCTGACCGGCGAACTGGGTAGCGCCTGGTGCAGGGTTGAGTACGCGCCAAGTCGGGAAACGGGCATACTGGAGACAGCCCAGACAGAGGGCTGGGACCGGGCGGCACGGGTTGACTAGGATACAGGGTCAGAGACCCTGTGGGCCAGAGGCCCGATGAGCTCATCAAAAACCCGGGTTAATATCCGCGAGGCGGATGATTAGTAGCCCCTGCTTAGCCCCCAGTATGCACGTGGCTAGACCTAGGGAATGCTGACCAGCGATGGTCACCGGTGGGTACGAGTCTCGTAGGCCGGTACCGCCGAGGTACACGGTACGGGCCGACCGAATGCGGGGTAGATAAGTACGACCTCTGCAGAGTGTAGAATCTATCTGGATAGCCGCGACTCCGGCAAGAGTCCACTTAGTCAAAGCCCCCGATGATTAGTTTTTACTGTTTCTGTATGGGGAACCTGAGACGGCGAAGGTACCTGTTGGTCAGGTTCGGGATAATATATCGGGACTGGTAGGGAGGAAGTGCCCCTCCAGGACCGACCATTATATTTTATTTAATTCATATATATATTATTGAATTTGTGGGATTTGCTGGGTATTCTTTTCAGAATACTCACCCTTGCTTTCATTGTCTTACAGGTTTAGGCCTTCAGGGCGAGAAGGTGCAGCAGCCCATTCCGGTGGAGGAATGAAGTGCCTGCCCGCTCCCCGCTACTTAAAAACGGTGTTAAACCTATTTAAAATATATGTTATTTACCTCTTCTGATACTAATATGTGATAAGATCTATATCAGCGGCCGATCCAGGACCTGATACAGGTAATCAGGGAACCTCTGGATAAGGGGTCCCCACATGGTGGTATCAGAGCCGTAAATAAATTCTTAACACCATATAAGACAGCCCACACGCATTAGGAAGCCTTAAGCCTTCTGTTCTCTTCATATTTTCTGAAATTTGTCGAAAAAACCCTCATTTTGTGCCTCAAATTCCCCTTATCTTATGCTTAACTCCAAATGTTACTCTGCCAGGTATGGATCATGAGAATGAAGTCCGAAGGATGATCCGGAATATGGAAATTATGAGATGAAAATTTGCCGAAAAGCAAATGCTGTCGGAGTAACTAGAGATCTAGTTGTAGAATGTTCTATTGGAAAATAAGCCTATGACTTCATAGTAACGTACTTTTGGTTGTATAATGTTTGATTAAGCCCCGGATAATAGTTCTTCCCTTTCCATATAATAGATATGGATTTGATTGGTAGTTGATTGTAGAAATGCGTGGATAGATCCACTCTTTCCTTTAAACCTAAGGATTATCTATAGCTTTTACCCCTCTAACGTCATCAGTGCAAGCAGAAGCTCAGAAATAAGAAAATTTTTGGAGAAATAGCTTCACATGTCGAATACGGAATACGGGATCTAATCCTCTTAAGTGGGGTAGGTTCCGAAGTCGCCAAGACATCGTACTCGGAGGATCATAAAGGATGAGTTAATGTGAATCATAATATACGAACTCCAGGAAAATACGGAATAGTCACAGGAATAGTATAAGACAAGATTATACTATGAATATGACAAGGTTTGAATTCCTGAATAACTCTCGGAACAGAAACTTGTGAAAACTGAGGAAACCAATAAGGAAGATATAAGGACTTCCTCAGAAATCCTAACCCATCAGTTCGGAGACCCATGAACCATTAGCCAAAAAGGCTCGCTCTTTTCCCTACCAAGGTCGACCTCATCCACCATAACTATTTTCTGTATTAGCCGAAAATTTCCTTGAAATAGGAGTGACCATATCCACAAACCCCCAAGATCTTTATCAACCCCTATATCGCCCTCACTCATATTCCTCTAGCAATTCCTATCCCTAAACACCAATCTCAAGGAAATCCAAAGAGATAGCCAATACTCTGCATCTATCTCTGGGAAGCATACAAGTTCGTTCATGAAACTAGCCTCTCTTCACCATCATCATCTGTGGGGACCCCTTATCCGGAGGTTCCCTAATTACCTGTATCAGGTCCTGGATCGGTCGCTGATACAGATCTTGTCACAGATTAGTATCAGAAAGGTAAATAACGTATATTTGGAATAGATTTTAACACCGTTTTTAACTAACGGAGAGCGGGCAGGCACTTCATTCCTCCACCGGAATGGCTGGAGCACCTTCTCGCCCTGAAGGCCTAAACCTGTAAGACAATGAAAGCAAGGGTGAGTATTCTTGAAAAGAATACCCAGCAAATCCCACAAATTCAATAATATGTCAAATTAAATTAATTGTAAGGGTTGGTCCTGGAGGGGCATTTCCTCCCTGCCAGTCCCAGTATACAAATCCCGAACCTGACCAACGGTACCTTCGCCGTCTCAGGTTCCCCGTACAGAAATAGTAACACTAATCATCGGGGGCTTTGACTAAGTGGACTCTTGCCGGAGTCGCGGCTATCCAGATAGATTCTACACTCTGCAGAGGTCGTACTTATCTACCTCGCATTCGGTCGGCCCGTGCCAGGTACCTCGGCGGAACCGACCTACGAGACTCGTACCCACCGGTGACCATCGCTGGTCAGCATTCCCTAGGTCCAGCCACGTGCATACTGGGGGCTAAACAGGGGCTACTAATCATCCGCCTCGTGGATATCAACCCGGGTTTTCTGATGAGCTCATCGGGCCTCTGGCCCTCAGGGTCTCTGACCCTGTATCCTAGTCAACCCGTGCCGCCCAGTCCCAGCCCTCTGTCTGGGGTTGTCTCCAGTATGCCCGTTTCCCGACTTGGCGTGTGCTCGACCCGGCACCGGGCAGGTCCCAGTTCGCCGGTCAGCACTCTGCGCCAATCATACGGCTTCCTTGGGATGGATTACTAGGTTCAGCTGGTGGGGTGTGAATCAAGGCCTCACATAAATAGGCATTCCCGAAGGCTATGCCTTTTTGGCATGCGAGGTTGTACTGGGCACTAGAAAGACTCTCCCGTGAACCGGTCCTTAGCTGGGATCAGAGTGGCTCGGAATCCCCTTCCTTGGGATTTCCTTCCACTCCCAATCAGCATCCTAAGCCTACAGCGTTGCTGGGCATACTCTCCGGTCATGCCCACCCTGTAGCTTATGCTGCACATAAGGTAAATTTTAGTGATTAAAGTGATATTATTGGTGAGACTTGCCTTCATTGTCGTCTTTAGACGATTCTTACGCGAGCGTGTTCTGTAGGTTGACCGGGCTTAGGCTTCGGGTCTTCTGGAGCTTCGACGTTTCGTCGTCTTGGCGGGCCCGGTCATGCTATCGATAAAACACATAAAATAACAATCAGTATAACAATACATCAATCCAATCGTAAAAGGAAAAGGAGAAAGGAAAGGGAGGCCAGGATTTAAAGGACTTGCCTAAGGGCTGATGACTAGAGATTTGGATTAATAACCCATTAATTATTTTATATAATTAATGGATTAAAGGATGAGAATAAGAGAATTATTAAATAATTCCCCGGACGGTGGCTGAAACGTTGATTATCAGTATTCCGGGATTTATATGGATTTCTAAGGAATAAACCCCGAATAATTGATATAGACTTCTAGAAAACCCTTATATGTTTGTGGGCAGCACGCCGGCTAGGGTTTACCAAAACTCTGGGGTTTCGATCGGACGGCGAAATGACGTCCGTGGAGCTTAGACGGGGTTTTGGCGGGGCATTGGAAGTGTGCGACTGGGTTCTGGAGTCAGGGGGTGGATACCAGGGTAATAAGCATATGAAAATGCTTAGAATAATCCCTAGTATTTGTGGAAATTCCTGGGGATTTTATGGGGCTAAGATGCGGCAAGGGGAATTTCCGGGGTACACTGATGGCGGCTCCTTATTGGCTTAGAACTTAGCCTAGTGGGATTTAGGCTCTAATGATGTGCTAAAAAGGATTGGATGGCACTAATAGGCTTAGAAATAATCCTAGGATTTTTGGGTATTTTTGGGGAATTTTTGGAAGTGTGGAAGGGCTCTAAATACACTTGCGTGTACACTTACCGGGGTGTACCTAGCATTTTGCTAGGGGCTGACGCAGCAGAGGTGGGCCGGCTGACGTGAGCCGGTGGGACCCACGGCGCGCACTGTTCTGTGCGCCGACGCGGTGGTCGTGGTGGACCGCGGCCGCTGGGCCGACGGCCCAGTGGACCGCGCCCACTCCACGGGCGCGGCTGCCGCGCCGTGGACCGGCCGTGGGCCGGGGCGGCCTAGCGCCTTCGGTCCATGTGGACCAAGGCCACGGAGCGGGGTGGAGACTCGGGCCTGCGTGTCAGCTGCGGACGGGGAACGACAGGGGGACGGCGTCGGGGTCCGCGCCCACCTGTCGGGTTATGGAGAGAGAGAGAGATGACGGCGGGGCAACGGCGGCGTGCCGTTTCGCCGGGGGCCGGGCGGCGCCGTAGCGCACGCCATTGCACCGCTGCGGGGCTCGCCGGAGCAGCGCCGGATCGACGCTACGGCTCGCCGCCGGCCATGCGGTTTGGCCCAGGCGGATGAGGGAAGCATGGCGAACTCGCTGGTGGGGAGGGGGAGGGCTGAGGGGGAGTGGGACGGCGTGGCGGTGCGCGGGGGAGAGGCGAGGCTTGGTTTGAGCTCAGGCGAGCTTGTGCCGAGGGAAGGAGGGCGGGCTTCCCCTTTTATAGGTGGGGGAGGACCCGGCGGAGCTCGCCACGTCGCTTGGAGGGGAAGAGGGCGGCCGCGGAGGTGAGGGCGCGTGGCGCCGGCGATGGCGCCGGTGATGGCGTCACGGCGGCCTCGCTGCGGTGCCCAAAGGGATGGTCGGCGCCGCACCCGCGTCGCGGTGGAGCGCGGAGGCGCGGACACGCGGCGTCGGCGCGTCCCCAGGCGAATCACGGCCGCGGAGCGGGGATTGAGCGGCGGCGATGCGTCCCGGCGGCGCTCGGAGGGGAAGGAGGAGGGTGACGTCGGGGAAGACGGGTGACGTCATGTGTGACGTCGCCCCGGCAGGCGTGGGCCGCACGCGCGCGGAGGGCCAGCTGGGCTGCGGAAAGGGGAGCTGCGGCCCAAGGGAAAAGGGGCGGGGCGTGGGCTGCCGTGGGCCGAGCGGGCGGGGAAGGAGGCTGGGCCGGCGGAGGCGAGCTGGGCCGCGGTCGGTTGGCTAGGAGAGGAAAAGCGGGTGAGGCCGGGAACTGGGGGAGGGAAACTGGACTTTTGGCGCTGGGCTTGAAGAGGAGTTGGGCCGGAATAGGGTTTGCAGCCCGTTGAACATTTTAAATAGTTTCCTATTTATTTGAAAGGGTTTTGAAAGGAATTTGAATTCGAATTTGAACCTGATCTTCTCTAGTTTAAATCTAGGGTTTTAGAGACTTGCTTCGGCACTCAAGTTGTATAGCATCCCTTATATTTTCTCCATATTTATTTATGGTTTATTATTTACATTTACTACTTTAATTCCATTATTATTCCAATAAATCTAAGGATTAACTTAAATAAATCCTAATTAACTTCTACTCAATTTTGAGTGTGTTACATCATCCCCGAGCCAAGCCGTCATCAATTCGCTTGAAGATTCACCTCAATCCAATCCTACTGAGATAATCAAACCCCAATCCATGAAACGTATCGACCTGCAGACAAGCCGATATTCCGTTCAGCAAACCTCGTCATCCACAACCCCCGAGAGAATCCCATGCGCCTTTCTCAAATAAACCCACCCTTTTCCCGAATAAACCAACCTGGATTCCCGACTCAGCTTAACTTCCAAGATTTAGGGAACACAAAAAGAAACCATATATACATATCATCTCAGCCATACAATCCAGCATACACCTATTTCCAAAATACTTCGAAGGACCTTTCGTCAATCGCCTTCCTTTCCATAGCACCTCTAACCCCAAACCAATACTCTGTTAAAATACCATGACCACCATATGAATCCCAAAGTTCTTTCTTAACAGGAAATCATCCTGTTTCCTGGAAGATCATTGAGGCATGCAAGCTTCTCAAGCCTGCCCCTCAATCGTCGAACCACAAAAATTCCCCGATCATCCTAGGAGTATCATCCCATTACAACTCCTTGATACCCGTCACCAGCCGACCATCTATTTCCCTGCCACCCAGGAGTAAGTTATCCAAATTCATGCTCTGACGAACCACCTATGGCTCTGAGCTCAGCCGTGACCGTCGCCTTACTCCAGGAAGAAACACATTTTTCCGACACCCAATAAAACCCTCCCCTCACATTTTATCAGAGGAAATGATTAAACCAGGCCTATCTTCTGAAAGCAACCGCTCCGATCGAATACCCGAGAAGCAGACTCCCCAAACCTCGGAAAATGACCAGAACCATTCTCACGCCCTGCGAAGAGACCGCACGCCTTCTGCTACCCTCCTACAAAATCCAAGCCTGGCAATCCAAGAAATGAAGGATATAAGTAACAGGAGCAACACAAGAATGGATCATGGTACAAGATTGAAACAACTTGGTGGTTTAGCAGAAAACTCACCACACAGAGATTCAAAAACCCGTCATCAACACGGGGGAAGTAACTATGATCCAAAGATAGGATCAACCGTCAAGCAGCAACCCAGCTCCATCGGAATAGTCAGCAGGTTGCCAACCAAAAACCCTGCATTCCAGAAAGAGACACTTCTCAAAGTACCCAGAAGAATCACCATACCAAATTTTCTGGTGAGAAGTGGCTACCCAAGTTCCTCATCTGGGATTCCTCTCCTCCATCCGGCAACCCCAGAGGTTCTGCCAAACTCTCTGCAGGAAAGACTAAAACCACCACAACTTCAACGATAGTTAAAATCTTTCCTGAGCCTGGAGGATAAAAGTATCGGAACAAAGGACAGAGTAAAGATGGCACTCACCATCTGGGAATTGCCTATTCCAGAGGCAATACATGCTCCGAAATTAGGGAAAACTTGGGTTGAAGACTAAAGAAAAATTTGAGAGTTGATTAAAAGAAAATTTGGATAAAGAAGTAATACTCTCGAAGAAATTCAGGAGTTGAAGAAAGCTACGACAAAGCTAACCCTGGTAATCAAGATTAGGACATTTGAAGGAGTAGTAAGACCAGACACGGACACATCCAAGTAAAGGAAAACCTGGAAAAGGAGTCTAAGCTGAGATCCCAGGAAGATATGGAAATCCAAAGTCTCTATTTGGAAAAGGATACAGAAATCTGAAAAATACGCTTGGACAGGAAAATATGGGATTAAGATAAAGGAAATCCCGAGTTGATCCTTTTTAAGTGGGGTAGTAACCCATGTGATAGAAAAAGGTATTTAACCTCAAGAACTTGAGGATTAAAACCACTCGGGAAAAGGTACACCATCAAGTCGCCCCAAGTACGGCGGAAATTGATTGGATATATCCAGGGAATAATGGAAATAAATGTCATAATAATATTCCCGTTTATAGAATTGAGAAACAAAGGGTTACGAAAAGAAAGAGTTCAAAATTTAAAAGGAAGAAGAAATTCCTTTTAATAAGTATTGGAAATCCTCGTCGACGCTCTATAAGTTAGAAGAATGCTAGGAGAAAATCTTAGACCTTCTTTCTAGCTGAAAATCTCGGGACGAGATTTCTTTAAGTGGGGTAGATCTGTGACACCCTCAAAATTAAGTAGAATTAAATTAGGATTTATTTAGTTAATCCTTAGATTTATTAGAGTAATTATAGGCCTAAAAGGAATAAATATGGAAAAGAAACCAGGGGAAAATAAAAGGGATGATCCACAACTCGAGCACTAGAATAAGTCTCTAAAACCCTAGAATAAAACTAGAAAAGATTTGAGATAAATTTGAATTCGATTTCCTTTTGAAAAACTCCTTCAAATAAATAAGAAAACCTATTTAAACGATAGTGGGCCAAAACCTTCCCCTTGCGGCCCAGCTACCCTTCCCAGCCCAACCACGAAGTCTAGTTTACCCCTTCCACTCTTCTTCCCGCGCGCTCCCGCCCCCTCTCCCTTTTCTCTCTGCCAGCCCAGCAACCAGCCGTGGCCCGCACAACTCGGCCCAGCTGGCCACACGGGTCCAGCTCGCTACCGCCAGCTTTCTCGGCCCGCGCCAGCTTCCAGCCCAGCCGGCCGACCGCGGCCCATCTTGCAGCCAGCAAGCCGCCGCGGCCCACACGGCCGCGCGCGTCCCCATCCCTCTCTCCTACCCTAGCCGCCGCCGTCGCCGTCGCTGGCCGCTAGCACCGCCGCCCGTGTTGCCACGCCGCCGGTGAACTCCACCGCCGCAGGCCGCATGCGTCGATGCCACGTACCCCGCTCCACGCGCGCCCCCCTCCACTCCCTACCATGTGACCCCTTTTCCCCAGCTGGTACATCCCCCTGCTTCCCCTTTCTTCCCCGCCGCCAGCGACATTAATGGCACGGAGCGTTCACACCAGCTACGACGCCGTAGGCTTTCCCCCCTACGAACTCACACCAGCCCCCCGATCACCACCGCCGGGTCGCAGCGGCAAGCCGGGTGCGGCGCCGCCACCCGAGCGAGCAACCTCACCGGCTTTCGCTGCAGCGCAACGTGGCGAGGCGCGGCCCTCCCTGCAGCGCGACGTGGCGCACTCCAGCGCCCCTCCCGCGCCTATAAAAGGGAGAGCACACCCCCTCCCCTGCCCGGTACCGAGCAAGGCCGAGCCGAGCTCCCTCCCTCTCATGGCCGACCCTCCTAAACTCCCTCTCCTCCCAAGCCACCACCCGGAATGGGTTCCCCTCATGCTCCTCTCCATGCTCGTGCCCTCCATTTGGGTCGTGGTGGCCGGAGTGCGGAGATGGGGGGGCGAGCTTGAGCTCCCCTGCTCCCTTCCCATGGCGCCCAGGCAGGAGGTAGGAGACGACCCCTCTGGGTCGTCCCTTCTCCCGTCCTCCTGTGGCTGACGGGTGGGGCCGGGTGCCGTCCCGCCCGAATGGGCTCGGTCCACATGGACCACGGGCGCGCGGAGCCCGGTCCACGGGCCGGCTCACGGTGCAGGAGCAGCCCCGCCCGTCCGTGCACCAGGCGGACATGGTCCAGTGAACCATAGACCGAGCGCCCACGGTCCACCGCGTCCACGCCCCCGGTCCACCAAACAGTACCCGGCCGGACCCCATTCCTCTGCGTCAGCACCCACAAAAATGCTACGTGCACCCGGGTAAGTGCACACACAATGTTATTTAGAACCCTTCTTCACTTCCAAAAATTACCCAAAAATACCCAAAAATATTAGGAATATTTCTAAGCCTATTAGTGCCACCTAATCCTTTTTAGCACATCATTAGAGCCTAAATCTGATTAGGTTAGTTTCTAACCAATAGAAGACTTCCCTTAGTGTACCCATGAAATTCCCCTTTCCACATCTTAGCCCGATAAATCCCTAGAAAATTCCCATAAATATTAGGGATTATTCTAAGCATTTCCATATGCTTACTTCAATAATATTTATATCCCAAGCCTAGCCTATCCATTTTAATGCCCAAAACCCCGCCGTTACGCCGCCCGCATGAAACCCAAACCCCGTCAAAACCCTAGCCGTCATACCGGCCGTCCATAAACCCCTAGATCTCGATGAAATCCCGGCCGTCATACTGCCGAAAGTTGAATAAGGACTTTCTAGAAATCTGTATCGGTCATTCGGGGTTTATTCCTTAGAAATCCATATAAATCCCGGAATACTGATAATCATCGTTCTAGCCATCGTCCAGGGAATTATTTAATAATTCTCTTATTCTCATCCTTTAATCCATTAGTTATTTTATATAATTAATGGGTTATTAACCCAACCCCTGGCCTTTAGAAGAATCCTTCGAATCCCGCCTTTTTCCATTCCTTTCCCTTTTACGATTTGATTGATGTACTGTTATACTGATTGTTATTTTATGTGTTTTATCGATAGCATGACCGGGCCCGACGAGACACCGAAGCTCTAGAAGACCCGAAGCCTAGCCCGGTCAACATATGGTATATGCCCGCGTAAGAATCGCATAAGGACGACAATGAAGGCAAGTCTCACCAATAATATCACCCCCTTCACTAAACTTTACATTATGTGCAGCTTAAGCTACGGGGGGCATGACCTGAGGGTATGCCCAGCACCGCTGTAGTATAGGACCGGTTCACGGGAGAGTCTTTCTAGTGCCCAGTGCAACCTCGCATGCCAAAAAGGCATAGCCTTCGGAAATGTCTATTTATGTGAGGCCTTGATTCACACCCTACCAGCTCAACCTAGTAATCCATCCCAAGGAGCCGTATGATTGGCGCAGAGTGCTGACCGCCGAACTGGATAGCGCCTGGTGCCGGGTTGAGTACGTGCCAAGTCGGGAAACGGGCATACTGGAGACAGCCCTAGACAGAGGGCTGGGACTGGGCGGCACGGGTTGACTAGGATACAGGGTCAGAGACCCTGTGGGCCAGAGGCCCGATGAGCTCATCAAAAACCCGGGTTAATATCCGCGAGGCGGATGATTAGTAGCCCCTGCTTAGCCCCAGTATGCACGTGGCTAGACCTAGGGAATGCTGACCAGCAATGGTCACCGGGGGGTACGAGTCTCGTAGGTCGGTACCGTCGAGGTACACGGTACGGGCCGACCGAATGCGGGGTAGATAAGTACGACCTCTTCAGAGTGTAGAATCTATCTGGATAGCCACGACTCCGGCAAGAGTCCACTTAGTCAAAGCCCCCGATGATTAGTTTTTACTGTTTCTGTATGGGGAACCTGAGACGGCGAAGGTACTGTTGGTCAGGTTCGGGATAATATATCGGGACTGGCAGGGAGGAAGTGCCCCTCCAGGACCGACCATTATATTTTATTTAATTTGTGGCTACCCTATTATTGAATTTGTGGGATTTGCTGGGTATTCTTTTCAGAATACTCACCCTTGCTTTCATTGTCTTACAGGTTTAGGCCTTCAGGGCGAGAAGGTGCTGCAGCCCATTCCGGTGGAGGAATGAAGTGCCTGCCCGCTCCCCGCTAGTTAAAAACGGTGTTAAATCTATTTAAAATATACGTTATTTACCTCTTCTGATACTAATCTGTGATAAGATCTGTATCAGCGGCCGATCCAGGACCTGATACAGGTAATCAGGGAATCTCTGGATAAGGGGTCCCCACAGCTTGTGTCCAAGGGGAGCAGACTCAGATTAACAAGCCAGGAAGACATGGGAACGGCCTGGTTAGCGTCGACCCTCGGGGTTGGTGCTTTTCCGTGTGTTTAGTATCCACCTTGCAAGGTTATAAAATCGGTTCGGACTGTCTGTTTCTCATAGCTAATGAGACTACTTGGCCTCTTGTCGCACTGGTTAATGAATGTGGAACATGACGATGATAAAATTGATGCTTGCTTAATTGCTTGCTCAACTTGCTTGGATAGTATAGATTGCTTACTTAGAAAAGGTTAACTCGAACTAAAACTTGATGCTAAAACATTGAAAGTAAGGACCCACTCTTAGTCGCTCTTTGGCAAAACAAACCCACTAGCCAAAAGCCTTGCATGTCTAGGAGTCGGTGATATAGTTTTCACCCGATGGGTAAGTCTTGCTGAGTATTAGTATATTCACCCTTGCTTGTTGACTTGTTTTCAGGTAGTACTCTTGAGAAGATGGTTGCCGGTTTGACTTGGCCAACCACTCTGCCTCCTGGTTGGATCGGGGTTTGGGACGACGCTCCGGCTGAGTGATATCACGACGGCTTCACGTGACGTCACCTTCATCTAGAATAATCGCTTATTTTCGCTGCAGTTAAACTTTGAATTATCTTTACTTATGCATGAACTCAGTTTGTAATAAAGTAACTTAAATGGAACCTGTAATTATTTATGGATTGTTGTAATCTCTGGTCCTCGCCTTCGCGTGAGTAATTGCATGACTCGTTTCGATCGAGGTACTGTTCGTGGTTGCATCGGGCCCAACCCGACAGGCTGTCACTTTAGTTCGGTTTAAGTGTCTGATCGCGTCTAATGGGATGTTTAGCACACTTAAGCCAGATTAATTTGAGCGGTTCTGCCACACTTTTGTTGTCGTTGACATTGGGGCATGAGTTGGCGTTGATGCCGTGTAGTTGATAGCAACGGAGGCATTGCTTGCTTGATCCGCTCATGGGGGCATAAATTAATAGCTAACTTGCTTTCTCCATTGCACATAGCTTGTAATTATAGTGGTTTTCGTCATCTAATTGATGCGAAAAAATGCCATGTTGCTGGATGAACCGCGCAACAATCTCTTCTCGACATGTGTTGGCGCATGAGCTGAAGTTGCGCCTGATACTTATCAGTGGAGCTCACATACTTGTCTATGGATCACATTGAAGTTGAGTCAAGTAGTTGATGATGGCAGCAGAGTGAGTTGTTGAGGTCGGAAGAGCAGATCGAGAGATCGAAATCACCTTGCCGGATCGAGTCTTAGGAGGTGGAATTGGCCACGATTTCTTGTGCTCACCAACCCAAATCCAGTTGTGGCTCAATCGATGGAAGAGGATCACGACCTACAGAGGATTGCTCAACATGGGCCGCAGCCCGATGTTTTGATCTATCTTGATTATTTGACTTGGCTTGATACGTGGAGCTTTGCTAGCATCTATGAACGAAGTCGCCTTCCCGTGGCCATTGCCAAATTCGAGTTGTGGTCGTCGATCGGAGTTGCCGCTTGCCAAGCAGGAAGTATCCGCCTCCCACTCGAAAAAAGATGTTGTGACTTATTGTAGTACGGATTTGAGCTGGCTCCGCACCTCCTCCTTCAAGAGGTGCACCAGACGAGTAGATTGATGTTGACGCAAAAATCGGACGGAGACAGATGCGCTAACACACGAACGAAGGTGTGGCCTTGAAATCCGGGGCGTGCCAGTCAATCTGACCTGTTGATTGACAAGGATAAAATTGGACGTTAAGAAACAACTGAAGAGCTGATTCTCTCATTAGTGAAATCGAATATGATAGGACCGATTCCGATATGTAGTGAAACAGCACAGGGAGCCGATTCTGATAATCAAATAGCTGATAGCCGATTGATAACTAAGCAGTAAGAGACGACCGTAAACTGATCCTGATACAGCTTAGTAGACAACACTTAGAACCGAACTAATCAGCTATTAGATGAATTTCAAGATTAATACTTTGACAAAGCCGATTAGATAAAATGTAAGTTGGATAGGTGGTGATAAAAGCTAAAACAATAGAAGAAACTTGTAGATCTAGCAAATATCGATAACTGTCGAATAAATCTAAACGAAGCAACAGCGATGCACCCGATGCTAAAGCTCAGATATTACTTAGTAGAAGCGGAACTCACTAGCAAGCCTTGGAGATCTGGATCGCCTTGACTAGCTCAGGAGAACTCGTGAAAGAGAAAAAGATTGACGAAGTCGCCGACTTGAAAGTAAATTGTGAAAAGTAGATGCAAGTAATAAAGGTTTGTTGTATTGATGTGTTCGTAAACTCCTCACGACCCTCAGGGTTTATATTTATACCCTGGAATTACAGACTCCTAGTCGATTACGACATGAACAAACTTGACGCAAAAGAAAGAAACTACTTCAACTAAGACTCTAAATAACAATAAACAGGCCGGCCCATCATGGCCCATTTCAGCCCAAAGCTCACGACACCCTTGATCCATCTTTCCGAGTCCGATCCGATTCTGGAGTCTTGAATCCGATATCGATTCTTCTCATGGAAACAAACTCAATCTGATTTCAATTCAAACTCTATCTTCAACTTTAACTCAATCTTCATTGAAGCTCCCCCCAAGGAGCCGGCTCTGACACGGGTCAAAAACGTCATCAACACATGCCCCCTAGTTTCGGGATAAAATGTCAATATTGTCCCGAAATTTTCGGACCCTTTCAATTTGTTACCATTTCACACGAAACCCTGATTTTCACTCGACCATGCGAAATTCCTCATCTACCCCACAGGAGAGGCTTATAAATACTTCACCTCTTCCTCCTTCCTTCAGCCACCGTTTCATCTTCACCAACGCCCCCATTTTCAACAGCTCCCAAGCGCAAGTCCCAAGGAATCTCGTCGGCGACCGGTTTCCACCGCTTCTTAACCTCATCAACCATCTTCAAGCAAGCTACTCAATCCCCGCAAGTTGCAATGGCTTCAAGGTCTTCCGCCCCTCAGGTAACAGATCTCAGTTCTTTTTCTCCTGTTCTTCACTGTTCTTCGTTCTTCCCAAAACGCTCCCATATCCTTCGTAGATTTAAATTTCTTTTCTCACCTTTTTTCCAGGCGCCTGTGAATGAAATCACAATCCCCATCCCAGCGACCCCTGACCTATTTATTTTGGGTCCGATTGGTAACGAAGATCCAACCGATTTCATCAACCTTGAAACCAATCGCCTTCCCTTCAAGCACCTGTCGGATCCACTCTCCTCATGGAAAGATGCCTTCAGATCTTGGCCGACAGTGATCACAGGATGGAGGAATTGGTACCTCCGAATGAGCAGCAAGCGGGCCAATTAGGAACCTATCAAATCGATCAATGCCTTACCTTATCTTTATCGGACATCAAGAAGAACGAGCCACTCTTGATAGCGGCTTCTCATTTCTGGTCCGATGCTTTGAATGCATTTCTGTTCGGCCATGGTCCGATGGCGCTACCCTCCTTGATGTAGTCATGTTAAAAGGTTTGAACATTACTTCAACAACCAGATTTGATAGCCTCGCCAAACCCAGTCATATTATCAAGGTGGCCAAGATAGGTTGGAAAGATTACATCTCCACTTATTCAAAGAGCCAAGGACCGATCGACCACAAGGAATACTCAGCCTTCCTTCTGATGTGGCTAGAAAAAATTGTATTCTGTGGAAAAGCTTTTGCCCCTGCATCAAATACCAAAAAGTAGCTGAGCACCTGGCATCGGGCAACCTTCTTCCCTTTGGCAAGTATCTTCTTGGATCGGTCTACCAGCTACTGCACGAAGTATCAATTCGATTGAGAAAAGGAGAACTGATTTCCTGCCTCAGTGGCCCTTGGTGGTTCATAAACCTGTGGCTAAACCTGCATATGCACAAGGCTTGGAAAGTAGACCTTTTCAATCAAAGCTTCCCATCGGACCAGGCAGAAGGAACCAAGATCACCCCTCGTCGATGCACATCTTTTGGGGAAGCTGCCGCAGTCCTTGATGGCGACAAAATGTCTCCAAATCGGTTGGCTGCGTACTTCAATTGCTTCTACAATGGCCTCTGCAAATCGGCTTTGATCTGGTTTGCTTATGAAGATCCCAACAATTCCTTTGAAAATCCAATCATCTTTCAATTGGACTCGGTCTTATCAGACGACAACATGAAATCAATCTTCAAAGAAATGATCCGTCCGAATATTCTTCCTGTGGCTTGCGACGAACATGCCTACAAATTTTACTATCCCTCTGTGATAGCAAGACAGTTAGGTTTTGTTCAAGCTCCGATCAAGCTATTCTTTGTTGATTCAATTGGATATCGGACCAATGTTGAGAACGGTCTTGCTTTTTGCCGCCTCCTAGACCGAGTCCCCGATCTAGACATGTCTCATCTGGATACATGGAAATTGGTGGGCATCACCTCCATAGCCACATCGGCTTTCAAGAATTGGTGGGCCGAGTGGTCACAACATCTCTTCTGTGAACCGGCCTCATCATATTGCAAGATATTTGATCCGAACTTCTCGATCAAACAAAAGGTATTTACGATCTTTACGAAAATTTCTAACCTTCGATTATTTCAATTATTAACTCCATTTATCTGTAGGAGAAGCGATTCCCCCCCCCCCCCCCCCCCAAGAGTCAAGCAAAAGCGGCCGACCGATCAAGTACGCCTCTGCAACTGATACTCCTCATATCGGATATAATGCCCCATCAGCAGGAGATATTCTTAAGGGGAAATCGGCCAAGCATAAAACTGTCACTTCTTCAAAGAAGACAACCAAGAAGATCAGGATTACAACAGCCAACACTCAGCTGGCAACTGATCTGCTTATCGGTGCATTCCATGATACAAACCCTCATCTTCCACCGACAACAGGTATCGATTTCTCTTATTACTTCAAGTTCTTCTTCTTTACTCTTAACAACTGAGCCTGACTTAGGCATATTTCGCAGAGCAAGAAAATGAAGAAAATGTAGGACCGATACCTTCCCTAGCACCTCATCAGAATTCTCCAGCTTCATCATCATCGAACCATCTTGAGCTCAATCCACCAGGTAACTATCTATCCTGACACACGTCCGATATAAATCGATTTTATTCAATATGATAATTGTTTTCTTTCAGAGAAAATAACCGATATACATCCAGAAGAATCGGTGGTTCAAACAACTGAAGGCCATCCTCAACAAGAAACAGAGATGATAGCTCCTTAGCAAATACTGGTAATCTTACTTTGAATTCATTCGAATATCCGATCCTACTCTTAACACCCTTTTTCCTCAGAACGAACCAGCTGGAACTTCCTCTATTGCTGAAGAACAAGCCCAATCGGATATACATCCGATTTTACTACCAAGACAACCAACCCAGTTTGATGAAGTAAACTTGAAGCAGGTCGTCTATTACTTCCTCATCCGATTGTCCATTTCCCTTTTCTTTTTCTCCAAATCTAATAAGAATTCTATTCTCTTTCTAGGCCAAAGATTCAATCAACAATAGCTTCTTCAATTTCCCAATCAAAAATCTTTTGGATGAAGAAGAAGTTCAATCGGCCAACTAAAGGACTCCATCGGACGTGGTCACCCAGCCATCGACAATCAGCACCCCGTCACTCCCAGAAGACGTTAAAAACAAACTATCAGATCTTCTAGTTCTACTGGAGCAAGACACTTCCGTGTTGGTTCAAGACGCTGGACCGATCCGATCCATTCTTCATCAGTTACGGCCTAACCTTAGCCGCGAAGCTTAACCGGCCATCATCCCTGTAGCCTATATCGAGGGCCGTCAGATCGAATTCATCGAAGCCCGACAGAACTTATCTGATCAACAGAATCGGGAATCATTGATCAAGGAATCGGAGGAAAAAAGGGACATAGCCAATGCTACCAAGACAAGATCAGATTCCTTGAATCAAGCCGTCCTTCAATAGTGGCCAAGATTGATCAATTAAAGGCCTGCAAAATAGAACTATGAAACGAGCTTCGATCCGTCAGCCAAAGCCTCGAGGAAGAAGAACAAGACTGCAGCAGCTTTCGACCATGATCGAAGATCTCAACAAGACCCTCAAGGCTCAGGCATCCGATGCATTCAAGCTTTACAAGAGCATCCCGGCGCAACAAGGTTCGATCAAGTCCTACCAGCGCATCATCAATGAGATAGACCAAATTCACCAGCGGGCATTGAATGTAGTCCGATCCCTTTTGTAAATGCTTGTAATTGGTGGTTGCACATTTATGAGCTTGTAATGAATATTAATTCCTGTAGATTTGACTTCTACAATCCTCTTTAATTTTTGCATGATTCCTTAGCCGATTCTCCGGCTTTCGCTCATCAATTCGCATAAATGTCTTGCCTGACTCATAAGCTTTTTTCAGTCTTTCTTGCAAAATTAAATGCCGCGTCATAAATGCCCTGGGCCCAAAAACCCCTATAAATACCACGCATCAGTTCTTTGCGGGAAGATGGCATATTTCCAACAGGTAAAAATTTTTTCAACTCAGTTCATCTCTCAGCACTCTTCCTTTAAATCTGATTTTCTTCTTAAGTACCTCAAAGGCTCGACGAGATCATCACATCGCTCCAAGCTAGTAATCGTCTCTCCGCAGGAGACGAATATTTCCTTGAGAGTCATGCTGAAGAAATCAAAGAAAGATTTCCAGCAGGAATCATCTTCGTGCTTCGTTCAATCTCCATCAACAGCATGCCCCCGGCGGAATCAACCAAGTTCGTCATCAAATTCAGGACCTCCCAACTCTCACTCTCCCTTCTCGAAGAACAACTTGCTCGCTTAGAATCGAGAAGAAACTTGATAATAGGTTCAGAGAACATGATAAATTCAACCCGCACTTCAAGGGACGGAACCATAAGAATCCTTCACGAACAGCAAGAGATCGCCGCATTCCTATGAGTAGCACGAAAGTTACTGCAGGGCAATCGGGATAATCCAAGAGTATCTGGATTCCCTGTAATTTATTTTTATTTTTTGCACTAAGGGCGATGTTATCACATCGGCCATGTATCATCCTCCGATTTAGATTAATCGGACCAGAACTTTGGAAACGGTTGAGAATCTGATTCGCCCGTCCTTGCATGTTTTTTCCTGTATTTTCCGATCAGTAATCGGTTCATGAATCTACTCAAATACTAGGGTAGTATTTTTTCAAATATTTCCCATTCAAAGCTCTTGTAAATATTTCTCCTTCAAGTGTTTCCAAGATGTATGCATTGCCCGACGCACAACGATGAATTCGATACGGCCCCTCCCAAGTCGGAGACCATTTTCCGAATTTGGAATCTTTTGATCCGATTGGCAATACTAGTTTTCCAAACGAGATCTCCTTCAATGAAGCTCTTGATTTTCACTTCTTATCGTTACCATCGAGCCACACGCGCTTTGTCTTTTTCGATATTGCTTAATGCTCTCAACCGATGGGCCAGCTAAATCTTCTAATTCTTCCCTTCATCAAAAATAGATAATTTCAGCTGTTAAATCGTCTTGAAGATCGATACGCCGAGACCCCAGTTTTAATTTCCCAAGGTAAAATGACATCATGACCATAAAGCAACTGATAAGGAGACAACTTCGTAGCACCATGACACGCCATCCGATATGCCCACAAAGATTCACTCAACATGACATGCCACTTCCTAGGATTTTCTTCAATCTTTCTTTTGATCAACTTGATTATCCCCCTTATTCGAAGATTCGGCTTGACCATTGGCTTGAGCATAATATGAAGATGAATTTAATAACTTAATCCCCATACTTGACGCTAACTCCTCAAATTCTCCAGAAATAAACATAGTTCCTTGATCGGTAGTTATAGTCTGTGGAATACCAAATCGGTAGATAATATGTTCTTTGACGAATTCAATCATATCAACCGATGTTACATTCTTCAAAGGTATAGCCTCAACCCACTTAGTAAAGTAATCGGTCGCCACCACTATAAACTTGTGATTTTTACTAGACTTTGGATTAATTTGTCCGATCAAATCGATTCCCCATCCTCTGAAAGGTCACGACTTGATAATCGGATTCAAGAATAGCTTTGGATACAGCTTAGTAAGACAACACTTAGAACCGAACTAATCAGCTATTAGATGAATTTCAAGATTAATACTTTGACAAGCCGATTAGATAAAATTCTAAGTTGGATAGGTGGTGATAAAATCTAAAACAACAAGAAGAAACTTGTAGATCTAGCAAATATCGATAACTGTTGAATAAATCTAAACGAAGCAACAGCGATGCGCCCGATGCTAAAGCTCAGATATTACTCAGTAGAAGCGGAACTCACGAGCTAGCCTAGGAGATCTAGATCGTCTTGACTAACTCAGGAGAACTCGTGAAAGAGAAAAAGCTTGACGAAGTCGCCGACTTGAAAGTAAATTGCCAAAAGTAGATGCAAGTAATAAAGGTTTTTTGTATTGATGTGTTCGTAAACTCCTCACGACCTTCAGGGTTTATATTTATACCCTGGAATTACAGACTCCTAGTCGATTACGACATGAACAAACTTGACGCAAAAGAAAGAAACTACTTCAACTAAGACTCTAAATAACAATAAAAAGGCCGGCCCATCATGGCCCATTTCAGCCCAAAGCTCACGACACCCTTTGATCCATCTTTCCGAGTCCGATCCGATTCTGGAGTCTTGAATCCGATACCGATTCTTCTCATGGAAACAAACTCGATCTGATTTCAATTCAAACTCTATCTTAAACTTTAACTCAATCTTCATTGAAGCTCCCCCAAGGCGCCAGCTCTGACACGTGTCAAAAAACGTCATCAACAATTGAACTTAGCGCAAACCAAAGTATGGTTTCAACTCCGGCTAAGACACCTACGCTAGCTCCTTCGAGCTTAAGAGATCTCTCAAAGTACATGATCCAGTGCTCGGGCTTGCCATCAGCTGGTGTTTAGAATTTGGTTTTCGCGCCATTCTATCATGAAATCGAGTAGTGCCTGAGATTCTTCGCTTTGAACTCGATGTCGAGTGCTCCTAGCTCCACTTGCCCATTTGGAATTTTGCTGGTGGAATCTGGATTATGTATAATTTCTCCAAGCCTGTAATCCGTGACGACTAGAATTTTGTACGCGTCGAAGTAATGCTTTAGCTTCCTTGATGTTATGATCAAAGCGTAGAGTAGCTTCTTTATCGCGGGGTATTGGGACTTGGACTCCGAGAATACTTCACTGAGAAAGTACACCGGCCTCTGCACGGGAAATGCATGGTGGTCCTCTGGTCTCTCCACGATGAAGTAATCGAGTTGACGTCGGTGCGTCAGCGGCGCGAGCTGTAGTAGTTGAGATTGTTGTATATAATGGTTATCTAATCTTTGACTGACGCCAAAAGGTTTCGACCTTCCATTAGAAACTAAAGCCCCCCAGACATTGGACACCAAACTCTCCAACTGGTGTCGAAGAAGCTCGAACTTCCAAGTCTGTGGCAAGTAGTTTTTAGAGTAAACCGCGGATAAAAGTAGTCGATGTCAACAGTGCCTTTGCTAGAGTAGTCGTTGACGATGTAGTAGGGCGGTGTTGCTCCACGAGTCGAAGTCGTAGCTGCCACGTGAATTGTCGAGGTCGACGTGCGGCAATGCGACGGGCACAAGCTAGAACTGATAGTCGGTGGTTCCGGTGTTGAAAAGAGGAGTCGACATCAACGGCGGCTTGAGATGGAGTAGTCGAAGTAGTCGAGCAACGCGAGTTAGAGTCAAGTACTCGAGGCCGGTTGGGCGGTGTATGACCAGCATGATCTGTAGTCGAACTGAGTAGTCGTGGACGTCGAAGATGCAAGCTGGAGCGATCGAGGGCGTTGCTGGATTCTTGTGGCTTGCATACCATCACGTGCATGAAATTAATAGGCCCACCAGGTTGTTGAAAGATAGACCCCGCCTTGATTGCCTTGTAAAAGCCCTGCGTTCTCTTCTTTTTAGCAGCCTGTACGGAATCTGATCCGGACTCCAATTTCTTGTTCCGTCAAGAGATCGAACTGTTGTGAAACACGTCGTCAACGGTTGGATCTTCTCCCTCTCACGTCTCTCACGACAAGCACACAAGAACAAGTATAAAGTAGACAAGAGACAATATAGGTGGAGCTTCTCTTTATTCCTCAAATCGATGTATTACAATGGGGTGCTCCTCCGATTATATAGTCCGAACTAAGGCTAGGATTATGGTAAGAGCCCACAAGCAACCGGACAAGGTCTAGGACTTCTAGTCCTCCTTTCCTTCTCGGAAAGTCCGGTTGTTTTACAACACTCCCCCTTGGGCGATTACCGCGAATGCATATGCCTCATCAAAACTCCATCCGAAAACCCAGTGGAAAAACGGTTCTTGAGAAAAGAGTACATATCAACCGCAATTGTACTGCACATGTTGCCTCATCAAAAACCTTATGTGAGAAACCTTCAAGTAAAAACTCACAAAGGGAAAAAGAGTACAACACTAAACCTTCTGGTTATAAACAATTCTATATTTACTATTCTTCGTGATAGCGATGATCTTCAAGATTTATGCATGAACTTTATGATTCTTGCACTAATAATATTCATGATCTTAAATAATCAAGTGGTAAACCTTAACGGTAAATTCAAAAATTAATCATCAAGTTGATTCCTTCTGAGTAACAACATGATGAAAAATATGCACCCCCTCATGACGACATCCTTTAAACTTCAGTGTTCAATAATGTCTTAATTACATTTTACATAAATGTGCAGAAGTACAATAATTAGTCCTTCAAAGACTTAACTATGATAAAGAGCAATGCTTCAAGCATTAATAACCACTTATTAATTGTGCAATACCAAATAAACTTTTATCCTTTCAAAGGAATATGGGGCTAATAAGTTTCAATTTCACATATCTTCTAGATATTGATTTCAAACTTTCAATATCAAATTTGAAATAATAACAACTCTATCTAAGTGGATTCGAGTTTATAACCAATGATCTATTCACTAGATCTTTAAAAATGGCTTATTCCACTATAGATAAATCAGTCTTCACTTTGGCATTTGAGGGGATAATTCAAATTGCCAATCACCAATATACCTTCTGTGGTATGTGAGAATACTTACTATCAATACTAGATAGCTATGCACAAGTGATTAAATGGTACATTCAGGACCATATGATTCCTCACTTCATTCTTAATTTATTTGGGTCTGTATAACTTAATTCATATCTTCGAGATTATTGGTGTTCATTCAGGAAATGACTGATAAGTCATTCATTGACTATATCCTTCAAGGATTTTGTCATTCTTCAAGAATAGTATTTCTCTTATGTGAGAAATCCTCTCATGCAAGAGAGAAGTGATTTACACGATCCTTTTAACTTGAGTTCTTCAATGAACTATTTTAAAAATGTTATTCACAATAAGTCATTCTATGGCTTTATTTCCTTCCAGGATTTAGCTCTTCTAGCGATTTTAAAGAAATATTATCTACCTTAGACATTTAATACTTGTTATGAGATTTACTTTTAATTCCTTCTAGGAATGATGAGTCCTTCAAGGATCAGCTATGGATTTTCCGAATCCACCAATTAACAGCATAATATTTAATTTTTTCTTTCCATTTGCCAGATAAGTAGCAGAATATTCATTCATACATAATGGGAGTTTGTTGGTCTTTTGAAAGATCTATAAACCATTTCATTTCACCATATCATTATTCCATAATGACTTATGTAACTTGAACTTGCAGGTTCAAGTATATTCTTAATGGTTTAACCTCAATTGCATTTTTTTTCATTGACCCGATATGAGCGCTTCATGCGACTCTGCCATGGACTTTATTTGTGGATCCATGTTCTCGTTAGAGAAACATTTGCAATGATAGAGGTAATGTTGTTGACATTTACTCTTTTCTCCTATATCTTCAGGATAAGACTATGATATAGTCAAATAATATCTGCTATCCCAACACAAAATAGTGCGCGCGCTTTGTACTGTTAGGCTTTCATCTTCATGACGACCATTCTTAATTTGTGAGGTATTTGACCATGATGGTCTTCTTTCCGGAGTTCTATGGAGGTTTCAGTAAAATTTGTATGACAAGTTCATTTAATCCAAAACCAACAGGCGTCCCTGTAGATTTTAAATTAATGATCAAGTCATTTGTCATGGTGAGTATATTATTAAATACCCGGGATATACCACACATAGCATCATGTTTACTACAAGTAAACTTAACTTCGGTTAATAACTTCAGGTTGTTTCTCCTAATTTCCAGTTTCCCATTTGTGAGTATTCATTATGTGCACATTCTCACTGGGATAAATTCCTTCAAAGAGTTACACTTCAAGTGTGTTTCCACATCAGGTGGTGCCCTTCATGGGCTTCCTCACATTTAAATATTCTGGCATTATACTCAGCTTCATGCGAGTATGATTTAGTGCGTGTTTTTATTCGTGCTTCAAGCTTTCAAGAATATTTTATGAAGATCATTATTCCATTCAATACAAGGCATTCATATAGGCTTTTTCTCCCCCTAATGCCGGTATTACATCTTCATAAATAATAGCATACTTCTAATAATATCCCCATGAGCTTTACATAATGGAATTTCAGATCCATATTTTTAAACTTCAAGTTAATGCCCATGTATGCTAATATGGTGAAATTAATAATTTTTCACGCACCTAATTTCAAAATTTAGGGGTTGTTGTTATGCAGTGAGCTAGACTTTATTTGTATATTATGCAATTTGGTATGTTCTGCATACCTACAAATTTGCAATTCTAAAAGTCTACAAGACTATTTTATTGTCTAACTTCTTTATTTAGCCTAAAATATTTCGATTCAAATACTCATACGATATACTTTAAGTAATTTAGAAAAATAAACTTCACGTTTATAGTTTGCAACATTAAATCTACACGAAATTTCTTTTAATTGCTTATTCATTCAAGAATTCCCCATATGCCTTAAGATTTTGAACCCATAAATACGAAATAGTTTCCACACAATGAACTAGCAGGTCCATCTTTTATTTGTCCGCAAACTCATTATAATTGAGTCATTCAATTTCTTATTGATTGAATAAAATCACTATTGTCCCGATTTCAAATTGGTTTGCTCCCCCTGATCTCAACCTTCTTGATGACTTCTAGTCATATTGTACATCTACATGAAATGCACAAATTGGGTCAGCGTGCAAGCTGATTGATAGTGCGTTGTGATGGCTGGCTGACCATCTTAACAGTGAGAGTTACTACTCAACAGGAGAAGCTTGAGTATGTATAGCATGCGAGCTAATACAATGAAAACAATAGTATTGTGACTTCTAGCCAACATAAAGCGGAATTTTAATATAATACCCATGCAAAGGCTAATAATGTAGTAACATGCAGGTTCTCACATTATTGTGGAAAAACTATTAACAAGTCATTCTTAGTGACAAGTGGTATATATGGATTACGAAGGCTATGCGCAGAGCTACAGACTTAGTCATTATAATGACCACAGCTACAGGCCAACTTACGCGTTGGTTTGTCCATCAATCTAACAGGATGCAGCTCTAAACCAACAATACTACAAGATTAGGGATATGCCTATTAGATTTTTAAAGTTTATCCACATTCTTCATATGTCTCTATGCCTCAAATTTCTTCCTTTTTCATATCGTAATTGCACTTCAGGTGATGCTATGCTTCAAGCATGATCTATGATCTATTTCAAATATACCATAGAATTAAATTATACTGCTAGGATATACGGAGTATGATATGAAATCCACATAGTTGTACTTTCATTGTACAATAATATGGCTTGGGTTGAATAAACTTCAAGTTACAGGGCTTATGTATTTAGTACATAGTTGAATAATATACAATTTCTATACTAAATTGAATCTTCTGAGTTCAATTAAAAAGCATGTACATTACTAGTTAAAGTGCATCATAAAAATTCAATTTCCGTTCTACCTTCATGGTAGAAATGCACAATAACCGTAACCTTCATGGTTATTTGAGGCTTTCAGTGGAAAATTCGTTTCAAATAATTATCAAATAGGCACTTCAAAGCAATTATTTACAATATTCAGCATGTAATTCTTTTTTATTTCATGAGATTAAAGTTATTACTTCAGGTAAAAATTGCTACAAGCAAGTGGGCTTAAGATGAGGTGAGAAAAACCTATACAGAGGTAAGAAACACTAATATATATTCAATTTGCCCTTCTATCCTAGGAAATATTCTTAAAATATTGCTAAACTTCTAGTATGAAGCAAAAAGTAATTGTTCTCTCTTCGTGAGCATAACCAAATTCTTCATGAATATAACTAATAATGCACCTTATGTAGAAAATCTATTTATGTATGGTTAAGGAGTGAGTATGAAACTTCTTTGTTTCAATGCATCTCCCCCTGATCCTAACATCACTTCAGGAATGTACCTTATTTTCCTTCCAATTCTATGATTTATGCATCACATAAAAATATTTTCTATATTGAGGTTATACATATTCTTCTTGAATTGAAAAAATACCTACGTGGCAGATAATGTGATTCTTCAAGAAAACACATAGATTTTGTATAACTTTATGTTATTTATAAACTCAAATAGTTGACATACTACTTACGAATTTACTGCTATTGTAAAATCATAATGCCATGTTGGAAGAAAAATACGTTTTTTCACATGGACAAAATAACTTTCAGAGTTATATAGCATTTTTTCTTGAAATTATACATTACTATACTTTTAAACCAATGATAAAAATTTCTTCTATAAATAGTGAACTTCATGTCACTTCCTACATTATTCATGCAATTGCTACAAGCACACTTCATGTGTTCAAATGCATGAAACAGGTGCAAAATTAATTAATATTGGTTAACCTATTCAATAAATAATTTGTTTGTTTTTCCATAATTTTTCTAGCAAAATTATTTACCCCATTCATGATTGCCAGGAAAAATAAATAAATATGACACTCTCAGGGGTGTAACATGTCTAAGGTTCTTCAAGATTGAGAGAGGTCATAAATCTAAAACCATTTTCTATGATTAAAGGTAAATTTCTAGCCACTTCATGTATTAATGGTTCAATTTTCAGAATTATGTATCCATTAAACATGCTAGAAAAAGTTCAAATATGAGCCTCAAAGGGTTTCAAAAAAATTAGAGCTCATATACCTAAAACCATGTATTTATAATTAAAGGTATTATTTTATTGAAATTATGAGGAAAAGAACCATTATATCATAAACAGTAAATAAATTTTATAAATATAAATTTCCACAAAGTTCAATCTGCAAATAAATTGTAATGCATCCTAGTCTGCAAATGTACATCCACATGCGCGCGTCGGGTTCGGCATAGGCGGTGTACGACTACAGGCGGCCGGTGCAAATGCAAATAAGACTCGATTTCAAGCGAGTTTTGTAAAAGCCGAGCACACGTTCTGGCTATGTGCGTTGGTACTACTTCGAGCGGCAGCGTAGCTTCAGGTGGCATGGTGAGTTCGACTTCGAGCTTTACTCGGGTACGGCATAGCCTGACTGCTGGCGGGCATAGAGCTCGTCTTTAGGATGGACTCATCTTCGGGTCTGGTTCGGCTTCGTGCCGTGCCGAGAACTCGGACAACGGTGTACGGCTGCAAGCCATCGATCTTCGTGTCGATGTTGTGCGAGTAAAGCCATCGAGCTTTGAGCTTTACTCTTTTTAGAATTATTAGCTTCGAGATTTACTCGGGTACGGCGGTGTTGTGCGATGTATACGGTATACCAATGTGCCGGGCTTCTTGCCAGCGGCATATGCCTGCTTCGAGACGGCACACACGGTTTTGGACGGCGATTTCAGTTTGGTATACGGGCTCTACTTCTTGCGTTCATCTACAAACGACGGAATTTAACTTCGGGTGGAGCGCGTTTGTGGACAAGATTCAACTTCAGGTATTGCATGACTTCGGGCGGCCGAGTTTAATTACTGGTGAGTCTCGACGTCATCAGGGGGATCTCGGCGGCATGAGATTGCAGCATGCAGGTCGTGTGTGCATGTTAGCATGTACTACCTGGCTGCTTGCCGGTAGTTGTTATGTTGTGCCGATTTTTTTTAAAAATAATCTCCCTAATTGGATTGTGTCCAACAAGCAACTCTTGTGTTGACCGTTCAGGGTAATACAATGATTTGTAGGCCCTTTTCTTTTCTCTGCGATGCCGCCGCATGAACATTACCCGTGCAAATTATGTGATCATACGTGCATAGAACAATATACACGTATATCGATCAAATACATGCGTAGCCGTGAGGCCAAGACTTGCATGCAGATTCCTTGACCACGTACCGAGTACCAGCCTTCGTGGCCGTAGTAGATTGGAACAATGGACGGCAAGAGTCCAAATTTAATTTACTACTTGATTTTAACTATTCATATCTTGTATTCGTATGATGCCAATTGATCTACTCCACTTGCCGCGTAGGGCAGTTATCAGTAGATACATATCGCGTAGGGCATTAGGCATTGTCGTAGACATGCCTGCTTGATGGCGAGTCGGTGCAGATCCGTTCGCTGGCGACGTTGATGTAGTCGACGTCGTCGAAGTAGTCGTTGGCGAGGACGACGACAAGATTGCCGGCGTCGAGCTTGATGGCGACTCCTCCGGTGTAGTCAACGAAGAGCGGTCATGCTGATAACGTGTTGTGAAACACGTCGTCAACGGTTGGATCTTCTCCCTCTCACGTCTCTCACGACAAGCACACAAGAACAAGTATAAAGTAGACAAGAGACAATATAGGTGGAGCTTCTCTTTATTCCTCAAATCGATGTATTACAATGGGGTGCTCCTCCGATTATATAGTCCGAACTAAGGCTAGATATTATGGTAAGAGCCCACAAGCAACCGGATAAGGTCTAGGATTTCTAGTCCTCCTTTCCTTCTCGGAAAGTCCGGTTGTTTTACAACACGAACCACGCTAGGAACCGTGTTTTACCCGGAATCGAGCCCGATTCGGTCGCACGCAGTGTGCAGACAAGGCATGAGATTGCGCACAAACTTGGAAACAAAATATCGTCGAAATCAACGTGGATATGCGCCGAGTCGCCGGATAATCCATGTGCATTATTATCTCCTCTCATCGAGTAAGTTGATACAGGGAATCTGGGTGGGGTGGGTTGTCAAATTCAAACTACTCGACGAATCCAAATCCAACTCGAGCAGTCTAATTCGAATTAAACTGAGCTGTCAAAAACCGATGTCTTCTTCTCCGTGGTGAGCGCGAGATGACGCTGGAAGTAAAGACGAAGGCCGCGCCCTTTTGAACGCGATGAATTTGCTTGAAGACGCCATCAAATTCTCCATGGGATTATTGGCGAACACCCCTACCTGGCGCGCCAGATGTCGGCGTTTTACCGGCAATCCACCGAGGGGTATCCCTAGGTAGTAGAGTTTTGGTGGAGTGTTCGTAGAATCAGGAACTCGATGGTTACGTGACACGAGATTTATACAGGTTCGGGCCGCCAACTAGGCGTAATACCCTATGTTCTGTTGCTGATCTTGTATTACGTAGTGTGAATATGAGTACAAGGTTCTCGTCTAACTTGAGACGAGATGTTATGGTCCTCGATGAGGGGGTGGATTCTATGAATCTGAGTGAGATGAGGATGTCTCTCTCGATCTATCCTCGATGAGGTGAGAGGCCCTCCAACTCGAGGTGTCCGATCTAGGTACCCCTTCCCTCCTTATATATCCTAGAGGCGGGGGAACTAGTCGATTTATAAAGTCTTAGTCTAGTAGGATTACAGAGTAGAGTCCTAGCTCTAGTAGAGTTACAGACTTCTCGTCCTTATGGGTACCTGAGGTTCCATACCCGATAGGAGTGGAGGGGAGCTGTGGCGTCGATCCACCGGTTGGGCTCCCACTGCTCGCCTCCGTCGTCGCGGCTCGCGCTACTCGCGAGGTGGGGTGGAAAGGCTGGCCGGCGTCGATCTGTGTGACTAGTGGTGGGGAGGAGAGGCCGACCCGGCATTAATCCGTCTGCTGAAGGGGCGGAGGTAGGGGAGACGAGCCGATCGACGCGCATCTGGCGGCCAGGGGTGGGGAGGAGAGGCCGGCCGATAGAGGTTGGGAGGAGAGGTCGGCCGGCGTCGATCCGTCCGCCAGAGGGCTGGAGGTGGGGAAGACGGCCGGCCGCGTCGATCTGGCGGCCGAGGTGGAGAGGAGAGGTCGGGCGGCGGAGTGGGGAGAAGAGTCGGGCGGCAGAGGTGGAGGAGAGGCAGCGGAGCAAGAGGAACGAGGAAGAAGGGATGGGAATGAGTGGCCAATAGCGACGGGAACGGACGGGGTCAGAGGATAAGGTTTAGGGGAGGTGGAGAGAAGAGGCCGGGCCGATTGGGCAAGATGGACCATGGGCTGCGTGCTGGCCCGTCGTGCCACGTCGGGCCGGCTGTTGTCGGGCCGTGCTGGGCCGACATAGGCCCACTGGACTTCGTGCTGGACCGTGCTTGTGTCGGGCCAAAAATCGTGCTTTGGGTCAGCCCATGGCCTCGTGCCAAATGGCCATCTATAACTCTACGGCTGCATGCGTCGCTTTCAGATATCTGTCGTTGGTGGTGGCAGCGACCCCTACAGGTTGCAGCTACGATCTTGTTTGGGTAAGCAAGAGCTTCCTTTTCTCATGAGAAAAACTACACTGATAGATAGGCTGACTTTTTATCAAACCGGAAATAATCTCT